>MU225713.1:892237-937004 GCA_018584345.1 Thuja plicata | reverse complement strand
ATAAGTTTTCTTGTAAAACTGTATCTGAGGTTGAACATAAGATTGGAATGATCTTGACTCTATTGCCCATGGTAGAATAAGGCACTGGTCTAATCATTATTTGGATTATAGTTATTCAGTTCATTGTATATAGTTTTGTGCTATCTTATATATTTTTTCATTTCAAATTACATACACATTTACTAAATATTATTTCAATTACTTAAAGTATTTCAATTTACAGTTCATGATATATTGCTTTCAGTTAGAATTCTTTCAAGTGCCTTGCCATACTTGAGAGAGAAGATGGAAGTGTTACTTATCTGTTATAAAAATCCTTGTAACTTTAAGGATAAGTCAAGGTATAGGCCTGCCAGCCTTGATTTTGCAGAGCCAGAATTGTAGAAGTTCCAACCTTGCCTTGGTTGTGACTTGTTAGTTGGCCAAATCACTCAGGTTTACCAACATTAGATTGGCAATTCCATAGGAAATCCAATCTGTCGATTTGAGCACCAACAAATTGGCGACTCTACTGGGGAGTTGTTCAAAAGAACATTTTTTGTATTTTACCTAGAAGCTCTGGTGATATATTTAAGACTCTACTAGGAGAAAAGAACTCAGAAGACAGTAAGTATTTTCCTTTTGATAAGAAGGTGGCGACTCTATTTAATAAATTATTTTAGTTAGTGACTCTACTGAGGGAAAAGACTCGAAAGGAGATAAAAAGGTGGTGACCCTGTATGTAAGAAACTTTTAATTTCTCCACTAAGGGAGATAGCTTGGAAGGGATGAGTATTTACTCTTTAATTAGTAATATAAGATCTATTACATAATTTTTAAACAATTGTTCAAAAGGTTTTTGATTCCTATTGATACCAGGCCTTTGGATCTTAGGAAGTTTCAATGTAGTTGTAATAAATTGTTTTCACAACTTTCACAGAGGGTTCCTGAATTTTATGGAGATTATGATGAATCGGCTCTTGATCATTTGTATGTTTTTCATATATTCCTTCATAATTATTAGGTCCATATAGAAGATGATGCCATGAAGCTATTCACATGGTCATTAAAAAATAATTCACAAGAAGAATATAAATCATTACCTACGCAGTCCATCTTATCATGGAGACAGTTTGAGTAATGGTTTCTTTATATGTTTCATGATGTCAGTGGTGAAGAAGACATGTGCTATGAACAGTATGAAGACCAAATTTCCAGCATGGAAGAAGATCCAAATTACATTGTTGAAGAAGTATTGTACATGTCCCCTTTGGATACATTCTTCAATTTGGAAAGATATGAAGGAGAATTTGCAATACATTTGTTCATGAGAATGATAAGGATTTATCAAAAAATACCTTCAGATATTAGGTCTCTTGGAAAGGAATTAAAGCATAAAATTCTTGATTTGGGAATCTACCATGATTCTCAGCTGTTAGATTTTCTTGATCAAATATGTGAAGAGTTGAGGGTGGAAAGGGATGATATAGGAAAAAATTTACAAGTACTCCAAATTTGAATGCAATTGAAATATTTGATCAGACTAAAAGGGTTCCTATACATGAAAAGAATGATTTCATGGAGGAAGAGAATCTTGATCAGGTTGAAGAGGAATTTGTATATGATGAGAATTTTATAGATACATGTATCAATGACCATGATGATGAGGAAGAATACCTTCTTAGTACAGAAGAGCTTTCAGATTTATTAGACATTGAATATCATACACATGTTCAAGAAAATGGTGCAATTTTTTTCTCAATCCACCACAGTAAGAAAGTTGATGGATTAGTCCATAGCACCTTTGAAGTGATAATTTTTCTTGTAAAACTATATCTGAGGTTGAACATAAGATTGGAATGATCTTGAATCTATTGCCCATGGTAGAATAAGGCACTAGTCTAATCATTATTTGGATTATAGTTATTCAGTTCATTGTTTATAGTTTTGTGCTATCTTATATATTTTTTCATTTCAAATTACATACACATTTACTAAATATTATCTCAATTACTTAAAGTATTTCAATTTACAATTCATGATATATTGCTTTCAGTTAGAATTATTTCAAGTGCCTTGCCATACTTGAGAGAGACGATTGAAGTGTTACTTATCTGTTATAAAAATCCTTGTAACTTGAAGGATAAGTCAAGGTATAGGCCTACCAGCCTTGGTTTTGCAGAGCCAGAATTGCAGAAGTTCCAACCTTGCCTTGGTTGTGACTTGTTAGTTGGCCAAATCACTCAAGTTTACCAACATTAGATTGGAAAGTCCATAGGAAATCCAATCTGTCGATTTGAGCACCAAAAAATTGTTTGTAGACATTCATAGAAACATTCATGAAAGTAATTGACACATAACACAAGATAGGATATCATAGAAAACCCCTGTTAAAAGGTAAAAAGTGTTGTGGGGATGAGACCCACAAAACTTCACTATCTACAGATTGGAAGGAGTCGGTTAAAGCTTACAAATTTTGATCACTTCTGATGATCTACCTTGTTAGGAGTATCATGTGGAGATTGGTTAAGGTCTACTCTATTAAGATCTTTAGCAACACTGTTTAGTGTCCAGTCGGTTAAGAGATTTATAAAGGATTGTTAAATCCACCTTTCTTGAAAGGATTTGTTCTATTTGCTACACTTGTTAGAATGCAGCCAAAAATATTCGATGACTTGAGTGTATGCAATATATAATTGCTAATCACAGATCCATTAAAGCTTACATGTACAATATATCACCTAATGTGATTGAATAATACCTCTTCTACTTGGGTAGCCTGGTTCCTAGTAACCAAATTCATCATTTGTTGTTCAACTTCTTAAAACTCTTAGTCTCTTCCATAGACATGCTCCTTGGCAACTATCATTTTTACATCCGTAATAATGAATTATTTACACCTCTATTAATACAATAGATTTGACCTTTCTAGTTTCATGGGTTCAAAACTAACTGTATGATCAAGGGTTTACAACTTGACCTTGATACCTAGTGTTGGTTCTTTTTTACATTGTAATAGAAATAACAACAACCTCTTCCCTTTTATGAAATATTTTTATAGAGGAGCCACCTCCAAATGTATGCTTATGCAAGAAAAGGACCAACTAACAACCACTCTCCTAATACTTCTACACTTTAGGTCCTGCTACACCAAGGGGGGATACCATGCAATACCTTCTGATATGTCAAATATGGTACTATCAAACAGTAATCTCAATATGACTCAACATGATCGGGAGATACTAAATAATTGGCTAATAATCTATTGAACATCAACCTTGAAATGGAGCATGAGATAGAAATCATAACAAACTTATATAGTTGAAGACTTAATGGATTTTAATATGTTTGCTTTTAGGAAAACACAGCCAATGTGCAACTAGATATGTAATAAAATAAAACTTATAAGCTTCAGATCGGTGCTTTATCCATTGGGCTATATTCTGACTCAAATACAATAGACTGAAACAAATGTTTTCCAAACACTTTAAATCATAATAAACCCACCCCAAACCATAATACTAATAGAATCCTTGCATTGTGTTAGATGAATCTATGCATAAATCAGAGCCTAATTTAATCTGATCCTAGATCAAAACTCTAAAGTAAGTACATAAACACAGAGAAAAACTATGCTAATGAATCAGAAAATTCATAATTCAAATTGCACATAACACAGGAGAGATTGCAATTTGGATCTTTGTATTAAATTTAGAAAATCTTGCTTCAGCATACAAACGTTCTCAGAGATAACCTACAAAAGATCTCTCAACTATTTATTTCTTACCTCATACAATATCTAATACAAATTATACTATCTTTCCCCTCTTGACTGAAAAATTTACAAAATGGTTTACAATACAAATTTTCCAGCCCTTTCCAATGATCTTGGGAATCCTTTTATAGATTAGGATTGCAACAAGATTCGGATCAATTGGAATAAGGACAAACATAATGACTCACTAAAAGGAAAAAATAGCTAATGGAGTGATAACCACTCTTGTTACAATAGATATTTGGCTCATTTTGTCTCTTGACCTCTTTGTGCTTGCAATTGCTTCAAAGTTGTTCAGTGTGAGCCATCTGGAGTCTGATGTTCCTTGATTCTATTGATGTAGAATCCTTACTCTCAATTGTATCAATCATCTTGTTGGGATTCTTCATCCACCTGCATTTGGTCACCTTCACCTGGATTAAAAATTGTGTACCTATTCTTCCAAGAAGTGTACACCTCATCACTTGGTCAGTTAAAACCAAGGATTTCATCCTTCTTGTTGATGACTCACCCCAGTTGGCACTTGCCTTCTTAACTTCTCTTTTCCAGAACTCAAACAATTCCCTGGCTATGTTAACGATATTTATAGTTTGGACAAATAAATTTGTACCCTCCAAGGTAATGATGCTATGTATCCAGGCATTTATTGTTTCTTTTATTTTTTTTAACCATAGCACCTCATTATTTATATCACCATCTTTCTTGAACATGTTAGGAAACATTTCATACCTGTCCTTTGAAAACTCTCTCTTCAAGGTCTCTACTTTCCTGATGAGGATATTCATTTTGATATCCAGGTCCACCATTAGCTTCAGACATTTGTGAGTTCTAGTTAAAATAATATCAATATTGTTATCTTCTTTGGACATGGAATAGAAATATTTCACCTTAGCTACTTTTCCTTTCAAAGTTTCCATGACCAAACCCCACTGATCCTTTTCTGCATCATATTCATTGATAATATTAAAAACCCTTTTCCCCAAAAAATATAGGTTGGCAAGGTTCACCTCTTTATCACATCTTAGGAGGTTGGAGTATATTTTGTCGATGTGCCTCTATTTTACCCATTCCTTTGCTTCTTTATAGGCTGAAGATTCTTCAAGGTCTTTTTTAGAATTTTCTTCTAGCCTCTTCCTTTCTGCCAATAATCTGTCTCTTTCCATTTCTACACCTGTTAGAGTAACAGGGCTTGATGGCAAGGGAGAAGGAGGATAAGTTACATATGGGATGGATGATGAAGGTTGGTGAGGTTCCTGAGCAATCATCATCTAGGGGATAGAATGTTCTAATTTTTTACCCTCCAGTTCTGCAATCTTGTTATCTTTCTCAATAGATTTTACTCTTTCCTCATTGTATGCACCTAGAACTCATTCAAATTTTTCACTCAAGATCTTGAGTTCATTCTCTAACTTTTGGGCTACACTTAGACCAAACTTAGCAGATTCCAAAGTTATACCTGCTACCCCAAAAGCCCCTATTTCTGCAACCCTTCACACCAGAAGGCTACCTGAATGCTAAGCCTGATTATCCTCACCTGCTATTATGGGGTCTCTCTTCTTCAATTGCTACATAACCAGGGTTGCATGATCCTCACTAAACTTCACACCCTTCAAAGCTTGTTGTATTTTTGCTTTGATGGTATGAATAGTCTTTGTCTCCTTTTTGACAGCATCAAAGACAATAGCATCAGCTATGTCCCATTCAGGAAGTATTAATACTCCTTCTTTCCTTACTAGTGCTCTTCCTTCCTCAAGAGTTGTTTTTTCAAACTTGGAAATCATCTCCTACTTGATTTCATTCTCAATTTCCTCCTTGCCTCTGGTAGGTTGTTCTTATTTTCTTTGGCATTTTCTCTTGAATTCATCAATATGAATCCTCCATAAGAACTGTAAAAATGATCTTTCTTTGAAAAAATTGTCATCAAATAGAAATTTGTCACTTGCTTGCTAAGTCAATGGATCTAGCTCTTTGCCAACAAATTCTGCTACTATAAGATCCAATTCAGCATGTTTGGGCTCCTCAGGTACCCCTTCCTATAATTCCTCAGCTGTGATATAAATTTGTCCAGTGTTCCCCATTTGCACTAATTGTTGAGCTACAACTTGTTCATCCATGCGTATAAGGGATTGGGAGGGAGAATAGAGTTGTCCATGTTGTTGTTTCTATCCCTCTTCTACCTTCTACCTTCTACCTCTTGGGAGATGGAAGACTTTGAGCACTAGGCTCTAGTGGCCTCTTTCCCTTAGGATCACTGGTTTTTCCACTTGCTATTAAGATTGTTCTATATCCCCTTTGTCAATTCATGTTATTATCATCTTGTTCCTCAATCATA
Organism: Thuja plicata; assembly: GCA_018584345.1. NCBI lineage: Eukaryota > Viridiplantae > Streptophyta > Pinopsida > Cupressales > Cupressaceae > Thuja > Thuja plicata. The sequence continues at coordinate 930,918 of MU225713.1, read as the reverse complement.
TGAGGTGTTCCAGTTTCCATTGACACTTTGATGTTCTAGCCATTTATGTTGAAAGTAGAAAATGATAAATCACATTGGATGCTTCCCCCCATAGATGCAGTCCATTTTCTTGATAATAACATTTGATAATGGGGGAGAATGTCTACAACCAATACACTCATAGTCAACACTTTATCAGGGAAAGCTTCCAACTTGTAAGGCAAAGCCTTGATAGTACCCATGACATGTACCTCTCTAGAGTCCATATCTTGGCATCTCTCACGTGGAGTGTCTACCTTTAGTCTCATAGCCCTCATGACTTCTGTAGGCATAATAGTATTGGATGCTCCAGAGTCAATCATGCAATTCTTCAACATTTTTCTATTTATTAACCATGTTAGGAAAAAAAGATGGATAATTTCTGCAGTAGTGCTAACAATATTTGTATCCAAATGAATTTAGGGAATATTTGATACCAATTCATGAGATTCCTTTGATGATTTATCCTTGGTGTCTGACACATTCTTTTTTTGTTCTATAGTTTTGGTAGAGCTGGCACTCTTCACCCATGTCAGAGTCTTTTTCTTATGCTCTCATATCCTCATCATTTCTAATAGAGGCACTTTAAAAGTTATCTGAGACAAAAGTTGTCCCATGTCCATAGGGGTGTATGTCATATCATAAATATCTTATTTCTAGTTTGTGCAATCCACATCTTCTGCTTGAGCAACCAATTTAGCTTCATTTCCCCAATGTGGTTTGTCCTCCCTTTTGGGCTGAGGTACATAACTCTCTAGTGTTTTCATCTTTTCCTTATACATGTTTGGGCCAATAGGTATGTTTCCCTTCTTAATAAAAAACTTATTTGTACCCTTAGCCTATTTCTCCTTTTCCTGAGGCCTTTTGGTACTATTTGGGGTACCCTTGATAAAGATACCAGCAGGTTTGCCATCTACATTTCCAACCACTCTATTTCTTAAAACATAGTTACCCCTTGCTTATGCAACCATATTAGCTATAATTTCAGCTATCTCTTCATTAGGTGGCCTTCTCAAAATAAGGGTCTCATCACATCCTTCAACATTGCATCTCTTATTATCAACCTCCCAATACTATATATTAGAATCATTAGGCTGATAACATGTTTCTTCATTAAACAGTGAGGAATTCATACCACAACTACTATCATCATATTCTTCCTCTTCCTCTTCTTCATTTTCCTCAGTGGAAGAAACTCTGGTAGCAATAACACAATATTCAGGGTTGTGTGGGGACAGAAAAGGTACACAGCAGGGGTTTTAACTACACATATTTATAGAATTCTCGTGCAAGGGGTCAGGAGTTTTTTTATCAGACTTATCCTTCTTTGGTGGGATAATAGGTTTTCCATCCTTCCATTGGGTAGTATAAGGATAGTTCTACATTCTAGGTGGTCTTTTGTAATTTTCATAAGAAATCTTATCATTATTTGGAACCCTATTATGACTACTCTCTCCAGGCTTTAAGTTTTTTAGAGCATTCAGAATCACCTTAAGGTTATCATCCTCTTTAGGTTTTGAACTTGGGGGCCTATATGATTCTTTTTTTTTATACCTAGTGGGTTTCCAATCTTCTCTCCTGCCTACTTTCCCAGAAACTCTTATATTTGTCACAATGTTGACTTCTACCTTATATGCTTCCCTAATATTTCTAGGGTTCTTATCTCTTAACAAATAACCCATTTTTGCATCAAAGGCATTAAGATAGGTAGCGAGACATACCTTGTCATCTAATCTCTTTACTTGTAGCAGCTTGAGCATTTCCCTCTGGAATCTGATGTTGAATTCCACCACTTCTTCATTAGGGTTCTTCTTTATGTTATTGAACCCTTCATTAGTCTTGTCCCCATATTGGTCCTTGAATCATTCCTTCATCTCATTCATGGACCCAATGCAATCATGGGGCAATCCTCTAAACCAGTCCCTTGCATCCTCAGTTAGTGATTGCACAAACAATTTAATCATAACATCATCATGTGCAATTTCATAATCATCAACCACATCCATAAAATGCTTAAGATCTTCTTCACATGTTATTACATTATTCCCAGCAAACTTAGGAAACTTATCCCTAATCTTTTTATGAATTTCATTGGGATAACTAGGGATGCCAAGAAAAAAAAATTGTCTATACCTTTCAGTATAGACACAAGTTTTTTGAGATAAAGTGTGACCTTTAGCATTTGAAGTGGTAGCACTTCCAGAATCAAAATGTGGTGGCATATTCTTTTCCAGGTTCAGAGACATTTTAGGGCCAATAGCAATGGAATGAGAACCAGAGACTTGTCTAAGAAATTCTATTTTATTCTTCATTTCAAGTGCAGAGGCTTCAGATTCATCCTTTTCTAATTCCTTCATTATTATTTCCCTCTCTCTTTTGGCTCTCTCCAACTCAGTGTCCAACTTCAGCATGGGATCCATCATACCTCCTTTTCTCACTAGTTGCTTTATTTCAACAATTTCTACCTTCTATTTACCTTTTTCTTTGGGCTTTGGTATGTCATACAATTTTTGAATAACAGGTTCATACTCTAGTTTCTCAGGTATAACAACAGCATTCATTGCCTCCAAATCTCTGAGTTGCCTTTTCAATTGGTCAGATTGAATCTGAGCATGTCTGATTCTTTCTTCCTTTTGTCTTTCTCTTTGCTATCTCAAGGCAATTTTTTCTTGGATTTTTATTTCTAACTCACCCACCTCTTCAAAAATCTCTTTATAATCCACAAGAGTTATATCAGATTTTGAATTCTCTTCCATGATGGTTCTCTCCCTTCTATGATGATGGACATGTGGTTTCTCAGATGAGGGAGAGCTCAGATCACTTGGAGCATTCTTATTCTCTTCACCTTGACTCTTAGATCTAGACCTTGTCTCATGTCCTTGAGACTTACCACGAACCATCTTTCTGGTATACCTAGGGATGTCATCAACCCTTTCATTCTAAGAATAATACTCTCCATAGAATCCTAATCTAGGTTGTGCTTCATGTTCAACCTCTACATTTTCTTCTTCATGATTAGGGAGAATGGGAGTATCCATTCTTATGTTCCTCCTTTGCCTCCCAGTCTTAGGAGTAACTTCAACAGCATTTTTGTTCACTGATTTTCCATCTCTAGAAGTAGAGGGAATCTCACTTTCCAATTCATTCTCAGGATGATTTTTCATCCTAGATCTAGAATTTTTGTAACTCATAGCTAACACTCTAGTGTATCAAATAATAATAACTCAGTACTGATGCTAATATTTCTTCAAGTCACCACCCAACAAAAGAAAAACTTAGGAAAATACACAATAGATCGAGTAACAAACTTGTAGTATGGAAAGTTCTCATAGGTCACAAATATCAACGCATTCTAAGTACTTATCCAGATATATTCTCAATAATGATACAAGTCACTGGGACTTGCAAAGAAACAACTTTGTAGTACAATGGTCAACCAACTGGTAAGTGACAAGTAAATAAGCTAGGAGTCTAGCTCAACTTTATAAACCTTACTTAGTTATAACAATGAAACATGCAAATCCCCAGCAGAGTCCATAACAATAACAACCTCTTCCCTTTTATGGAATATTTTTATATAGGATCCACCTCCAAATGTATGCTTATGAAAGAAAAGGACCAACTAACAAGCACTCTCCTAATACTTCTACACTTTAGGTCCTACTACACCAAGGGGGGGATACCCAGCAATACCTTCTGATATGTCAAATCCAGTACTATCAAGCAGTAATCTCACTATGACTCAACATGACCCAGAGATACTAGATAATTGGCTAATCATTCATTGAACATCAACCTTGAAATGGAGCATGAGATATAAATCATAACAAACTTATAAAGATGAAGAATTAATGGATTTTAATATGTTTTCTTTTAGGAAAACACAACCAATGTGCAACTAGATATGCAATAAAATAAAACTTATAAGCTTCAGATCAGTGCTTTATCCTTTGGGCTATATTCTAACTCAAATAAAATATACTGAACCAAATGTTTTCCAAAGACTTTAAATCATAATACACCCACCCCAAACTATACTACTAATAGAATCCTTGCAAAGTGTTAGATGAATATATGCATAAATCAGAGCCTAATTTAATCTGATCCTTGATCAGAACTCTCAAGTAAGTACATAAACACAGAGAAAAACTATGCTAATAAGTCAAAAAATGCATAACTCAAATGACACATAACACATGAGAAATTAGAATTTGGATCTTTGTATTAAATTTAGAAAATCTTGCTTTAGTATACAAAATTTCTTAGAGATAACCTACAAAAGATCTCTCAACTATTTATTTCTTACTTCATACATTATCTAATACACATTATACTATCTTTCCCCTCTTGACTGAAAACTTTACAAAATGGTTTACATTACAAATTTTCCAGCCCTTTCCAATGATCTTGGGAATCCTTTTATAGATTAGGATTGCAACAAGCTTCAGATCAATTGGAATAAGGACAAAAATAATGACTCACTGAAAGGACAAAATAGCTAATGGAGTGATAACCACTCTTGTTACAGTAGATATTTTGCTCATTTTGTCTCTTAACCACTTTGTACTTACAGTTGCTTCAAAGTTGTTCAGTGTGAGAAATCTAGAGTCTATTGTTCCTTGATATTGTTGATGTAGAATCCTTACTCTCAATTGTATCAACCATCTTGTTAGGCTTCTTCGTCCACCTGCATTTGGTCACCTTCACCTGGATTAACAATTATGTACCTATCCTTCCAAAAGTGTACACCTCATCACTTGGCCAGTTAAAACCAAGGATTTCATCCTTCTTGTTGATGATCTCACCCCAACCGCCACTTGCCTTCTTAACTTCTCCTTTCCAGAACTCAAAAAATTCCCTAGATTTGTTAATGATATTTATAGTTTGGACAATTAGAATTGTTCCCTCCAAGGTAATGATGCTATGTGTCCAGGCATTTATTGTTTCTTTTATTTGTCTTAACCATAGAGCCCCATTCTTTATATCACCATCTTTCTTGAACATGTTAGTGTACATTTAATACCTATCCTTTGAAAACTCTCTCCTCTAGGTCTCTACTTTCCTGATGAGTATATTCCTTTTGATATCCAAGTCCGCCATTAGCTTTAGACATTTGTAATTTCTATTTAAAAAAATATCAATATTGTTCTCTTCTTTGGACATGGAATAGAAATATTTCACCTTTGCTACTTTTCTTTTCCAGGTGTCCATGACCAGACCCCACTGATCCTTGTCTACATCATATTCATTGATAATATTAAAAACCTTTTTCCCTAACAAATATAGGCCGGCAAGGTTCACCTCTTTAGCACATCTTAGGAGGCTAGAGTATATTTTGTCAGTGTACCTCTATTTTACCCATTCCTTTGCTTCTTTGTAGGCTGAAGATTCTTCAAGGTCTTTTTTAGAAGTTTCTTCTAGCCTCTTCCTTTCTGCCAATAATCTGACTCTTTCCATTTCTACATCTGTAAGAGTAACATGGCTTGATTGCATGGGAGAAGGAGGATAAGTGACATATGAGCTGGATGATGAAGGTTGGTGAGGTTCCTGAGCAATCATCATCTGGGGGATATAATGTTCTAATTTTTTACCCTCTAGTTCAGCAATCTTCTTATCTTTCTCAATAGATTTTACTCTTTCCTCATTGTATGCACTTAGAACTCTTTCAAAAGTTTCACTCAAGATCTTGAGTTCATTCTCTAATTTTTGGGCTACACTTAGACCGAACTTAGCAGATTCCAAAGTTATATTTGTTGCCTCAACAGCCCCTGTTTCTGCAACCCTTCACACCAGAAGGCTACCTGAGTTCTCAGCCTCATTATCCTCACCTACTATTCTGGGGACTCTCTTCTTCAATTTCTACATAACCAAGGTTGCATGATCCTCATTGGTCTTCACACCCTTCGAAGCTTACTGTATTTTTGCTTCGGTGGTATGAATAGTATTTCTCTCCTTTCTGACAGCATCAAAGACAATGGCATCAACTATGTCCCATTTAGGAAGTATTAATACTCCTTCTTTCCTTACTAGTGTTCTTCCTTCCTCAGGAGTTATTTATTGAAACTTGGAAATCATCTCCTGCTTGATTTCATTCTCAATTTCCTCCTTGCCTCTAGTAGGTTGTTCTTGTTTTCTTTGGCATTTGCTTTTGTATTCATCAATATGAATCCTCCACAAGAACTGTAAAAATGCTCTTTCTTTGACAAATTTGTCATCATACAAAAATTTGTCACTTGCTTGCTAAGTCAATGGATCTAGCTCTTTTCCAGAAAATTCTTCTACTATAAGATCCAATTGAGCATGTTTGGGCTCCTCAGGTACCCCTTCCAGTAATTCCTCAGTTGTGACATAAACTTGTCCAGTGTTCCCCATTTGCACTAATTATTGAGCTATAGCTTGTTCATCCATGCGTATTGGGGATTGGGAGGGAGAATAGAGCTATTCATTTTGTTGTTGATATCCCTCTTCTACCTTCTACCTCTTGGGAGATGGAAGAATTTGAGCACTAGGCTCTAGTGGCCTCTTTCCCTTAGGATCACTAGTTTTTCCACTTGCTAGTAAGATTGTGCTATATCCCCTTCATTTGTATACTATATATTCTCCCTGTGGGATATGTCTAACAGGGAAGGCTTTACCCAAAATTTCCTTAGCCTTATCTGGCTCTGTTTGTAATATGTTATCCCTTTTCTGGCTCAGAGCCTGCGTTATTTCTTCAAACATATCCATTAGTGATTCAATCTTTTTGGCCCAATGCTAGAAATCCTTTAAAGGATCATATGTGTCATCAAAACGGTGAATAAAATCAAGGCTTTTCTTGTAAGCCAACCATTTTTCTTTCTTTATTTCCTATTTAATCAATTCAAGTTCATTTCTGACTATGTCTTCCGAGAAATTGAATTGATGATTCAGCACTACACACTTTGTCTTCTCCCTAAACATATCTTTAATGAAACCCTCAGGGTCAACACACCTGACTATTGATGTGGTCAAATTGTATGGTTTCAAAAAATCCTGCAGATGTTTCCATCCTCCCTTGGTGATGATAAATTAGTTGACAAAAGTGATTATAGGAAAGATTATTCCTTTTCCTCTTCCAGTCTGGCATCTTCTTGCAAACTTCCAATCTGTCTCAGGACTTCTGCCAATCCTATCTTAAGAGGCACTCTGTAGGGTAAAATATTTGGCACTCCCCTGAAACCATAGACCATGAATACAGCTGACACTAGATACGAGATAATATCACCCCTATTATGTACTATATTGAGCTCAGGGTCAAATTCCTTTGGTCTCAAGAATTTTGATAATGCTTCAAGAATTCTAGGGCCCTCTTTCAAAAATAAATAGTCTGGCAGCAAAATATCTATCAAATTGATGTAGCTGGCCTCTTTATTGTCCCAGGTCATGTCTGCATTCCATAATTGCATAGGCATGATTTCATTGTCCTTAAATCTTGTCACTTCCATTTCCTTCTCAAAATAATCTACCCCCTTAAAAATAAACACATGCATCAACAATGAATACCATGCAAAAGGTCTGGACACCTTTGTGTTCTAGACACCTATCAGCCCGTCATAAATTAGGTCTACAATATATGGGGCAAAATCAAAAATTATTGCTAGATGGGGATGCAAAATCTCAACCATCATTAGCATATAGTAGATAGGCATCTCAACTTGCTCATCATCTCCACATATTTGGAAAAGAGTCCTATAAACTGATTTGGCCTTCAAAGTAAAGTAGTCAAGTTTGAAAGGTTCTTTTGTGTTTGGTCCTACCAGAATTAAGTCCCCAACTATGCCAAAGTATTGCTTGAGGGAGCCATCTCTGAATTATTTCCTCTGGGCTTGGTAAACTTCCTTTAACTAAACAAAATCAATCTTATCCATGGAACTGTTTGGATCATTAGACTAAATACCTCCCTAATCCCTTGTGTTGTCACCTTAATTAGGACTTGCCCATTCTTGTCCCTGGCTACTCTGGATATGCTGTCATAATTCCTATCTATATGTGTAAGCATGTCCATATCCATAAAAATACCAGGCACTACCAATTTTCCTACATCAAACTGCCATACTTTATTATGTGGGGGATTCGCATTTCTCTGACCATAGAGCACCTTAAACAAGGCCAAACCAGTCATGCCTATCTTAGCATCTCTAACAGACTAACCCAAATCATATAACCCTTTAGTAATTTTTAGGCATGGATCCTTGGAGACTAATTCCTTTGTCTTCAAGAAATCATTAGTGGACATTGTTAATTTTTGTAGAAAATCATCACAGACATTTCTATCCTTATAATTAATATTCTCGGTGAATTCTCTTCTGGGTGGCATCATGAATTTTAGGTTTAACAGCCTAATCTAAACAATAAAATCTATCTTTCTACACCTTACTAATTCCTTTTAAAATTTCATATGACCCAGAAGTATTAGTATCAGAAAATTACCCGTTCAGCAGGAAGCTTGAAAATTCGGTCTTGATCACTGGAACTTCAATCTGCTTTGCAACTTCTATCAATTATGCATAATGACTTGAGTGATTGATATGATGGCAATCCCATCACTTTAAGCATTAAATTTTGATTGAGAATAAAACACACATTCGCCATTACTCCTCTGAGTTCAATGCTTGGTGTACAACTGTTTAAAATTTGCTACTTTTGTATTTTAAAATAGAGTCATCGATTTTACTGACTTTTCCTTGTATCGGACGGTCAACAATAGATCTTCTGTAATGTTCATCTCTTGGGACACGTGGCATCATGTTTCTTTCCCTTGATAGTTAACTTCTAGTTACTTTTGATCTAAGGCTTTGTGCCAGCCGTTAGATCATTCCCAACCCGTCTTTACTTAACTCTTAGTTACCATGCGAGCCCCATCAACTTAGACACGTGTCACAATGTCTCTTTCCCTCGATGGTTAATTATCAAACACTTTCTTCTTAAGGCTTAGAGCAGACTGTCAGATCTTTTCTATCTTTAGTGACTTAATCACCTTTATAATTTGCGGCCTCAATCTTGCAAAGACACGTGGCAGCATGGCGCAATGCCTCATTGGTTAAAACAACATCACCTTTAATCTCAGGCTTTGCACCAGCTGTTAGATTAGATCTAACTTAACTGGTCTATATTTGTCCTTATGCTGCTATGAGGTCCCACCAACTTGAACATGCATCAACATGGCGCATTCCCTCAATGGGTAAAAACCTTTCATCTTGTGATTAAGGGTTAACGCCACCCGTTGGATCTTATTGAAGATGGTATTGATTTATTATAACCTTTAATCATCCATTGGACCCACCGAATTCCATGTGGCAGCATGGTGCAATCCCTTAATACCTATAATGTGCGCATCTTTACCATAATCCTGTGCGCCATCCATTGGATCTAATCTGACACGCTCCCAATTTACTTCATTTGCTTGTTCACATCTGGGCCCCACTGAAGACACTCTGCAACATGGCACTATCCCTCAAATATTAATTCAACGAAATCTTTGTTATGAGGCTTTGCACCAGCCATTAGATCAAATCTAACATGTTCTACATTTAACCTTTCCTCTTTGACGATAGTCTCTCCCACCAAACTCCATGTGTCACATTGGTGTGTTCCCTCAATGATATCCTTCGCTCATCTTTGTGATAAAGGTAATGCACCAACCGTTAAATTAAAAGCATCTTTCAGTTGTCCTTTGATCTGTGTCTTTTATGTATCTGGTCTCGCCAAAGACACGTGGCGCAATGATACATTTCCTTAAAGGTTAAAATTCGATCACCTTCACATAGCGGGAAGGCAGGAGCCGTTGGATCAAAATATACTAGCTTGACAGATAGTGAATTTAATTAATCTCGTGGACTTTGGACTTAGAGAATAATATAGAACCATGGGGTTAGAACAATGACAATTTAACAACATGAACATTTTAAGATGAACCCATTCGAGACATGACTTTAAGTGAAAAAAAAGTAACACACAATAAAAGCCTTTTGGACACTTAGGGTTTGAGGACCACAATTTGTACTCTAAGACATGAAGCAAGGGGTTTTTCAATTGCTCTTCACAAGACATTTTTCAAAAATAGACCCAGGGTCCAATTGTTTGAAAAAAAATTGAATATACCTAACAATGGCTCTTTTCTGGGATGAACACCTCCTAAAGGTGTTACAAGAATTTAGAATCTCGGGGAAAGTAGACCAACCTACTGGAAAAAAAAACTACCACACAAAAGGAAAACAAACTAAACTAAGACAGAAAGAAACACACTATGTATACAATCCTAATGTTCATGGATAATTAGACTTCATGAGAAGTATAACTTCAAGAACTGTCCATGAACTGGCAGTTCTAAAATATTTCTAGTGAGCTCTTTCAACAAATATGAATTTTGCCCATACCTTTCATGGACAATATAAGGTCCCACCCAAATTGGTTCAAATTTTCCATGCTTTCCTTTATCTTCCAACCTAGCATTCCACATGAGAACATAATCTCCCACATCAAAATGTCTTGAGACTGCCTTCTTGTCATACAAGTTCTTGACCTGCAATTGAAGTTTTGCATTTTTCACAGAAGCTTCCCTCTTGGCTTCATCCAATTCCACCAGGTCATCAATTCTCAATTGCATGTCATTATCAATATCATCATCATAAGTCTATACAAACTTGTACATCTGCATCAAATTGTTTTGGGGAAATCTTTCTTGAATTCCATAAACTAAATCAAAAGGTGCACGTCCAATATCCTTTTTTATGTCACCATGTCTGCCCATACAACCAATGTCAACTTTGACTCCCAAGCCTTCTTGTTTGTATCCAAAAATCTTTTAATAATCTTGAGGAGGCTTTTATTGGTGGATTCAGCTTGGCCATTTCCTTGTGGGTGATAAGGTGCAGAGTAAGAGGTCTGAATACCATATTCAGCACAAAAGTTAACATATTCCTCATATTTAAAACACATGGCATTATCTGAGACTATTTTCTCTGGGCACCCAAATCTAGTAATTATGTTCTTCAGCAAAAAATCAATCACCACTTTACTTGTAGCTCTCTTAGTGGGAATTTATTCCACCCACTTAGTAAAGTAGTCTGTAGCCACAATAATCCATGAATGTCCTCCACTAGATTTTGTAGATATTTCTCCTATAAAATCAATACCCCATTTCTGAAAAGGGGCTTGAAATTCTACTGGTGTGAGGCGTACATTACCTGATAATTTCAGCTTACCAGAGAAACGTTGGCAAGTATCACATTTTTTAACCAGTTGATAAGCATCTTTGAAAATGGTTGGCCACTAAAAACCTAATCTCAAAATCTTATGTGCAGTAGTTTTGGCCATGTAATGGCCACCACACACTCCATTATGCATCTCTTGTAGGATCCTATTTGCTTGTTCCTTATCAACACATTTCAATAAAATTCCTTCAGGATTCCTCCACCATAATTCATCTCTGATCAGGAAAAAATGGATGGCTTGCAATTTTAGTGTTCTTTTCTTATTTTCATCCATGCCCTATGGACAATTCATCCTTTGTAAATAATAAATAATGTCAGTGTACCAGTCACAATGGTCAAGGTCACAAATGAAAGGTATATGCTCTTTCTCTGGGGCATTAATGTGATTAGCATCCAAGTTTGCACTAGCCATCAGTTGGGCTAAACCTATTCTCCTAACCAGCTTTGTGATTTGAATATCTATATTTAACTCTTGAATCCTATTTATCCACCTGCATCTCTTTCCTGACACCTCTTGTTGAGTAAAGATGTCCTTGACTGCTGCTGAAGGGACATAAGCCACTACAATGGCCCCTATTAAATAGCACCTAAAAGCTTTCAAAGACTTTACTAATGCATAGGATTGCTTCTCATTTATATCATATTTGAGCTCTGCGGCCTGCAATGATTTTCTAAAAAAGGCAATAGGATTCTCAAACCCTTCTTCATTTTTCTGTAACAACACAAAAGCAATAGTGTGACATGATGCAAATGAAAAAATATTCATGGGCTTTGAATAATTATGAGTTCTCATAATAGGGGCATCCTTAATAGCTTGCTTGATCTCTTGAAAAGACTTGGTGGTCTCCCCATCCCATTCCATTTTAGCATCCTTCTTTAACATTTTTGAAATTGGTCTAGTTTTTTCAGCAAAGTTAGTTACAAACCTTCTGAGAAAATTTACCTATCTAAAGAATGACTGAATTCCCTTGACATTTCTTGGGATGGGCACTTTGTCAATAGAAGCTACCCTATCTGGGTCAATTATAACCCCTTCTTTTGAAACCATGTGACCTAATAACTTAACTTTTGTCACCCCAAAGATACACTTCTTGGGATTGAGAGAAATCCCAAATTCTAAGGCTCTTTCAAAAAAATTTTCCAAGTGTAAACAATGTTGCTCTTCCTTTTTTGAATAAGCTGTGAGATCATCCTGATAGACCTCAAGAAAATTTTGCAGGAAGTCTAAAAATTCAACATCCATGGCCCTCTGAAAAGTATCCCCAGCATTCATCAAACCAAAAGGCATCCTCACATATACATATGTTCCCCATGGTGTGGTAAAATAAGTCTTAAACTGCTCTGACTCTTTGACCATAATCTGGTTATACCCAGAGAATCCATCCATCATGGACATAAGTTCACATCCAGTGACTCTCTACAGCATATTCTCCATGTTGGGGAGAGCATAGTTATATTTTAAGGAAGATATGTTCAAATTTCTGAAATCCACACACAACCTGATATCTCCATTCTTCTTTCTAACAGGAACCAGATTAGAGACCTAGGAAGAATGTCTAATGGGCTTGATTATCCCAGCATCTTTCATCATTTTTAACTCTTGTTCCATCTTAGGCCTAAGGGTGGGATTTATGGGTCTTTTCTTTTTCCTAAAGGGCTTGGCATCTTCTTTCAATGGAATTTCATGTTGAAACAGTTCTTCATTATATGCCTTTAGGTCATAATATGTCCAAGCAAAGACTTTTTGTATTTCCTTAAAAGATCAGTCAGATCCTTCTTCACCTTGGTTGACATTTTCTTACCAATAAATAAGTTCTTAGGAACTTCTTCTGTTCCCACATTAACTTCCTCCAAATCTTCAGATCTATTTACACATGTGATAGAGTATGGTCTGTCCTTACTATCAAAGGCCCTCTCCAAAAGAACTAGTCCTTTTGGGACTTTGTTTGACTCCAGATGCAATATCTCTTTTCCCAGGACAGTATCCTTTCCATTAATTTTTTTCACATACTTTGTGAAATCTATCTCTTTGTTATCAAGACCTGCCTCACAATACAAGAATCTAAGAATATCTACATCATCATCAAACACTTGCCAGCTATCAACATTGTCAGGTATTGAAGGCCTAGTTTGAACTTCTATCTCAGAAATTCTAGCAAAGGTAATGTCTTCTGGCCTTAGGGAAATATTAGCTTGTAGATCTGCCATTCTGTTTTGGCTTATGTCCATCTAGTCAATACCGAATGCATCAAAGATTTCTATCTCATCCCATATTGCATTTCATTACTGCTTCAATCTATAGTTCTTTGATGCATATTTAGATTTGATTTGAGATACCACTAACTCAGAATCTCCAATAACCCTATTGCATTTGATTTCATGTCTTGCAGGTAGTCTCAGACCTATCAAAATAGCCTCATATTCTGCTACATTTTTAGTACAATTAAATAGCAGAGAAAATGAAAACTTGAAGGTTTTTCCAGAGGGTGGTATCAATAAAACTCCAGCACTTGCCCCCTCCTTAGAACTGGCACCATCAAAATACATTATCCATAACTTAGATTGTCTAGATAAATTATTTACATCTTCTGACAACAATGCAGGTTGTGATCCTTTTATAGTTTGACTTTCTTGCAATTGAAATGACCCTATTTTAGTATCCAAGAAACAATTCATGTTATTATCATCTTGTTCCTCAATTATATGATGTGTTCTAGTTTCCCTTGACACTTTGATCTTCTCACCATTTATGTTGAAAGTAGAAAATGATAAATCATAATGGATTCTTCCCCCCATAGATGCACTCCATTTTCTTGACAATAACATTCTATATTGGGGGGGAATCTCTACAACCAATACACTCATAGTCAGCACTTTATCAAGGAAAGTTGCCAATTTGTAAGGCAAAGTCTTGATAGTACCTATGACATGTACCTATCTAGAGTCCATACCTTGGCATCTCCCATGTGGAGTGTCTACCTTTAGTCCCATAGACCCCATGACTTCTACAAGCATAATAGTATTGGATGCTCCAGAGTCAATCATGCATTTCTTCAACATTTTTCCATTTATTAACAATGTTAGGAAAAAAGGAGGGACAACTTTTGCAGTAGTGCTAACAATATTTGTATCCAAATAAATTTGGGGAATATTTGATACCAGTTCATCAGCTTCCTTTGATGATTTATCCTTGGTGTCTGACACATTCTTGTTCTATTCTATAGTTTTGGTAGAGATGGCACTCTTCACCCATGTTAGAGTCTTTTCCTTATGCTCTCCTATCCTCATCATTTTGAATAGAGTCATTTTAATAGTTATCTGAGACAAAAGTTGTCCCATATCCATAGGGGTGTATGTCATATCAGAAATATCTAATTTCTGGTTTGTGCAATCCACATCTTCTGCTTGAGTAGCCATTTTAGCTTCATTTCCCCTATGTGGTTTGTCCTCCCTTTTGGGATGAGGTACAAAACTCTCTGGTGTTTTTATCTTTTTCGTATACATGTTTGGGCGAATAGGTTTGTTGTCCTTCTTAATCAAAACCTTATCTGTACCCTCAGCCTGTTTCTCCTTTTCTTGAGGCCTTTTGGTACTATTCGGGGTATCCTTGATTAAGATACTAGTAGGTTTGCCATCTGCATTTCCAACCACTCTGTTTCTTAAAACATAGTTACCCCTTGCTTGTGAAACCATATTAGCTATAATTTCAGCTATCTCTTCATCGGATGGCCTTCTCAAAATAGGGGTCTCATCACATCCTTCAGTGTTGCATCTCATATTATCAACCTCTCAATCCTGTATATCAGAATCATTAGGCTGATAACATGTTTCTTCATTAAACAGTGAGGAAGTCATACCACAACCGCTATCATCATATTCTTCATCTTCCTCTTCTTCATTTTCCTCAGTGGCACAAACTCTGACAGCAATAACACAATATTTAGGGTTGTGTGGGGACTGACAAGGTACACACCAAGGGTTTTCACTACTTATATTTATAGAAGTCTTATGCAGGGGGTCAGGAGTTTTTTCATCAAACTTATCCTTCTTTGGTGGGATAATAGGTTTTCCATCCTTCCACTGGGTAGTATAAGGATAGTTCTACATTCTAGCTTATTTGTTGTAATTTCCATAAGAAATATTATCATTATTTGGAACCCTATTATGACTACTCTCTCTAGGCTTTAAGTTTTTTAGAGCATTCAGAATCACCTTAAGATTATCATCCTCTTTAGGTTTTGAACTCAGGGGCTTATCTGATTCTTTTTTGTTATACATGGTGGGTTTACAATCTTCTCTCTTGCCTAATTTCCCAAAAACTCTTCTATTTGTCTCAATGTTGACTGCTACCTTATATGCTTCCCTAATATTTCTAGGGTTCTTATCTCTTAACAAATAACCCATTTTTTCATCAAAGGCATTAAGATAGGTAGCGACACATACCTTGTCATCTAATCTCATTACTTGTAGCAGCTTGTGCATTTCCCTCTGGAATCTGATGTTGAATTCCACCACTTCTTCATTAGGGTTCTTCTTTATGTTATTGAACCCTTCATTAGTCTTGTCCCCATATTGGTCCCTGAATCATTCCTTCATCTCATCCATGGACCCAATGCAATCTTGGGGCAATCCTCTAAACCAGTCCCTTGCATCCTCAGTTAGTGATTGCACAAACAATTTCATCATAACATCATCATGTGCAATTTCATAATCATCAACCATATCCATAAAATGCTTAAGATCTTCTTCACATGTTATTACATTATTCCCAGCAAATTTAGGAAGCTTATCCCTAATATTTTTAGGAATTTCATTGGGATAGCCGAGGATGCCAAGAAAAATAAATTGATTGTACCTTTCAGTATAGACACAAGTTTTTTGAGATAAAGTGTGACCTTTAGCATTTGAAGTGGTAGCACTTCCAGAATCAACAGGTGGTGGCATATTCTTTTCCAGGTTCAAAGACATTTTAGGGCCAGTAGTAGTGGAATGAACCAGAGACTTGTCTAATAAATTCTATTTTCTTCTTCATTTCAAGGGCAGAGGCTTCCAATTCAGCCTTTTCTAATTCCTTCGCTATTATTTCCCTCTCTCTTTTGGCTCTCTCCAACTCAGTGTCCAACTTCATCATGGGATCCATCATACCTCCTTTTCTTACTGGTTCCTTTATTTCAACAGCTTCTACCTTTGTCTTTGGGCTTTAGTATGTCATACAATTGTTGAATAACAGGTTCATACTCTAGTTTCTCATGTATAACAGTAGCATTCATTACCTCCAAATCTTTGAGTTTCCTTTTCAATTCGTCAGATTGAATCTGAGCATGTCTGATTCTTTCTTCCTTTTCTCTTTCTCTTTGTTGTCTCAAGGCAATTTGTTCTTTGATTTTTATTTCTAACTCACCCACCTCTTCAAAAATCTCTTTAGGATCCACAAGAGTTATATCAGATTCTAAATTCTCTTCCATGATGGTTCTCTCCCTTATATGGTGATGGGCATGTAGTTTCTCAGACAAGGGAGAGCTCGAATCACTTGGATCATTCCTATTCTCTTCACCTCAACTCTTAGATCTAGACCTTGTCTCATGTCCTTGAAACTTACCACAAACCATCTTTCTAGTATACCTAGGGATGTCATCGACACTTTCACTTTGAGAATAATACTCTCCATAGATTCCTAATCCAGGTTGTGCTTCATGTTCAACCTCTACATTTTATTCTTCATGATTACGGAGAATGGGAGTATCCATTCTTATGTTCCTCCTTTGCCTCCAAGTCTTAGGAGTAACTTTAGCAGCATTTTTGTTCATTGATTTTCCAACTCTGGAAGTGGAGGGAATCTCACTTTCCAATTCATTCTCAGGATGACTGTTCATCTTGGATCTAGTATTTTTCTAACTCATTGCTAACACTCTGGTGTACTCAAATAATAATAACTTAGCACTGATGCAAATATTTCTTTGAGTCACCACCCAACAAAAGAAAAAGTCAGGAAAATACACAATAGCTCGAGTAACAAACTTGTAGTATGGAAAGTTCTCACAAGTCACAAATATCAACGCATTCTAAGTACTTGTCCCAATATATTCTCAATAATGATACAAGTCACTCGGACATGCAAAAACACAACTCTATAGTACAATGGTCAACCAACTGGTAAATGACAAGTAAGTAGGCCAGGAGTCTAGCTCAACTTTATAAACCTTACTTATAACAATGAAACATGCAAATCCCCAGTAGAGTCACCATTTTTTTGGTTCTTTTTTACGTATTAATAGAAAGAAAAACAACCTCTTCCCTTTTATGGGATATTTTTATATAGGAGCCACCTCCAAATGTATGCTTATGCAAGAAAAGGACCAACTAACAAACACTCTCCTAATACTTCTACAATTTAGGTCCTGCTACACCAAGGGGGGATACCCTGCAATACCTTTTGATATGTCAAATCCAGTACTATCAAGCAGTAATCTCACTATGACTCAACATGACCGGGAGATACTAGATAATTGGCTAATCATCCATTGAACATCAACCTTGAAATGGAGCATGAGATAGAAATCATAACAAACTTATACAAATGAAGACTTAATGGATTTTAATATGTTTTCCTTTAGGAAAACACAACCAATGTGCAACTAGATATGTAATAAAATAAAACTTATAAGCTTCAGATCAGTGCTTTATCCGTTGGGCTATATTCTGACTCAAATATAATATACTGAATTAAATGTTTGCCAAAGACTTTAAATCACAATACACCCACCCCAAACTATACTACTAATAGAATCCTTGCAGTGTGTCAGATGAATATATGCATAAAATAGAGCCTAATTTAATCTAATCCTAGATCAGAACTCTCAAGTAAGTACATAAACACAGACAAAGACTATGCTAATTAAATCAGAAAATTCATAACTCAAATGACACATAACACAGGAGAGATTGGAATTTGGATCTTTGTATTAAATTTATAAAATCTTGCTTCAGTATACAAAAGTGCTCAGAGATAACCTGCAAAAGATCTCTCATCTATTTATTTCTTACTTCATACAATATCTAATACACAGTATACTATCTTTCCCCTCTTGACTAAAAACTTTACAAAATGGTTTACATTACAAATTTTCCATCCCTTTCCAATGATCTTGGGAATCCTTTTATAGATTAGGATTGCAACAAGCTTCGGATCAATTGGAATAAGGACAAAAATAATGACTCACTAAAATGACAAAATAGCTAATGGAGTGATAACCACTCTTGTTACAATATATATTTGGAACATTTTGTCTCTTGACTGCTTTGTACTTGCAGTTGCTTCAAAGTTGTTCATTGTGGGCCATCTAGAGACTGTTGTTCCTTGATGTTGTTGATTTAGAATCCTTACTCTCAACTGTATCAACTATCTTGTTGGGCTTCTCCATCCACCTGCATTTGGTCACCTTCACCTAGATTAACAATTGTGTATCTGTCCTTCCAAGAAGTGTACACCCCATCACTTGGCTAGTTAAAACCAAGGATTACATCCTTCTTGCTGATGATCTCACCCCATCTACCACTTGCCTTCTTAACTTCTCCTTTCCAGAACTCAAAAAATTCCCTGGCTTTGTTAATGATATTTATAGTTTGGGCAATTAAAATTGTGCCCTCCAAGGTAATAATGGTATGTGTCCGGGCATTTAATGTTTCTTTTATTTGTCTTAACCATAGCGCCCCATTATTTATATCACCATCTTTCTTGAACATGTTAGGGTACATTTCATACCTGTCCTTTGAAAACTCTCTCTTCTAGGTCTCTACTTTCCTGATGAGGATATTCCTTTTGATATCCAAGTTAACCATTAGCTTCAGACATTTGTGAGTTCTAGTTAAAATAATATCAATAATGTTCTCTTCTTTGGACATGGAATAGAAATATTTCACCTGAGCTACTTTTCCTTTCCAAATGTCCATGACCAGACCCCACTAATCCTTGTCTGCGTCATATTCATTGATAATATTAAAAACCTTTTTCCCCAACAAATATAGGTCGGCAAGGTTCACCTCTTTAGCACATCTTAGGAGGTTGGAGTATATTTTTTCAGTGTGCCTCTATTTTACCCATTCCTCTACTTCTTTGTAGCCTAAAGATTCTTCAAGGTCTTTTTTAGAAGTTTCTTCTAGCCTCTTCCTTTCTGCCAATAATCTGTCTCTTTCCATTTCTACATCTATTAGGGTAACAGGGCTTGATGGCATGGGAGAAGGAGGATAAGTGACAAATGGGCTGGATGATGAAGGTTGGTGAGGTTCCTGAGAAATCATCATCTGGGGGATAGAATGTTCTAATTTTTTACCCTCTATTTCAGCAATCTTCTTATCTTTCTCAATAGATTTTACTCTTTCCTCATTGTATGCACCTAGAACTCTTTAAAAAATTTCACTCAAGATCTTGAGTTCATTCTCTAATTTTTGGGCTACACTTAGACTGAACATAGGATGTTCCAAAGTTATACCTGCTGCCTCAACAGCCCCTATTTCTTCAACCCTTCGCACCAGAAGGCTACCTAAATGCTCAGGCTGATTATCCTCACCTGCTATTTAGGGGTCTCTCTTCTTGAATTGCTACATAACTAGGCCTGCATGATCCTCACTGAACTTCACACCCTTTGAATCTTGTTGTATTTTTTCTTTGACACTATGAATAGTCTTTATCTCCTTTCTGACAGCATCAAAGACAATAGCATCAGCTATGTCCCATTCAGGAAGTATTAATATTCCTTCTTTCCTTTCTAGTGCTCTTCCTTCCTCAGGAGTTATTTTTTCAAACTTGGAAATCATCTCCTGCTTGATCTCATTCTCAATTTCCTCCTTGCCTCTGGCAGGTTGTTCTTTTTTTCTTTGGCATTTTCTCTTGAATTCTTCAATATGAATCCTCCACAAGAACTATAAAAATGCTATTTCTTTGACAAAATTGTCATCAGACAGAAATTTGTCACTTGCTTGCTGAGTCAGGGGATCTAGCTCTTTGCCAAAAAAATTTGCTGCTGTAAGATCCAATTGAGCATGTTTGGGCTCCTTAGGTACCCCTTCCTATAATTCCTCAGCTATGACATAAATTTGTCAAGTGTTCCCCATTTGCACTAATTGTTGAGCTACAGCTTGTTCATCCATGTATATTGGGGATTGGGAGGGAGAATAGAGCTATTCATTTTGTTGTTGCTATCCCTCTTCTACCTTCTACCTATTTGGAGATGGAAGACTTTGAGCACTAGGCTCTAGTGGCCTCTTTCCCTTAGGATCACTATTTTTTCTACTTTCTAGTAAGATTGTGCTATATCCCCTTCGTTTGTACACTACATATTCTCCTTGTGGGATATGTCTCTTAGGGAAGGTTTTACCCAAAATTTCCTTAGCCTTCTCTGACTCTGTTTGCAATATTTTATCCCTTATCTAGCTCAGAGCCTGCATCATTTCTTCAAACATATCCATTAGTGATTCAATCTTCTTGGCCCAAGGCTGGAAACCCTTTAAAGGATCATATGTGTCATCATAACGGTGAATAAAATCAAGGCTTTTCTTGTAAGCCAACCAGTTTTCTTTCTTTATTTGCTAGTTAATCAAGTCAAGTTCATTTCTAACTATGTCTTCCAGGAAATTGAAATGATGATTCAACACTACGCACTTTGTCTTCTCTCTAAACATTTTAATGAAACCCTCAGGGTCAGCACACCTGGATATTGATGTGGTCAAATTGTATGGTTTCAAAAAATCCTGCAGATATTTCCATCCTCCCTTGGTGATGATAAACTGGTGAGCGACAATGATTATAGGAAAGATTATTCTTTTTCCTCTTCCAGTTAGGGCATCTTGTTGCAAACTTCCAATCTGTCTCAGGACTTCTGCCAATCCTATCTTAAGGGGCACTCTGTAGGGTAAAATGTTTGGCACTCCCCTGAAACCATATACCATGAATATAGTTGACACTGGATAAGGGATAAAATCACCCCAGTTATGTACTATATTGAGCTCTGGGTCAAATTTCTTTGGTCTCAAGAATTTTGATAATGCTTAAGGAATTCTAGGGTCCTCTTTCAACAATAATGTCCTGAGTCTGGCAGAAAAATATCTATCAAAATTGATGTAGATGGCCTCTTTATTGTCCTAGGTCATGTCTACATTCCACAATTTCACAGGCATGATTTCATTGTCCTTAAATCTTGTTAGTTCCATTTCCTTCTCAAAATAATCTACCTGCTTAAAAAGAGACATATGCATCAACAATGAATACCATGCAAAAGGTCTGGACACCTTTGTGTTATGGACACCTATAAGCCCTTCATAAATTAGGTCTACAATATATGGGGTGAAATAAAAATTTAATGCTAGATGGGGATGCAAAATCTCAACCATCATTAGCATATAGTGGATAGGCATCTCAACTTTCTCATCATCTCCACATATTTGGCAAAGAGCCCTATAAAATGATTTGGCCTTCAAAGTAAAATAGTCAAGTTTGAAAGGTTCTTTTTTGTTTGGCCCTACCAGAATTAAGTCCCCAACTGTGCCAAAGTATTACTTGAGGGGCCCCTCTCTAAATTATTTCCTTTGGGCTTTGTAAACTTCCTTTAAGTGGACAAAATCAATCTTATCCATGGAAGTGTTTGGATCATTTAGACTAAATACCTCCCTAATCTCTTGTACAGTCACTTTAATCAGGACTTGCCCATTCTTGTCCCTAACTACTCTGGATATGTTGTCATAATTCCTAGCTATACATGTAAGCATGTCCATATCCATAAAAATACCAGGCACTACTAATTTTCCTACGTCAAACTGCCATACATTATTATGTGGGGGATTTGCATTTCTCTTACCATAGAGCACCTTAAACAAGGCCAAACCAGTCATGCCTATCTTAGCATCCCTAACAGACTGACCCAAATCATATAACCCTTTAGTAATTTTTAGGTGTGGATCCTTGGGGACTAATTCCTTTGTCTTCAAGAAATCATTAGTGGACATTGTTAATTTTTGCAGAAAATCATCACAGACATTTCTATCCTTATAATTAATCTTCCTGGTGAATTCTCTTCTGAGAAGCATCATGAATTTTAGGTTTAATAGCCTAATATGAACAATAAAATCTTTGTATTTCTACACCTTACTAATTCCTTTTAAAATTTCCTATGACCCAGAAGTATTAGTATCAAAAAATTACCCGTTCAGCAGGAAGCTTGAAAATTTGGTCTTGATCACTGGAACTTCAATCTTCTCTGCAACTGCTATCAATTACATGCACAATGAATTGAGTGATCGATATGATGGAAATCCCCTCACTTTAAGCATTAAATTTTGACTGAGAAGAAAACACACATTTTCCATTACTCCTTCGAGTTCAATTCTTGGTGTACAACTGTTTAAAATTTGCTACTTTTGTATTTTAAAATAGAGTCATCAATTTTACTAACTTTTCCTTGTATCGGATGGCCAATAGCAAATCTTCCAGAATGTTCATCTCTTAGGACACATGGCATCATTTCGCTTTCCCTTGATAGTTAACTTCCAGTTACTTTTGATCTAAGGCTTTACGCTAACCGTTAGATCCTTCCCAACCTGCCTGATCTTTACTTAACTCTTAGTTACCATGCGGGCCCCGTCAACTTAGACACATGTCACAATGTCACTTTCCCTCGATGGTTAAATATCAAAAACTTTGTTCTTAAGGCTTAGCACTGACTGTCAGATCTTTTCTATCTTTAGTGACTTAATCACCTTTATAAACTGTGGCATCAATCTTGTAAAGACATGTGGCAGCATAGCGCAATGCCTCATTGGTTAAGACAACATCACCTTTAATCTCAAGCTTTGCGCCAGCCATTAGATTAGATCTAACTTAACTGGTCTTTATTTTTCCTTATGCTGCTATGAGGTCCCACCAACTTGAACACGTGTCAACATGGGGCATTCCCTCAATGGGTAAAAGCCTTTCATCTTGTGATTAAGGGTTAACGCCAGCCGTTGGATCTTATTGAAGATAGAATTGATTTATTATAACCTTTAATCATCCATCGGACCCACCAAATTCCATGTGGAGCATGGTGCAATCCCTTAATGCCTATTATGTGTGCATCTTTACCATAAGCCTTTGCGCCATCCATTGGAGCTAATCTAACATGCTCCGAATTTACTTCATCTTCTTGCTCACATCTGGGCCCCACTGAAGACACGCGGCAACATGGCACTATCCTATGAAGAGTAATTCAATGGAATCTTTGTTATGAGGCTTTGCGCCAGCTGTTAGATCAAATCTAACTTGTTCTCCATTTAACCTTTCCTCTTTGATGACACTCTGGCCCACCAAACTCCACGTGTCACATTGGTGCATTCCCTTAATGATATCCTTCGCTCGTCTTTGTGATAAAGTTAATGTACCAACCGTCGGATGCAAAGAATCTTTTAGTTGTCCTACAATCTATGTCTTTGATGCATTTGGTCCTGCTGAAGAAACGTGGCAGAACAGCGCGTTACCTTAAAGTTTAAAATTTGATCACCTTCACATAGCGGGAATGCGAGAGCTGTTGGATCAAAAAATACTAGCTTGATAGATAGTGAATTTAATTAATCTCGCAGACTTTGGAGTTAGAGAATAATATAGAACTGTGGGGTTAGAACAACAAAAATTTAACAACATGAACATTTTAAGATGAACCCGTTCGAGACATGACTTTAAGTGACAAAAAGTAACATGCAAATAGAAGCCTTTTTGACACTTAGGGTTTAAGGACCACAATTTGTACTTTGAGACATGAAGTAATGGTTTTTTCAATTGCTCTTCACAAGACATCTTGGAAAAATAGACCCAGGGACCAATTGTTTGAAATTTTTTGAATAGACCTAACACCTAGTTTGCATGTTTTTAATCAGTTAAACTGATTAAAACAATTACAATTACATTGCTTTTGCCTCATGAAATGGATTTAAAAAAAAATAAAACTCTAAATATAAAATACAAGTGTTTTATCTATAGTGGAAGTCAGATCCACATATCTTAGGATGTAACTTACTTTTGGTGTCTGATGCTCGGTTTGCATAGAATGTCTATCAGTTGGGTTCCCTTTCTCTGTCGAGTTCCACTCTTTTCTGCTCGTCGGTTTACCCTTTGATTTTCTTGTCAGGTTAAACTATTGGTTTGCTCATGTTGGGTTCCTCTTAGCATTTTTGGCTTTCACTTTACATTGTGTCTTCGGTTTATACTATAAAAATTGTTCTATTAGGTTGTGCTTAGCATGTCTTTTGGTGTAGGTTTTGTTGGTTCTTTTTTACACCGTGATAACTAGACAATAACCTTTTTCACTTTGTAATGAATCTTTAAGAGTAGCCAAATCCAAGTAGTTTATAATATAGCTAAAGGATAAATTAACAAGGATGCAGATCCATCCTTCTACACTTTAGGTTTTGAAAAACTAAGGGGGGGACACCCTTTAATGCCTTCAATATTATATTTGGCATCAATCAACAGAGATCTTACAAAGGCTCTGATGTGAGTTTTCCAAGGCTTTCTAGCAATTCATCCAAGAGACTTTAGCTTGTCTCTTCTAGGAACCTAATCTCCTCTAGGTATTGATTGGCTTAGATGATTAACTAATTCTAATTCCAACTCTTCTCTAAGAGTTTTAATCCTTGTGCTTCACCTTGAAAGACTAACACCTTTTTGTTAGTTCAATTTTTCACTTCTCCTACTACACTTAGAAGGATCTAAGTGCCAACTCCACTCTAGCATTAATGATTCATTGTAGGGGTGATCATCATCATGGAAACATTCCATTTGCTTCAATTTGGATCCATTTTGAGGGATCTCATAACCATTTTCAGTCGAGTCCAATTTTTTGTCTTCAAGAGGCCTAATTGGGCTTATTTCCTTGTAGCCTTTTACAGTGACTTTTTCCAAATTATTTCAAAACTTTCCCAAAGAAATTGAAAATATAATCCCACATTTAGGCACCCTTTATAATTTTACAATGTATTTTATAGGCTTTAGTCTCCTAGACCCTCCGTACATAGGGTTCCTACAATCTAGGTCCAATGGGGCTAATAGGCCTAATTTCTAGGACTGTCTGTGACATAGTTGAAAACTTGCTCAAAACCTTGTCTCAAGGATTGGTATGAACTATACAATCATATTAGGTTAATATATGACCATACCCTATCTATAATTTTACTTTTCCCATACATTACTTCTCTACCTTGCAAGAAATCTTCAATTCTTCAGCACTAAACCTCTAACCGGGCACTGTCTGCTTGCCTAGGGCCTCGTAGTAAAAATATCTCTCCATTTTCCTAAGACTCCTAATCCTAAACATATATACACTACTGACTCCCCTAAAATTTCCATCCATCCTTATGTGTTTCCCATGGTTATATTTCATGGGGGAGCCATGAATCGACTGACTGGTCAGGACAGGACCAATGGAAACTCTAAACCAAAAAAAATTTATTCAACAGACTAAACCTACTCTAATCAACTTACCTATCAAATGAAAATGTCTTAGAATAGTCTAAATAACACTGAACAATCACTATATTTAGTCTTTCAATCCATTACACATGATTGTCACATCAAAATGCTCAAGTTTTCTGAATACAGAGTTGCAGAGCTATTATTCAATCTTCAAAACTTGTTACAATGCATGACTACTCATGAGATTAGAGTCTTGGGTAACATTAGATGCCATCTCCATGATTCTAGGGACTGTTGGTCAATTCCCCACTCCTATCTTCAAGGGAATCCGATGTAACTGAGTTGCATGCAACATTTGCAATAATTGCAAATAATGTCATAGCAACTTTTGGCATCTTTGCCATTATACCTCCTCCCTAAGTTTTAGGACCTCTAACCTCTTCATTTAGAGGATCCAAGATCATTCATGACCTTATGGAATCTCTATGACATCATTGATGTGTTTAAGACACATTAAAGACTCTAACTCAAACTCCTAACATTAAGAATTTAAAAACTACTAACAATGGCTAATTTGGTGACCTTAATCCTAATGACTAACTCACATAGCCCACATTACAATGACCTTCTAAGGTCCAAATTAAACAACCTATCTTGACTTGGCCAATGTCAAGTACAAGCCAAAACATCCTAACTATGGAGGTTAGCCTAGGTGTGCTCTTGCTATATGTGGTAAATTTGGCCTTGTTAATTCACCATACACTTCAACATAGTCCTTCTTCATCAAATACACACAAGACTGAATATGAGATTATTCATCCTGTCTGCCTGCATGATTCGACCTGTTTCCTTCTATCCAGATGGGGTTTTCAAAATTGCTCTCAGAACGAGAGTCTCACAACCATAGACCAATCTAGGAATGAAGAATTTTTCTCCATGAATGCAATGCAATGCACAGTTATTCTAAGAATTCAAAGATGTAAGATAATCTAAGCCATGATGTTAAATGCAATTAATCTATAAATTGAAGCTATTCTATTACAAAATGATATTATTCTATATGAAATTATCAAGAAAATATGACAATAATTCAGTATTCTAACAATGCATATGATCAGAAATTCAAGAAGGATTTGAATGAGAGACTGAGAGTTCTTTTATAGACTCAGAGATGATCAGAATAGAAATTTTCCTCTTTGAAATAAAATAGATAGAAAAGCGAGTTCAATTTAGAAAGCTTTATTTAAAAGAATACAATAAATTATTTTCTTTCTGCTTTAACTATTTTCTTTCTTTGATTTAATTATGTTTTATTTGATTTTAATTATTTTCTTTCTCTTTAAATCACAATTAATTCAAAGATTCTATTTCTGAACAGAGATAAGATTTTTGAGAGAATATTCAATTAATTAAATAAATATGACCTCATAATTGCTTTTTCTCAATTATCTGAATAATTAAATTCAATTATTGAAATAAGGATATTTATTCAATAATTAAATATTATTTAATCCCTTTTTCATGTGTCTTAGCTAAAGAGGGTGAATTTAATTTAATTAAAGTGCTAGGACTTTATTAATTAAATTAATTCGATCATAAGGTTTGTTTAGCCAATAGATATTTAGGAATTAAATATGATGTATCATTAATATAGATTTAGGATTTTCTGTGTTTGACACTCAGGTCGAGTAGAGTCAGTTAAAACTCAGAATTGCCTAGTACAATAGGACTTTGATGATCCAGAAGAACGACAAATGCAAAAAAATTGGTTAGGGTTGCAAGATGCCAATTTTGGGGTGTTACATTTTTCCCCTCTTTGAATTGATGTGCGAGCAATGCGTTGATTCAAAGAATAGTCTGATGCCTGAAGCACAGAAGAATAGATTTGAAAATTGATGATGCAAAGATTTTAGATCCATCTCCAGAACAGAGCTTGACTCTCCGAAGTCTAGGTTAGGTTTCCAAGACGCCGGTCAAGTAGAGTTTTCGAGGGTCATCTTCTGAACGAAGCTTGATCCTCAGGGATCCGGGTTAGAATGCTCTGATACCTAAATAGATTGATATCTTTCACAAGACTGTCCTCAAAATGAGGTTCAACCTTCAGGAGTCAGGGTTAGATTTCCCCGATACCTATCCAACAAGATAATCAATAGAGATTTTAGGACTATCTCCATAATGAAGCTTAGTCCCCCAATATCTAGGTTAGATTGCCAAGACACTGGTTAGATAGATATCTTTCACAAGACTGTCCCTAGAACGAGGCTCAACCTTCAGGAGTCAGGGTTAGATTTCCCCGATACCTGTCTCAAAAGATAGTAAAACAGAGGTTTTTAGGACTATCTTCAGAACGAAGCTTAGTCCCCCAATATATAGGTCAGATTGCAAAAACACTGGTTAGATTGACATCTTTCACAAGGCTATCCCCAGAACGAGGCTTAACCTTCAGGAGTCAGGGTTAGATTGCCTCGATACCTATCTCAAAAGATAATAGATAGAGATTCAGAATCATCTCCAGAATGGAGCTTGATTATCAGGAGTCAGGGTTAGATTGCCCCAATACTTGTCCCAAAAAGAGATAGTTTTTTGAGAGCCATCTCCATAATGGAGCTTGGTCCTCAAGAATCTGAGTTAGATTGCTCAGATGCTAAATAGATGACAAGATGTAAGGAACAAAGATGCCCTTGTTAATTGAAAGTCATGGAACACGCAGTTTTGACTATGAGGTACAAAAAACTGAACATGCCCCAAGTGATGGGATGCCCCTAGCAATGAGGACTTTTGAAAATCAGATCAAATTGATTGGAATAGATTTAATGATGTAATCATCTTGCCCCCTCAGGAGAGAAATGGAAAGATGACACGCCATAATGATGATGGAGGGCAAAAAATTGCAAATAGATGTTGAATCAGAGAACAAGAAGAACTCAAAACATATTGTGGAAGAATTTAGAAGATTTAGAATCAATTTCGCGTGATTTTGAGGTCTGGTTGACCAAGTTTGACTGGAGTTGAACAGAGTTGACCAAAGTTGACTTTTGAGGAAAAAAGTCAAAGATTTTAGAAAATGATGATATGATAAGATTCTGACAAGAAAGCGACGTTAGAAAGTCAACTGCACAAGTGTTTGATCGCGTCAGTCCTAAAAAATTTAAAATGTAATTTTGAGCTATATAGAAGTGTCAAATTTCAATTTTGATCATGAAAATGGATTCAGAGTGGTCAAATTAGGTAGTGGTGCAGTTTTCATGCAAAACGGAGCACTTTAAAAAATTAGGTCAAAACCTATATAAGGACGAAAAGGGTCATTTTCAAATCATTTCAACCCTTTGACTTTTGAGAATTGAGCTCTGAGTAGAAAATGAAAATGGTGGTCCCCTACAGCAGTCATCGATTTGAGAAATCGAGGAGACCTCCAGTAAGTAGTTGGCAAACCCCTCTATAATTCAAATTTCATTCCTTTCTGTCAATTTTTGCTCGTTTTTCACGTTTTTTAAAATTTGAGTCACAGGTCTTCGCGCAAAGAAGTAGTTTCTTCGCACGCCCCATAGGGAAATCTCGTGTGAAGAAACAACATTTTGCACCACTCGGTGCAGAATCTCGCGTGGGAGAGTACCCAATTTCGCGCGAGAAACCCTTCTAGAGGGTGTTTTCTCGCGCGAACAGGCATTAAAGTTCGTGCAAAATGTCAATATCACGCGATTCGAAGAACTTCTACGTACGAAAGAGAACTTCTTCGAGCAAAATTCTGCTTCTTCGCATGAGAAAAATTGATCAGATTGAGCATGAAATCAGTCTCTGTCACATCCAGTAGCTTTTGCGTCAACGTCGTTAACGTTTGTAGAATGTCTTGAATGCTTTATTATCGCATTATGCTTTGATTATTGTCGATTACTGATAGTGCCTTGTTGTTTGTATGTCTTTGCAGGTTGACTTCCCAGATATAGCATTCAGATCACATCATTCAGCTATTAGCAGATTGGTATCTCAGTTAGACGATGCTAAGATAGCACATATAGGCACTTTGGGTTTGAGTACATTATGTGATGTACCCGAGATTCAGGTCAATCACGAACTGTTGGGAGCTTTAGTTGAGCGTTTCCATTCGGAAAGGAACACATTCCATTTACCATATGGGGAGATGACTATTACTCCTAAGGACATATACCGGATCTTGAGGATACCATTCCACGATGTCCGAGTTGAGTATGAGACACAACCCAAGTTGGGCACAGCAGCTTTGAGAGAGGTCTTTCAGGATGACCTTGTTATGGGTAGGGCGATCCCATGGGAGGATCTGATTAGCGAGTATGATCTGACCCACAGGTTGCCCGTGGTTCTAGCATGCTTCCTTGGGTGCTACCTGATGCCTGATCATGGACAGCACGGTCTAGAGTGTGGTTGGGGGAGGATGTTACAGCTGATGATGGCACGACCGCGACACTACAAATGGGGTCAGTGTATGTTGGAACACATGTATCATGAGATGCATAAGATCACCTATTGAGAGGTGAAGAGCATGGTTGCGAGAGTCTTTGTACTATAGGTATGGGCCTGGGAGCACCTTCCCGTTACTAGGCCTATTTGCGAGGATATGAGGCAGCCATTGGAGCCTTAAATTTACC
This sequence comes from Thuja plicata, assembly GCA_018584345.1. Lineage (NCBI taxonomy): Eukaryota > Viridiplantae > Streptophyta > Pinopsida > Cupressales > Cupressaceae > Thuja > Thuja plicata. The sequence continues at coordinate 900,613 of MU225713.1, read as the reverse complement.
GATATAGGGGGATGATTACCCAGCCCATGCTGGGTAAGGTTGATCAGTGGCAAGCTCAGCTCGATGATTTAGCAGTAGTGGTTTGGAGGCCCTAGAGACTGACAGAGGCTTGGGATGATGTAGCAGAGCAACTGAGTCATATGTTATGTTCCTCTGCTATGATAGGTCGTACTATTACTGTCATTGAGAGATTCCCGCAGAAGCGGGTATGGCGGTAGTTTGGTCACCCACAGGACATCGCCCAGGAGTACACAGCTTATGCTTGATTTACTGATGAGATCAGGAGAGGCTGGGGGACGAAGTTGGACTAGGGGTGCATGATGATAGATATCTGTGCATTGGTCCCAGTTCAGTGGGATTATCTCTGAGATGTAGCAGATGGCGGCGTGACTGCCGAGTACAGGGAGCACTTCATTACGTACCCTTTTCTGAGATTCACAGATCCAATCGGGATAGCCAGCAGAGCATAGGTGGTACCTCCACTGGTCATTCAGCCATAGGTGGTATAGGTACAGCAAATGCAGATGCCCCCACCACAGCACAGGGCACAGCAGGGTCCTCGACCTCAGACTGTACAGGTTGACATCCCCGCCTATCATATGGGGATGGATGTTGGAGCTAGTAGTAGTGGCAGCACGAGACCATCTCGGCGACGGCTGGCGGAGCAAATTACTAAGGAGCAGCAGGTTCCTCCATAGGAGGAGGGATGGCAGGATGATCCTATGCAAGAGGATCAGCCTGCGTAGGATACAACACAGGACCCACAGCGTCGATCTCGGGAGAGAGTTTGACAGCTCACGAGGCAGGTGGGAGATTTGACCATTCAGGTAGCTGTGCAAGATACACAATTACTAGATAGAGACCAGGAGACACAAGATCTCTGAGAGTAGCTCTGGGCAGCATAGGAGGAGGTGCGGCATCAAACAGTATGGGTGGCTTATTACTATGCATCATATATAGGTGCGGTGCCTGACGAGGCATCTCAGGTGGCCAGATTTTTGAGCTATGCGAAAGGGTCAGAGGGAGCACAGATGGCACCTCCACCAAATAGGGCCCCACCTCCACCTCCTCTAGGAGATGAGGGAGAGGGCCAGAGTTAGGTTTTTGTTGATAGATAGAGATCATAGGAAATATCTGATGTGTTGGCATACTCGTATCATATAATTATTTTGAGATCAATCGTGCTCAAGTAGCACCATTTGTATTTGTATCAACACATTATATATATATGAGCTCATCTTTTGGCATCATCACATGTGTCATATTGTCTTTTATGAGATGTTTCCTATATGCTTAGATGTTTAGATGATTAGAATGTATGCAAATGTATGAACATGTTTTAAATATATGTAAATGTATGGAATCCACATGTATAAATGTATGTAGATGATTCGTGTAAATGCAATATATGAATGAGAAATGCAAATACCATGTGTAGATGATAATGAGTTATGAATATGAATATGTATGGTACTAACATCTCATGCAGGATGAAAAATGCTCACCAAAAGAACATGGGAAGAAACGAGAGTGAGGATTTTAAACACCTGTGCAGTCGTGATGAAACTAGGATAGTGAAGAAGAACTCTCCAAAGTATGAACCCAGAAGAATGCAATGAAGAGAACACCAAGTTATTGTCACAATGCAAGTCTAGAATGAGAATGCAATCCTATGCTAGATGCAATATGAAGGTGAAATTCTAGGACATGGTTGTGAGACCCATCATATAATCATCATCATTGAGCATTTTTTTTGGAACATCAAAGTCTATACAACCCTTACTGGTGCCACAATGCAACCTTAAGCATATGAATATGACTCTTCATTGGATGAAATGTAGGAAACAAATGTAAGCACCAAAGCACAAAAGCCAAGATGACCTGAACATTGCTTCCAGTTAATGTTGCAAGAGTACACCAGTATCAAGGCATTCAAAGCCAAGATAACCATGAGTTTGATCATGCGTAAACAAACAGATCAATAACAAACAAAACAATAACAAACACTGCAATAACAAGCAAGGAGATAGTACCGACCTCACCATGGAGTACAAATAAACAAGATCAAGGGATGTGAGGCTGTTCCACCTTATTGCGGGAGCTCTTATCACATACACCCTATTTATTTTATGTTGCCGGATCATTGGGACTACACCAACAAGAAGTAGACAAAGAAAATATCAATGAAATCCATGAGAATAGACAGCATACAAAGAAAGATTCAATCATAGCTCAGCCAATTTCAAAGTTTTTAAATATGTTCATGTGTATGGGGGTGTTGAAAAACACTGTTGTGCTTGTGAGTGCATTGTGTTTGATTTTTATCGATAGATGTTTACGTTTGAGATATCCGATGTGTGTTGAAAAACATAGATGTGTCCAAAGATAGTGTTAAAAAACACTGTTTATGGCGGTGTTGAAAAACACCAGTTTGTGCCAGTAGCGAGTTGTCCCTGAGAAGTGACAAGATTACTGACTCAGGTGTAAACCAAATATGTGATCAAATGGGGGGGCACGTGCCCCAAGTAATGATGATTGACTTGACGTATGTTGTGAGGACAAACAAGATGTGATTGCCCCAAGCGTATGGCACTGAATCAATGACAAGTCAGGAGGGTCCACAAAGGAACCAGAGTGTCACAAAAGTGACCAAAAGATATGTATAGACTAAAGCATAGAATTGTCAAGACTGAGTATTGATAGATAGAGAATTTGAGTATAACTCCAATTGTAACAAATGTGAGCAATCTCGATAGAATAGAGATAGTAGGAAGACACAGTGAGAACCACTGGTGACCGACGCGAGAGAGATGCTCAAATGAAGCAATCGTAGTATAAGATATACATCAGTAGGCAGACGCAGTGAGAACCACTGGTGACCGACGTGAGAGAGATGCTCAAATGAAGTAATTGTAGTATAAGATATACATCAGTAGGCAGACGCAGTGAGAACCACTGGTGAATAATGTGAAAAAGATCCTAAAATATAATAGGACAGTGCCCCTTAGATTAGGAGGGTTGTTCTGAGAGTATGACCAGTTTCAATCGATGTGAGTTGGTGTCTTGACAGGAACTGAAATCAAATGTAAGCAGGAAAGTAGGAAAGCAGCAATGCAGGAAAGAAAATGCATAAAGCCAAGATGTGTTGTGATAGATATAGCATTGTGGAACAAGAGGCTCCTGTTTACCAGGTTTTCACCTTCTTGGTAGAAATTCTTTTTTTTCTACCATGACGCCTGTTTGCCAGATTTTCATCAATGGCACTTTTTATCTTTTTCTCTTTTTTTTTGTATTTTTTCAATTTTTTAATTTTTTTGTATTTTTGGAATATATAATTTTTTTTGGAGACACATCAAAGCGCCTATCGCTAGGTTTTCACTAAGATGATCATTTTTTTAGGACTTTTTCAGATTTTTAGAATTTTTTCAGGACTTTACTATATACATGAGCATATTGAAGATGTCTTAGCTGTAGAACCGCTTCAGATGAAGAGCGTTGATGGGCTCTTTGAGTTGTTCTCCTTCAGTAGTAGAAATTTGATAGGTACTAGACCCAAACACTGCAGTGACAACATACGGACCAAGCCAATTTTGTTCAAACTTCCCTTTTTGGATCTGATATTGTTGATTCTTAGGGTTCTCCCTCAGAACAAGGTCACCCGCTTGGAAATCCCTTGGTCTAAATTTCTTGTTATAGCTCTTGGACATCCTTTTCTGGTATGCTCTAAGGTGATCCAACGCCACTTATCGACGTTCATCAAGTAGTTCTAGCTCTTGTAGCTAAGATATTCTGTTATCCTCATTAGTAATGAGGCCTTTCAGAGAGACTCACAGAGAAGGAATCTCAACCTCAATAGGTAGCACAGCATCTGCTCCATAAACCAACGCATAGGGTGTAGCCCCTGTTGGTGTTCTTATACTTGTCCTGTATGCCCAGAGAGTTGGATTGATCCAGAGATGCCAATCTCATCTAGATTTATTCACTGTGCGATGCAAGATCTTAAGGATTGTTTTGTTGGATGCTTCTGCATGTCCATTACCCTGAGGATAATAGATGGAAGACCAATGTTGAGTAATTTTAAACTTAGAGTAGAGCTCTGTCAAATCCTTATTTTTGAATTGTCCCCCATTATCAGTGATTATGGTGGAGGGTACACCATGCCTGTAGATGATGTAGTTGAGAATGAACATAGCTACTATTTTGCCACTGGCAATGGTGAGAGGGACTGCCTCCACCCACTTAGTAAAATAGTCCGTAGCTGTGATTATAAACTTATGTCCATTGGAGGATGAGGGGTAAATCTGACCCACCAAGTCAAAGGCCCATTTTTGAAATGGCCAGAAAGTAATGAATGGAATAAGCTCCTTGGCTAGAGCATGAATTAGGTTGCCATGTAATTGACATTGTTTGCAAGACTTAGCAAATTGTGTTGCTTCTTTTTCCATATTTGGCCAATAGTAACTAGCTCTAATAAGTTTATGGGCCAATGTCAGGCTATTAGAGTGAGACCCGTAGATGCCTACATGCACCTCTACTAACGCTTGTTTGGATTCACCAGGTTCTAAACACCTAAGGAGGGTATCGTCTAGACCACGTCTATACAAGTCATTAGCGATGATGACGAACCGTGAAGCACTGTGGATTAAGTGACATTTCTCATTCTGGGTTTAGGTGTCTGGAACAATCTGGTCACAAAGGTAGGAAAAGATATGATGGTAGCGAGATGAGTCATGTCCAATAATAGAACAGATCATCTGGGAATCAGGGGAATCATAGGCTGGGTGGCGTAACATCTCCACTAGGAATTCATGTCAAAAATCATTTTCTAGCATCTGTAGCATAGAGGTAAGAGTAGCCATGGCATCTGCTACTTTATTATCTTCCCTTGGAACTTGTTGAAATGTGATGTGAGTAAAATACTTCTTTAGATCATCAACCAACCATTTATAAGGCACCAACTTGTCATCCCTTGTCTGATAGATATCATTGACTTGATTGATGACTAACTGTGAATCTCCAAGAACATTGAGTTTGTCTACTCGCCACTCAAGGGAGATCTTCATACCATTGATTAAGGTTTTGTACTCAGCAATATTTTTTGTACAAGGAAACAACATCTTATATGCTTTTGGTAAAGAGTACCTTTGAGGTGTAATGAATAGTATCCCAGCACCTGACCCCTGTTGGGTGAATGAGCCATCAAAAAACATAGTCCATGAGCGATGTGTAAGAAGTAATATGGACTCATCTGGAATTTCAATATGCAATGGTTGATGATCTACTAGAGGTGCTTCGGCCAACTGATCTTCTATTGTTTGGCCCTTAATGGCTTTCCTTTCCACATATTCAATATCAAATTCACTGAGAAGCATGACCCATTTAGCTAGTCTACTTGTGAGGGTAGCTTTACTGAGTAAATATTTCAGAGGGTCAATTTGAGCAATTAGACGTGTAGTATGAGCCAACATATAGTGCCACAATTTTTGTGAAGCAAACACCACTGCAAGCCAAGCCTTTTCTATAGTAGAATATTTCATTTCATATGAGACCAGAGTTCTACTAATGTAATAGATAGCCCTTTCTTTCTTGTGCTGATCTTCTTGAGCCAAAAGGATACCCAATGATGCATTTGTAGTAGAGATATACAATATAAGTGGATTCCCATGAATGGGAGGAATCAAGATTGGCGGGTTCACAAGACACTGTTTGATTTGTGTGAACCCTTCATCACATTCTTTGTTCCACTGATAAGCCGCACCCTTGTGCAAAGTTTTGGTAAATGGTTGGGACTTGTCCACTAGTTGAGAGATAAAATGTCGGATAGATTACAGTCAGCCTTGAAGTCCTCTCATTTGTCTGATATTTTTTGGTGGTGGCATTTCCATGATCGCTTGTACTTTTGCATGATCTACTTCAATACCTTTGGCAGAGATGATATAGCCAAGAAATTTGCCAGATGTTACGCCAAATGCGCATTTCTTAGGATTGAGCCTTAGACTAAATTGTTCCATATGATTTAGTATAGGACCTAGATCGGCAAGATGTTTCTTTCGGTGCATGCTCTTAGCTAAAGTGTCATCCACATAATCTTCCATTATCTTATGCATCATGTCATGAAATATGGTGGTAACAACTCTTTAATATGTAGCACTGGAATTTTTGAGTCCAAAGGGCATGACATTCCAATAGAAGGTGCCCCAGGCACATGTGAAATTTGTTTTCTCTTGGTGCTCTGGCGCAATTTTTATCTGGTTATAGCCAGAGAAACCATCCATTAGTGAGTATATTTCATACCCTGTCGTCATGTCTATGATCATATCAATATTAGGTAAGGGAAAATCATTCTTAGGACATGCCAAATTCAAGTCTCTGAAGTCTATGCAAACTCTTATATATTTATCATGTTTTGATATTGGAACAATATTAGAGATCCACTCTGCATAATCAATCACTCTGATAAACACTGCCTTAAGAAGTTTCTCTAATTCAGCTTTGACAAGTAGAGCTACATGTGGATGCATTTTGTGAAGCTTCTACTTGAAGGGCTTAAAACCCGGCGCAATGGACAAATGGTGCATGATTAGATGAGGGTCTAATCCTGACATGTCTGAATATTTCCATGCAAAGTTAATATTTTTTCTTTTGAAGAATGTAGTGAATTCCTCTCTTTTTGCCTCTGATAGTGATTGTGCCAAGTGAATAATCTGAGGTTCTGCCTCTGTACCCAAGTTGATAGGTTGAGTCAGTTCAATAAACACAGATGATCTCTCCTAAAAATGACTTGGAAGTGCATCAAGTATCTCATCCTTGGGCGCCTCAGAGAGGTTTTTACCCTTGGATACGTCTTTTATTTTGATTGTTTTAGGCTTTGATACTGCCACAATATGGTTTTCACCATCAGAGTGCCTATTTTTTCTTCTTTTTATTTTGTGACTAAGATACTTGATGTCAGCCTCGGTCATGTTGACACTTTCTTCGCTATTGGAGGATGTTACCGGTTCAACAGTGTGTAGGTAACAGGCAAGAGTGTAATTATTCTGGAATGTAAGGACTTTGTTATATGTGGAGGTAGAGTTCCAATCGATAAGCTCGATATGGAAAAGTGAAAGAGGAGTGACAGGTTCAAGTGCATTCACGGTATAATCATCAAAGGTATGGACAAGCAAGTCGAGACCCAAAGCGATCTCATCTAGAGGTATAGTTGAGTTCCTTTAATTCCTAGCGACCATAGTGGATGACATGTTAACATCTAGGGAGTCAGACTCATGTGACCCTACACTAGACCGTTCACCTACTTTGAGAAGGTTTTCATATGCATTAGCTATATATGTATCTCTATCAGAAGTGGCATATGACAAGATTTGAAACTCATATTCATGGGAGTCTGTTTCATCATTAGGTCTCATATCAAGAACATGAGTGAAATCAACCCATTTTCCCCAGTTGGGATGAGTTCTACCTAGAACCTCTACTATGGTCAGATGAGCACCTTTTGGCCTAGGTACCTCAGTAGTGTTTGTAGCATCAGCTGTCTCTTGTGTAACGAGAAGTGACTGGAATTCCTGGTCAAACTATTCTTGAAAGTGTGGTGGTATGTATAAATCACCCTGATGACTTGGATTTAGGGTATATATTTCTTTCCACTCTTCATAAGTTAATGGAGCAAGTGAAGTGGTGGTATCAGAATCACTGTCAGTGTCTACTATACTGATATGTGGTACAAAGTTATCTGGCTCAGCAAAGAATGCTGCCAGTTCTGGAGGAATAGGATAAGGAAAAGTATCCTCATCAGAGTTGTCTTCAGATTTTGTAGCTTTAGGTGTTTCTTTAGGTGTTGGTTGTTTATCTTCTCAAGGTACAAACTTGTTTATTCCCAGTTAAAATGTGAGTTCTATGACCAATAGCTTCAAGTGGTGCAATCAAGCCCTTATGATTTGCACCTATGGGACCTTTCCTTTATAGCCAAAATGTTTCATAATAGATAAACCTTTGTCATATTGCTCAGGTTTCATGTCATAAGGAGGATTTTGTTTAGAATTGTCTTCTCCTTTATAGATCCAAGCTTTGATAGCTCTATTTTCAGCTTCTTCTTCTAATGGTATTGTGGCTTGTACAAAGGTACCACCATACTTTATTGGAGGAGGAACCATAGAAGGTTTAATGCTCTCAGAAGGTCTCCCAAAAGAATGGGGAGACAAAGGCAAAGATGTAATAGATAGCACTGGTTCAATCTGATATCCTCCCATGTTAGTTTCTTTGAGTGTCAAACTCTTTTCCATTTCTTTTAATTTATTCTCAAGGAGTTCAATAGATTCTCTATTGGTAGGCACAAAGATGTCAGTAGATTTTGTGAGGGCATTGCAATCATAGCGTGTA
>MU225713.1:851766-874081 GCA_018584345.1 Thuja plicata | reverse complement strand
TAGGTCAATCTGAGGGCCTCCATTTCAAACCTTTGCACTCCATGACTAGAGAGCTATGAGTTGATATTTGAGGCCTCATTCTTGAGAAACCTTGGATGGAATGATTCATAGAAGTGTGACACATTTTCATCACACAGCTGTAGCCATGTGACCTTGTAAGGATGGGTGTGGGGTATCCTTGTCATGCCTAACTTGCTGACTGCTTCTTCTGACACAATGTTGTCAGTAGACCTTGAGTCCATAATGACTCTAAATACTTTTTCCATCACCTTATATTTGATTCTAAATAGGGACCTTCTTTGGCTTGGCTCTTCTTTAACCGGCTCCTTGATAAATGTTCTCCTCATCATGAGGTTCTCACCTTCTTCTAAATTTAGTGGTACCTCAGAGTGTGTCTCTATTTCATTTGTCTCTTCATGAACTAAATTAGCTCTCTTGTTACCTCCTTGAGAAGTACTACCCTTCTCTGGAAACCTATAGGCAGGGTGTCCCATTTGGTTGCAATGATAACATTTCATATTGGCAAAGTAATTGCCTCTTCCTTGTCCACCACTTCTTCCTCTGAAATTTGAGTTCCTTCCTCTACCACCTCTACTAGAACTTCCCTTTTGCTTCTCAGTGTACTTGACTTCTCCTTGTGTCCTTGATTCTAAACTTCTTCCACCATAGCCACCTCTTGATCCTCTACTATCCCTTCCTTTACCTCTTCCTTTGGAGGTTTGCTCTTGCTTTATTTTTCCTTTCTCCTCTATCTTCAAGGTCATTTTATAAGATTGGTTGATGGTTTTGAAGTTCACAAGACTCATGTCTTCTTGAATAGACCACTTGAGTCCATTCAAATATCTAGCCAGTTTGATTCTTTCATCCTCCACCACTTGTGACCTTAAGCAAAACTTTTGGAACTCTTCAGTGTATGCTTGGACATCCAAATCTTTATGTCTGAGTTATGTCTTCTTCTATGCAGCTGAACCTCATAATCATCAGGCAAGTAAGTCTGCTTGAACTTAGTCACCATGCCCTTCCATGAGACTATAGGACTCCTTCCTTCTTTCTCCCTTTTAGTTTGAACAAACTTCCACCATGTGAGAGTTGATCCTCTCAACCTTGACTTGGCCACATTCAATTTTTGGGCCTCTGTGATACCATCACATTCAAAATGGTTATCTATACTATCAATCCAATCCACAACTGAATCTGGATCCATTTGTCCACTAAAAAGTGGTACACCCTCCAAAGCTTTTCCACTTAAAGCTTTCAATGCCTTTAAGAAGGGTTCTTGGTCACTGACAGGGTCAGGGGTTGGAGCTTCCTCTTCTAAATCCACTCCCTTCTCCCTTGCTTCTTCTTCTTCTTTCTAATCTATCTTATCTTTCATCTTCTTAGCTTTCTCTTGGACTTCTCCCAAGAGTTGCTCCATTTGAGACAACCTTTCTCTTAACAACTTGTTGTCTTCTTCTTGCTCATCCACCTTTTTGGCTAACTCAGCATTAGTCACCATGGTTTTTTCTTCTACTAATCCCAGTAGTGTATTCTATCCAACTGATTTAGTAGGCTGAAACATTCACCACAAGCCTGATCTTTAATCAAGCTCTGATACCAATATGATGTGAGTTTTCTGAGGCTTGCTAGCACTTCATCCAAGAGACTTTAGCTTGTCTCTTCTAGGAACCTAATCTCCTCTAGATTCTGATTGGCTTAGATGATTAACTAAGTCCAATTCCAACTCTTCTCTAAGATTTTTAATCCTTGTGCTTCACCTTGAAAGGCTAACACCTTTTTGTTAGTTCAATTATTCACTTCCCCTACTACACTTAGAAGGATCTAAGTGCCAACTCCACTCTATCATTCATTATTCATTGTAGAGGTGATCATCATCATGGAAACATTCTATTTTCTCCCATTTGGATCCATTTTGAGGGATCTCATAACCATTTTCAGTCGAGTCCATGTTTTTGTCTTCAAGAGGCCTAATTGGGCTTATTTCCTTGTAGCCTTTTACAGTGACTTTTTCCCAATTATTTCAAAACTTTCCAGAAGAAGTTGAAAATCCAATCCCACATTCATGCACCCTTTATCATTTTACAAATTATTTTTTAGGTTTTAGTCTCCTAGACCCTCCGTCCATAGGGTTCCTACAATCTAGATCCAATAGGGCTAATAGGCCAAATTTCTAGGACTGTCTGCAACATAGTTGAAAACTTGCTCAAAACCTAGTTTCAGGGATTGGTATGAAATCTACCATCATATTAGGTCAATATATGACCATACCCTACCTAGAACTATACTTTTCCCGTACAGTACTTCTCTACCCTGCAAGAAATCTTCAATTCTTCAGCACTAAACCTCTAACCAGGCACTGTCTGCTCGCCTAGGGATTAGTAGTAAAAATAGCTCTCCATCTTCCTAAGACACCTAATCCTAAACATATATACAATACTAACTCCCCTAACATATCCATCCATCCTTGGGTGTTTCCCATTACTAGATTTCATGGGGGAGCCATGAATCGACTGATTGGTCAGGACAGGACCAGTGGAGACTCTAAACCAAAAACAATTTATTCAACAAACTAAACCTACTCTAATTAACTTTCATATCAAATGAAAAATTATTAGAATAGTCTAAAGAACATTGAAAAATCACTAGATTTAGTCTTTCAATCCATTACACATGATTGTCACATCAAAATGCTCGGGTTTTATGAATACGGGGTTGCAGAGCTATTATTCAATCTTCAAAACTTGTTACAATGCATGACTACTCATGAGATTCGATTCTTGGGTAACATTAGATGCCATATACATGATTTTAGGAATTTTTGGTTAATTCCCCACTCCTAGCTTCAAGGGAATCTGATGTACCCAAGTTGCATGCAACATTTGCAATAATTGCAAATGTTGTCATAGCAACTTTTTAGCAACTTTTGGCATCTTGGCCTCCTCCCTAAGTTTTAGGACCTCTAACCTCTTCATTTCAAGGATCCAAGATCATTCATGACCTTATGGCATATCTATGACATCATTGATGTTTTTAAGACACATTGAAGACTCTAACTCAAACTCCTAACATTAAGAATTTAAAAACTACTAACAATCGCTAATTTGGTGACCTTAGTCCTAATGAATAACTCACATAGCCCACATTGCAATGACCTTCTAAAGTCCAAATTAAACAACCTATCTTGACTTGGCCAATCTCAAGTACAAGCCAAAACATCCTAACTATGGAGGTTAGTCTAGGTGTGCTCCTGCATCAGGCTCAACACGACCGGGAGATACTAGGCAACCGGCTAATCACTCATTGAATGTCAAACTTGAAGTGGAGCATGAGATCAGTACAACATCACAAACCACATAAACATCAAATAATTTGGAGTTTATATTTAAAATTTAGAATATAGCCAGACCCATCAGATATGCATCGATATGGAGAGACTAATCCCTGATCAGTGCCTTATCCATTGGGAAATACTCCAAAGCAAACATAATACCCAACAATCAACTGTTGTCAATGATTCTAAGCCATAAATACAATCAATCCAGACTATTACTTCTTACAATAAATTCTTATGTAGACCCAATGAACATATGTCATAACCATAGCTTCATTTAATCTGATCCTAGATCAGAACTAAGGACTAGTAACACATACATAGATGAATCCATGCAACGAATCAGAAGATTCATAACCCAAAAGAACAACACGAAGGAGAGATATAAATCTGGAATGTTTGTATTAAGTATGAAGAAACACACTTATGTGTACAAAATGCTTTAGAAAAAACCACTTCAATAATATGCAAAAGATCAAAGAAAACTTCTATTCTATCTGATATAACACTAGTGCAATCAATAAAACTATACCCTAATGGAACCACAAAACAACTGGAAACTCCTTGAGCTAGTACTCTGCAACTCTCTATGGAGACAAGGATTTGGAACCTTCTACAATGTATAGAAAATTGAATATGTAAGAAGAAAGAAACCATCAGATTCCTCATGCATGATACACCTGTCCATTTTCCCAAATATCTGAAACTGCCTTAAAATTTGTATTATTTTGAAAACAATATCTTCCTTTACTCCTCTTTAAAAAATGCCTCCAAAATCTACCATAAATTTACTCATAAAAGCCCCTTTGAAAACTGAATATATGCCTTTGAAAAATATAGATAAGTGCACATTTATTGTATATTTTCTTTAAAATCATTATAATATCCCTTTGCACATTATTCAATTATGTTTACCCTTGTTTCTCGCCCTTTAACTATGTTTCTGCATTACAATCAATCTTCAATCTTCAGGTGTATAATCTTTTATTTTCTGCAAGACTTTAACTTTATAACTCACCTTGTCTGCACATTAATTTACATATTAATTCACTTTAATATGCATTTTAGTTTTTCCACTTTACCTCGTTATTCGGGTCCACATTAATCTTTATTTATTCTGCATTTGAAACTTATAACATTTTAAATTCTGCACTTTATCTCTGTTTTTTGCTTTTCTACCCAGATTTCACAAGCTTGTGCCACATGTCCATTTCTGATTCATTCTAGAAATGCCACCTCTACATTGCACATGATCCTTCCATCTGTTTGGGTGCCAAGTATCACCATGGCTTAATGGCTTATGCATTAGATTTTGACCATCTTTCCTCCTAAGCCTTTAAGTTGATCGTTGATCTCTCCACCTCGGGATCCGCACCCATCTGATAGGGCCTTCCAGCGCGCTGCCATATCATCTCCACCTCATCACCTTGCTGTTGAACGACTATCTGCATCGCCACATATTGGCACAACTTAATTGCTTATGCTTATCTTCCCTGCAACTTTCTCTCCAAGCCATTAAGCAAGTTGTTGATCTTGATTGTCTCAGGATCCACGCACAACCTGCAGACCTCTCTACCAACTCACCTACCACATCATCTCTATGGGCCTTGCCAAAATTTGGTGTTTTTTCCTCCATTGTCACTAGTATGTTTTTTGAGGCACAACCTGCACTCATGCGCGCACATAGCCTCCTGGCTTCTTCTTCTCTGTACTATGTGAGCCCTTTTCCTTATAAACCCTTACATCTCCCATTACACTAGCAATGTGGGACTAATGATTTTGAATTTTTTAAAGCTTTCAAACTGGCATGTGCATCAAAATATGTTTTCCTCAACTGAGTCTGAGCATTCTGGCTAAGTGTGCCCACCAAGTGCTCTCAAGCGCTTTACTTCATACCACATTATACACATTCTACTAAATAAAAATTTAAAAATTACACCGCCCCATGCATGTGGGATTAAAAACAAAAAGGCATTCTTGTGTTTACAATCTATTGCACGCTTGTGTATGCTTCCTCATGGCGTGGCAAGGGGAAATAATGAGAATTTTTTGCACTGGACATTCCTCCTTTTACCAAACATATTCCATGTAGTGCATTGAGTCTCCTTCCTTACGCTGCGTAGGATTTTTGTCTCCTATTTCTAAGGCATGGGTTAAATTCACACCTGCTCATGGTATTTAAATGATTTAGAAAAGCCTTGCACTGGTTCCCCTAGGTTCTATGCAGCCTTACCTTGTTGTTTGCACTGCTTGCACATTAAACTAACAAGCTATCTTAACTTGCATTGGCCTGTATCATTACTCTGCACAGATTTCTTATTAAAATCGTGCGTAGCAATCCTTTGGCTTACACTTTCCAAATATATTTGAAATGAAACTCTTTTAAAAGTCTGCCTCTGTTCAACGTGGGCTCCACCTCCATTCTCCCACATGGGCTACATTTCCTCATGTCTTGTTACCTTGCGCAGGCTCTTTCATCTCCTTGCGCAACACTTTGCAGGATTTTAACTTTTTTTTAACACATACAAAATGCATTTGCAAGGGATTTTAAACTCTTTTCAATCTCCACTATCATTTTTGAACTCTCCATACGCAACATTTTGCCAACTTGCATAGGCTTCCATGCTTGTAAATGCACATCCTCCTCTATTCCATGCGCTAGTTTATGCTGGTAAACATTTAGTGATTTTCCAATGACACTTACCAATGGCATTTTGCATGCAAGTATTTTGAAATTTCTTGAATCCATGCACTGGCTTCAAGTTGGATAATTGCGTTGGCTTTTAACAAAATGCACAGGCCTTGGGCTTAATATTCAACACCTGGAAAACTATACTATTGAAATGTTTAAATACCATGTTTCATTCCATGCGTAGCTTCTTAGTCTTTTGTAATTGTTTTAAAATTTTAAAACCTCCTTCTACTATGCATCACCCCTTCATGGCATTGCGCAAACATTGGCATTTACCCCTTTTAAACACGCGTTGGCCTCTCTTATCATTTACTCCTATAAAATGTATTTGCATGGAAGTGTTTTAAAAATTTATGAATCCATTCCCTGACTTTCATTTCACCCTACGTAATTCTTTGCAAAAGAGTCCACGCAGCCTCTCCATGTTATGGATTAATGCCACATTCATTAGGAATAACTCCATTTACATGAGTCGTAAACATCTGGAATCTGTGTGATGTTAAAGTGGTCCTTCCTTTTATTGTACCCGTCTCTCTTTACCTTCTTCCATCGTGCAAACATTAAGAGGAATCCCTCACTGTCACATGGTAATCCAGCAGAAATTTGATCTGCATCCATATTTGTTTTCCCAAGGGATTTAGCTTAATCATATGGAGAAAGGGCCTCATCTAAAGTTGTTTCATCCAGGCCGTCTTCATCATCTCTTGCCAACTCTTTGACTTGAGCTGTAACTTTATTTGTAAGAGCAACCATCTTTCGAAGTTGTTCACTTGCATTAGGTGGCAAGCTAGCACCGTCAATCATCAATGGAATTTCTTCATATAGCCCGTAAAGACATTTCCATCCATAGTTGGCACAGAACAAATAGCTTGTAACATGTTAAGTTGATCTATTCCACACCTTGTGTATGTGTGTGAGCCCAGGAAACAAATTATATCTTTAAGCTCAATCCTTGGGGATTAATATTGATTGACTAATTGATGGGCAGAACAAGCTAATTGAAAATTTGTTTTCTCCATATGAAAGGGAATCAAGTCCCAGGGTTTCAGATCATGAGGCATTCATCTGATTGGTTTAGGAAGTTATATCCAAATGAAATTTATTGAGTTTTCACTCAATGCATTGGTAAAACTCTTCCAGAGGGATGACTTTGCAAGCTAATACTTTGGTGTCAGTTGAAAATTATAACAAGTGAGTTGATTCCTTATGCTCTTTGTATGTCAGTGTGATACCAGGATCAAGGATTGAGCCTCAAGATATAATCTATTTCCTAGGCTTACACACATACACAAGGTGTTGAATAGATCAACTTAACATGTTATTGGTGCGGAGTCAACTATGGATGTAAATGTCTTTACGAGATATATGAAGAAATTGCATGGATGATTGATGGTGCTAGCTTGCCACCTAATGCAAGTGAACTGCTTCCAAAGATGGTTTCTCTCACAAAAAAATTTACAGCTCAAGTTAAAGAGTTGGCCAGAGATGAAGAAGACAGTCTGGATGAAACAACTTCAGATGAGGCCCTTCCTCCATATGATTAAGCTAAAGCCCTTCAGAAAAAAAAAATGGATGCGGATTGAATTTCTGCTGGATTACCATGTGACAGTGAGGGATTCCTCTTAATTTTTGCATGATGGAAGAAGATAAGGAGAGACCGGTACAATGAAAGGAATGACTGCTTTGACATCACACAGATTCCAAATGTTTACGACTCATGTAAATGGAGTTATTCCTAATGAATATGGCATTAATCCAGAGCATGGAGAGGCTGTGTGGACTCTTTTGCAAAGAATTGTGTAGGGTGAAATGAAAGCAAGCGCATGGATTGAGAAATTTTTAAAACACTTCCATGCAAATAAATTTTGTAGGAGTAAATGATAAGAGAGCCCAGTGTGTGTTTAAAAGGGGTAAAAACCAATGTTTGTGCAATGCCATGAAGGGGTGATGCATAGTATAAGGAGGTTTTAAAATGTTAAAACAATTACAAGAGACTAAGAAGCCATGCATGGAATGAAACATGGTATTTAAACATTTCAATAAGTATAGTTTGCCAAGTATTGAATATCAAGCCCAAGACCTGTGCATTTTGTTAAAAGTCAACGCAATTATCCAAATTGTAGCCAGCGCATGGATTCAAGAAATTTAAAAATACTTTCATACAAAATGCCATTGGTAAGTGTCATTGCCAAATCACTAAATGTTTACCAACATAAACTTGCCCATGGAATAGAGGAGGATGTGCATTTACAAGCATGGAAGCCTACGCAAGTTGGCAAAATGTTGTGTATGGAGAATTGAAAAATGATAGTGGAGATTGAAAAGAGTTTAAAATCCCTTGCAAATGCATTTTGTATGTGTTAAAACAAAGTTAAAATCCTGCAAAGTGTTGCGCAAGGAGATGAAAGATCCTGCGCAAGGTAACAAGACATGAGGAGATGCAGCCCACGTGGGAGAATGGAGGTGGAGCCCGCGTTGAATAGAGGTAGACTTTGAAAAGAGTTTCATTGCAAATGCCTTTGGAAAGTGTAAGCCAAAGGATTGCTATGCATGGTTTAATAAGAAATCTGCACAGAGTAATGATAGAGGCCAATGAAAGTTAAGATAGCTTGTTGGTTTAATGCACAAGCAATGCAAACAAAAAGGAAAGTCTACATAGAACCTAGGGGAACCAGTGCAAGGCTTTGATAAAGCATTTAAATACAATGAGCGGGTGTGAATTTAAACCATGCCTTGGAAATAGGAGACAAAAATCCTGCGCAGCGTAAGGAAGGAGACTCAATGCACTACATGGAATATGTTTGGTAAAAGGAGGAAAGTCGAGCGCAAAAAATTCTCACTATTTCCCCTTGCTATGCCATGAGGAAGCATACACAAGTGCACAATGGATTGTAAACACAAGAATGCCTTTTTATTTTTAATCCCACATGTGTGGGGCGGCATAATTTTTAAATGTTTATTTAGTAGAACGTGTAGAATGTTGTCTGAAGTAAAGCACTTGAGAGCACTTGGTGGGTTTGCTTAGCTAGAATGCTCAAACTCAGTTGAGGAAAACATATTTTGATGTGCACGCCAGTTTGAAAGCTTTAAAAAACTCAAAATCGTTAGTCCCACATTGCTGGTGTAATGGGAGATATAAGGGTTTATAAGGAAAATGGCTCACATAGTAAAGAGAAGAAGAAGCACGGAGGCTATGCGCGTGCATGAGTGCAGGTGGTGCCTCAAAAATCATGCCAGTGACAATGAAGGACAAAACACCAAATTTTGGCGGGGCCCGTAGAGATGATGTGGCAAGTGAGTTGGCGAAGAGGTCTGCAGGTTGTGCACAGATCCTGAGGTGATCAAGATCAACAACTCGCTTAATGGCTTGGAGAGAAAGTTGCAGGGAGGATAAGCATAAGTGATTAAGTCATGTCGATACGTGGTGATGCAGATAGCTAGCTAACAATAAGGTGGCGAGGTGGAGATGACATGGCAGTGCACTGGAAGGCCCTATCAGATGGGCGTGGATCCCGAGGTGGCAAGATCAATGGTCAACTTAAAGGCTTAGGAGGAAAGATGATCAAAATATAATGCATAAGCCATTAAGCTGTGGTGACACGTGGAACCTGGACATATGGTAGGATCATGTGTAGTGTAGAGGTGGTGTTTCCAGAATGAATCAAAAATGGACATGTGGCACAAGCTGGTGAAATCTGGGTGAAAAGCATAAAACAAAGATAAAGTGCAGAATTTAAAAGGTTATAAGTTTCAAATGCAGAATATATAAAGATTAATGTGCACCCAAATAACAAGGTAAAGTGGAAAAATTAAAATGCATACTAAAGTGAATTAATATGCAAATTAATGTGCAGACAAGGTGAGTTATAAAGTTAAAGTCTTGCAGAAAATAAAAGATTATACACCCGAAGATCGAAGATTGAATGTAATGCAGAAACATAATTAAAGGGCTAGAAACAAGGGTAAACATAATTGAAGAATGTGCAAAGGGATATTATAATGATTTTAAAGAAAATGTACATGAAATGTGCAATTATCTATATTTTTCAAAGGCATACATTCAGTTTTCAGAGGGGCTTTTATGAGTAAATTTATGGGAATTTTGGAGGCAGTTTTCAAAGAGGAGTAAAGGAAGATATTATTTTCAAAATAATATTAGATTTTAAGGCAGTTTCAGATATTTGGGAAAATGGACAGGTGTATCATGCAGGAGGAATTTGATGGTTTCTTTCTTCTTACATATTCAATTTTCTGGACATTGTAGAAGGTTCCAAATCCTACTCTCCACATAGAGTTGTAGAGTACTAGCTCCAGGAGTTTCAAGTTGTTTTGTGGTTCCATTAGGGTATAGTTCTATTGATTGCACTAGTATTGTATCAGATAGAATATTATTGAAGTGGTTTTTTCTGAAGCATTTTGTACACAGTAGTGTGTTTCTTCATACTTAATACAGACATTCTAGATTTATATCTCTCCTCCATGTTACTCTTTTGGGTTATGAATCTTATGATTTATTGCATGGATTCATCTATGTATGTGTTACTAGTCCTTAGTTATGATCTAGGATCATATTAAATGAAGCTATGGATATGACATATGTTCATCGAGTCTGTATAAGGATTTATTGTAAGAAGTAATAGTCTGGATTGATTGTATTTTTGGCTTAGAATCATTGACAATAGTTGATTTTTGTGTATTATGTTTGCTTTTTAGTATTTCCCAATGGATAAGGCACTGATCAGGGATTAGTCTTTCCATATTGATGCATATCCTATGGGTCTGGCTATATTATGCATTTTAAATATAAACTTTGAAGTATCTGATGTTTTATGTGGTTTGTGATGTTGTACTAATCTCATGCTCCACTTCAAGGTCGACGTTCAATGGGTGATTAGTTGGTTGCCTAGTATCTCTCGGTCATGTTGAGCCTTTGTGAGATCTCTGTTAATTGATGCCAAACAGAATATTGAAGGCATTAAAGGGTGTCCCCCCCTTGGATTTGTAGAACCTAAAGCATAGAAGGATGGATTCGCATCCTTGTTAGTTGGTCCTTTTACTCTATTATAAACTACTTGGAGTTGGCTACTCTTAAATATCTGTTGCAAAGTGAAAAGGTTGTTGTCCAGTTATCACAGGATAAAAAAGAACCAACAAAATGGCGACTACACTGGGGATAGAGATGGAAAAATCTTGCTGAAATTTTAAAAGAATCTTTGGTATTATCTTGTTTTGAATAATGCAGGTTTATCAAGTTGAGCTAGACTCCTAGCCTACTTATTTTATTTAAATTTTGTCATCTTCCATATCCATTTGAGGATAAAGTTATAAATCTTTGTAAATTTGAAAGTGTTTCAGATCATAATTGTCAGCCTGGTTGTTGTTGTTGAAAGAAACTTTGTATGTCTTCTTTGTGAAAGAAATGTGTCACATCCAAATGAAGTTGTTGAAAGTTGGCTATCTTTGTTTGAATCCCAACTTGTCCTTGTTCTGTTAATGTTCTATACATTCTCACAACAGTGAGTGACAACCCTGAAAGTTCTCTGCACGAGTGTGCATTTAAATGAAAGAAATGTGGTGATTAGTTGGATTTAATTGCAACAAGGATTTAGCAGATGCTCAAATATTCAATGGTTGAGTGAAAAAATCTGAAAGGAATTCAAAAGGACAGCATTAAAAGAATTTTCCCAGGTACTCCTCAAAGGTTTTATGAGACAATTTGTTTCCTTGCTAGGTGAAGAAGTCACTAAAAGAAGGAAAATAGATCTGAAGTCTTTGGTCATACTTATTGTTTTACATTTTCAGTCATCAGATTCATAAGTATGTTATGTTGTTATGTAAAACAAATGATTGCATAGTTGGATGAAATCTTTGTGAATGAGAAAATGTGTTGTTAATAAATAAGTGCAATGGAGATTCCAAATTTAGTAGATCAGGATATGCTGCCTAAATCTGAAATTTATCCAGCAGATCTTGAAGAAATTCAAAAGGATATTGCATTATTTAATCAAAGAGTGCAAGATGAAGCCATTTTGTTTTTGAAAAGACATGTAGGAGAAAGGAATGAAGAAGAATCCATACGTGTGTTTTATGAAAATTTTTCCAATGCATGTGATAAGCTTCTAGAAGGGTTGAGCTTCAAGAGTATACATATCTGCATTTGTTCTTAGAGCTTTGTATGCCTAAGTCAGTATTTTGGTCTACATCATGTAGAGAGGAAGGCATTGAACTTGTTAAGAAATGGATAGATGAGTTTGAAGAATCTAAATATGAAAGTACCGATGATGATGACTCTAGTTATGATGACAATGTTGATTACAATGATGATAGTGAAGTTACTGAATGTCAAGATGTTAGGAATGAATCTCTAGTTTAAAATCTTTCTGTTGGGTTCATGGATTTGTTTTATAATTAGCATGGTAGTGCAGATTTCTTTTCTCAGTTCAGGGAAGAATTTTGTGGACAACAAGAGAATGATTATGATGTGGATGATAGTTGTAGTGATGATTACTTCGAACAACAAGGCATGAGCCAAGATTTTGCAATCCATGTTTCAAATGAGGAATATATTTGCAGCGCAAATAATGAAGCCAAAGAAGGTGAGAGTGAAATTCAAGGCTCACTAAGTAGTGAAGAAATATCAGAGTTTTTGGCAGCTGATTTTCAAAGGTATGCACCAAATGTAGACCCCACTTTTCTACACCCGATTGATATTTGTTTTGATAATGAAGACATGCAAGTGGGTGTGAAGTATGAAACTTATGCTAACTTTCTTATTCTTATTTCCGAGGCAAACAATGTGCAAGATAGAAATGCATATGATTTTGAAAAATTTGATTATGTTAAATATGATGAGTATGATGACTCATATGTTGGTATGGATTCTGATTTGGATGAGATTAGAGTGATTAGTTCCTGCATTGATCATGGTGCCGAAGAAAGTGATAAATCTGAATGTGTGTTTTCAGATTTACAAATGATGAGTGAGCCATTACTTAATGATACATTTTCAGATTTGGGGGAGGCTTGTAAAGGCTCTGATCAACAAGCTATCTCCGGTCTTATGCAATCAGATTTTTGTTTGAAAGAGTTTCATCCTAGTTTTCAAATCATTATTTTAAATGAATCTCATCTTTTAGTGCAAGCTATTGTTCATGATGAGTTTGATTCCAGCCATGTAAAGGAGCTAGAATGTTTTCTTTTTTTAGCTTGTCAATGATGGTCAAGGGTGTGATGTTTTTATGTCACAAAATAATCAGCATTTCTAGTATTTTGTTGAATTCCAATTATTCAAGGATACTGATTATGCTGATTATATTTCCTATAATATGCTGATAAGAAATTGCAGCATGATCAATCAGGCATATGACAGTGGTAATTTCAGCTTACCTCTGATCCATGGAAATGAGAACCAAGTTTTTGATAGGGGTAAGTGGTGATTTCAATTTGGTGATGTAGGGACATTTGTAAATATTGTAAATGTTGTATAGTTTCTTTTCTTTAGTTGTGTGTTAGGTGTTTTGTGTTTTCAATAAGGAACCCGGTTTTGGGAAGTTGAGAAGAAGTCAGATTTTTGAGTGGTCTGCTTCACCAAGAGATTCTGAATTCTCTATGTGCCCACAAGGGGCTTGCATCCTAGATAGAGTCGTTATTGGTACTCACAAATTTGGCACAAATTTGGAGTGACCAATTTAAAACTTTCCTCTAAGGCAAGGTGAGTACCCATGAAAACTCTTTGAAGAAGCCTAATTGGATTGCAAGTAAAATGTGACCTGATGATTTTCATAAGATACCCCTTGGAAAACATGTGAAAAACCTATCATGGATCAGATAAAATGGGTCACAACTTTTAGATATCAGATTTGATGAGTTTTGCAGACGGTTGTTTATAGGTGTTTACCTCAAATCTACATTCTGCACAATTGCCTGATTATAGCAAATAACCTACTTTGCATGCTTGCATCTTTGTCCTGATAAAGTTTCATAGAATAAGGATTTTTCTGAGGTGTTGTAGGAATGAGAGAGATTATCCATCTCTATTTTCATATCCCTATGAATTCATGTGATAAGTTTCCCAAGGCTATTCTGTTTACTATTTATGTTGTTTCTCAGAATCTGAATTACAGAATTATGAAGTTTCCTACTTTGAGATCTTGCAATGTGTACACGGTTGATTGGAAAGGGAAAATTAATTATTTCCCTATATTTTAGTCATGTAGATGTACTATCATGGTGATTTTAAGACCTGTGTCAATCCATTTGGATATATTCCTCAACCAATTCAAAATCTGATTTATGCAGTTTCACTATGTTTTAATTGAGAAGGTTTTTAAAGGGCTAACTTTGAGGATTAATATTGATTGACTAATTGATGGGAAGAAAAAGATAATTGAATTTATTTTTTCTCCATATGAAAGTGAATCAGGTTCTAGGGTTTCAGATCATGAGGCATTCATCTAACTGGTTTAGGAAGTTAGATCCAAATGAAATTTATTCAGTTTTCACTCAATGCATTGGTAAAAGTCTTCCAGAGGGCTGACTTTGCAAGATAATATTTTGGTGTCGGTTAAAAATTATAACAAGTGAGTTGATTTCTTATGCTCTATGTATGTTAGTGTGATACCAGGATCAAGGATCGAGCCTCAAGATATAATCTCATTCCTGGGCTCACGCACGTACACAAGGTGTGTAATAGATCAACTTAACATGTTACTGGTGCTGAGTCAACTATGGATGTTAATGTCTTTACGAGATATATGAAGAAATTCCATGGATGATTGATGGTGCTGGCTTGCCACCTAATGAAAGTGAACTTCTTCCAAAGATGGTTTCTCTCACAAAGAAAGTTACAGCTCAAGTCAAAGAGTTGGCTAGAGATGAAGAAGACGGTCTGGATGAAACAACTTCAGATGAGGCCCTTCATCCATATGATTAAGCTAAAGCCCTTGGGAAAACAAACATGGACGTGGATCAAATTTTTGTTGGATTACCATGTGATAGTAAGGGATTCCTCTTAATTTTTTCATGATGGAAGAAGATAAAGAGAGACTGGTACAATGAAAGGAAGGACCGCTTTGACATCACACAGATTCTAGATGTTTACGACTCATGTAAATGGAGTTATTCCTAATTAATATGGCATTAATCCAGAGCATGGAGAGGCTGTGTGGACTCTTTTGTAAAGAATTTCCTAGGGTGAAATGAAAGTCAAAACATGAATTCATAAATTTTTAAAACACTTCCATACAAATACATTTTGTAGGAGTAAATGATAAGAGAGGCCAGTGCGTGTTTAAAAGGGGTAAATGCCAATGTTTGCACAATGCCATGAAGGGATGATGCATAGTAGAAGGAGGTTTTAAAATGTTAAAACAATTACAAAATACTAATAAGTTGCACATGGAATGAAACATGGTATTTAAACATTTCAATAAGTATAGTTTGCCAGGTGTTGAATATCAAGCCCAAGGCCTATGCATTTTGTTAAAAGCCAGTGCAATTATCCAAATTGCAGCCAACACATGGATTCAAGAAATTTCAAAATACTTTCATACAAAATTCCATTGGTAAGTGTCATTGCCAAATCACTAAATGTTTACAAGCATAAACTAGCACATGGAATAGAGGAGGATGTGCATTTACAAGCATGGAAGCCTGAGAAAGTTGGCAAAATGCTGCGTATGGGGAGTTGGAAAATGATAGTCGAGATTGAAAAGAGTTTTAAATCCCTTGTAAATGCATTTTGTATATGTTAAAACAAAGTTAAAATCCTGCAAAGTGTTGTGCAAGGAGATGAAAGAGCCTGCGCATGGTAACAAGACATGAGGAGATGCAGCCCACGTGGGAGAATGGAGGTGGATCCCGCATTGAACAGAGGCAGACTTTTAAAAGAGTTTCATTGCAAATGCCTTTGGAAATTCTAAGCCAAAGGATTTCTACGCATAGTTTTAATAAGAAATCTGCACAGAGTAATGATAGAGGCCAATGCAAGTTAAGATAGCTTGTTGGTTTAATGCGCAAGCAGTGCAAACAGCAAGGCAAGTCTACGTAGAACCTGGGAGAATCAGTGCAAGGCTTTACTAAAGCATTTAAATACAATGAGGAGGTGTGAATTTAACCATGCCTTGGAAATAGGAGAAAAAAATCCTACGCAGTGTAAGGAAGGAGACTCAACGCACTACATGGAATATGTTTGGTAAAAGGAGGAACTTCCAGCACAAAACATTCTCACTATTTCCCCTTGCCATGCCATGAGGAAGCATACATAGGCCCGTAACAGATTGTAAACATAAGAATACCTTTTTTTTAATCCCACATGCGTGGGGCGGTGTAATTTTTAAATGTTGATTTAGTAGAACATGTAGAATGTTGTCTGAAGTAAAGGGCTTGAGAGCACTTGGTGGGCGCACTCAGCCAAAATGCTCAGACTCAATTGAGGAAAACATATTTTGATGCGCATGCTAGTTTGAAAGCTTTAAAAAACTCAAAATCATTAGTACCACATTGTTGGTGTAGTAGGAGATATTAGGGTTTATAAGGAAAAGGGCTCACATAGTAAAGAGAAGAAGAAGCCCAAAGGCTATGCGCGCGCATGAGTGCAGGTGGTGCCTTGAAAACCACGCCAGCGATGATGAAGGACAAAACACCAAATTTTGGTGGGGCCCATAGAGATGATGTGGCAGAGAGGTATGTAGGTTATGCATGGATCTCGAGGTGATCAAGATCAATGACTCGCTTAATATCTTGGAGAGAAAGTTGCAGGGAAGATACACATGAGTGATTAAGTCATGCCAGCACTTGGCGATGTAGATAGCCAACCGAAAGCAAGGTGATGAGGTGGAGATGACATGGCAACATGCTAGAAAGCCCTGTCAAATGGGCACAAATCCCAAGGTGGCGAGATCGATGACAGACTTAAAGGCTTAGGAGGAAAGATGATCAAATCTAATCCATAATCCATTAAGCCGTGGTGATACGTGGAACCCGGACAGATGGCAGGATCCTGTGCACTGCGGAGGTGGCATTTCCAGAACAAATTAGAAATGGATACATGGCACAAGCTGGTGAAATCTGGGTAGAAAAGTAGAAAACAGAGACAAAGTGTAGAATTTAAAAGGTTATAAGTTTCAAATATAAAATAAATATAGATTAATTTTCACTCGAATAACAAGGTAAAGTGGAAAAATTAAAATGCATATTAAAGGAAATTAATATGCAAATTGATGTGCAAACAAGGTGAGTTATAAAGTTAAAGTCTTGGAGAAAATATAAGATTATACACCCGAAGATTGAAGATTGAATGTAATGCAGAAACATAATTAAAGGGCTAGAAACAAGGGTAAACATAATTTAAGAATGTGCAAAGGGATATTATAATGATTTTAAAGAAAATGTACATGAAATGTGCAATTATCTATATTTTTCAAAGGCATACATTCAGTTTTCAAAGGGGCTTTTATGAGTAAATTTACGGGAGATTTTGGAGGCAGTTTTCAAAGAGGAGTAAAGGAAGATATTGTTTTCAAAATAATATCAGATTTTAAGGCAGTTTTAGATATTTGGGAAAATGGACAAGTGTATCATGCAAGAGGAATCTAATGGTTTCTTTCTTCTTACACATTTAGTTTTCTAGACATTGTAGAAGGTTCCAAATCCTTGTCTCCACAGAGAGTTGTAGACTACTGGCTCCAGGAGTTTCCAGTTGTTTTGTGGTTCCATTAGGGTATAGTTCTATTGATTGCACTATTGTTGTATCAGATAGAATAGAAGTTTTCTTTGATCTTTTGCATATTATTGAAGTGGTTTTTTCTAAAGCATTTTGTACACAACAGTGTGTTTCTTCATACTTAATACAGACATTCTAGATTTATATCTCTCCTCCGTGTTGTTCTTTTGGGTTATGAATCTTCTGATTCATTGCATGGATTCATCTATGTATGTGTTACTAGTCATTAGTTCTGATCTAGGATCAGATTAAATGAAGCTATGGATATGACATATGTTCATCGGGTCTGCATAAGGATTTATTGTAAGAAGTAATAGTTTGGATTGATTGTATTTATGGCTTAAATTCATTGACAACAATTTATTGTTGTGTATTATGTTTTCTTTGGAGTATTGCCCAATGGATAAGGCACTGATCAGGGATTAGTCTTTCCATATTGATGCATATCTGGTGGGTTTGGCTATATTCTGCATTTTAAATATAAACTCTGAAGTATTTGATGTTGTATGTTGTTTGTGATGTTGTTTTAATCTCATGCTCCACTTCAACGTCGACGGTCAATGGGTGATTAGTCAGTTACCTAGTATCTCCCAGTCGTGTTGAGCCTTTGTGAGATCTTTGTTGATTGATGCCAAACAGAATATTGAATACATTAAAGGGTGTCCCCCCTTGGTTTTGTAGAACCTAAATCGTAGAAGGTTGGATCCAGATCCTTGTTAAATGGTCCTTTTACTCTATTGTAAACTACTTGGAGTTGGCTACTCTTAAAGATCTGTTGCAAAGTGAAAATGTTATTGTCCAGTTATCACGGCATAAAAAAGAACCAACAGGTGTCACCGATGGTTTTCTTTTCATACTAATGGAAAAATAATGTCATCAATCTCCCCCTTTGACATTAGTATCAAAAACTGATGTGTGCAAAAATAATAAAGTGTTTGGTATGTACACCATGTAATATCCTTAGTCATTTCATGACTCTCCCTATGCATATGTTGGTATAGTATAAGTTTATGTACACTTGCCTTTATACTATGTTCATTTTAACCTTGTACTGTATGTATATCATTTTCTCTTTTGCCTATATGTTCTGTACATATCATATCATTCTATCATTCTCCATTTTTACTATGTGTATTTATACATATCATATTCCCCCTTTTTTTATAGTAAGGGAAAAGGTGTATACCTATAGCTTATCAATAATTTTCTCCCATTTGTCCTTCAGGTGATCTAGATCCATATGCTTGAGTGTAATCCTTGCATGCATATTGTAGATGTTGTCTGCTATAGACATCTCGGGGGTGGCAATTAGTTTCCTTGCTAAACTGATGTGTTGTTGAAGCAGTGTGAGGTTCGGTAAGAGTTGAGCTTGGAGCTCGGTAACCTCTTCCCTAAATTATGATTATGCTTCCCATAGTTCCTGCCTTAACTATTTTATCTCAATAATTTTCTCATAATAAAATTTTATTGCATTGTCATCGGTGGTTAAGCCTTTTGCACTTGTACCTAGATTTGAATCTAACTTTTCTATCTTTTCACTATTTTCCTTAGTGAATTTGTTCAGTGTGCACAATTGTCGTATCAAGGAAAGAGCTTCAGCAATTATTGGATCTAATTCATTTGCTAACTCTGAAAGCTATTTACTGTCACTTCTTGGTTGATCTTTTCTATTAGTTTGTACTAAAACTTCTGCTCTACTCTCCTCAATTGCATTTTCTACCTTTTCTACATTAACATTCTGTGTTGTGATGGACTCAGTGAGAGTGGCTATTTGATCTAAGATAGATGCATTGTGATCAACATGATGGCATTATTTTTCCATTAGTATACTCAGAGGAAAAACACAGACATAAAGCATTACCGGCAGACAACAGGCATCACCGGCAAACCACAAGCAGTACCGGTGAAATACAAGCATACCCGACAGGACAAAGAATTTTGAGAAAAATGCTAAGTATAAATGTGACAAGCTTCACCGGCGAACACAAGCATCACTGGAGAACACAAGCATCACCAGCGAACACAAGCATCACCAGCGAACATAATCATTACCGGCGAACACAAGCATTACCGGCAAACACAAGCATTACCAAAAAAAACAGTTTCCAGAATCAACCCGATAGGAACAGACAAGCATACCTAACGACATGTTCAAAGAAAGGAACACCGATGACCAAGAACACCAACCGTCATAACTGATAGACAGAAAAGCCGCAAATTATGGATCTGATTTATACACGGCGGATAAGACAAAGTTATTCTATTTTGTAGAATTGTTTTTTTGTTTTTTATGGTCATGCAAGCTTTATGTAAATGCTTTAAAGCATCCTAATAGATCTAAAGCATATCTAACTACAGATCAAGATCAAGTTGTATATCTTGAATCTAGAGTTAACCCGCGAATGCATGAATCAAGAATTGAACCTAAGCTAGTATAAATAGATGTTCATACTCAATTGTGAGTACATGAATTCTTTATAATTGATAGCCACAAAGAGCATCTAAGGAGTAGAAGGTAGAATTTATGCAGAGAGCATAAATAGAATACATCAGTTAACAAGAACACACAGAGGCTACCGACGAGAAGATAAAGGTAATACTCAATCATGGAAGGATGATTAATAGTATTTTGGAGCTTCATAGGATCTGTTTTATCAGCAATTGAAGATTGCATTTATCATTAGATCAAAGGCTTATGTAGTTGCATTCTAACAAGTGCATCACATCTAAAATCCTTTTGTAGAAGGTGGACTTAACCGTCCTTTATAAATCTCTTAACAGAGTGCACACTTAACAGTGTTGTTAAAAGCTTCAAACAAAGTAGATCTTAATAGGTCTCCACTGTAATACTCCTAACAGGGTAGGTCATTAGAAGTGACCAAATTGTAAGCCTTAACTGGCTCTTTTTATCTGCAGATAGTGAAGTTTGTGGGTAACAATCCCCACCGCAGTTTTTACTTCCTTAACAGGAGTTTTCTGCGATACCATATATTGTGTTATGTGTTATCAAATTTCATGCATGTTTCTTTTACTGTTACACATCAAATGAAATGTATGATATGATTTCACACGCATAAAGAAAGATGAAAAAATAGATAAGTTATTTTACAAACTGATGGCTAAGGGTTAATGGGCTAACCAAGAAAATTTTTAGAGGTACTGATTCACCCCTCCCCTCTCAGTATAAATTATCTCAATATAATTCCAACAATTGGTATCAGAACTAAGTCTCTCTCTTGAAAAGCTTAAAGACTTGAGAGAAACGATCGGAGCAATTGATAAGTTCAAACTGGATATGACTACTGAGAATGAGCAGTTATAGATGCAAATAAACTATGAGCAGTATAAGGAGGCAAAGATAAAGCTAAGAAAACTTCTTGATGAAAGATAGATTATGGCAACCAGGCTGAATGAGAAAGACTACAAAGAAATAGAAATACAAGAGTATTTTGAAGCAGTAGAATCATTAGTGAGCAAAGCTTCAAATGCATCAGCTGAAGAGATTACAAGTATGCAGGAGATCAATCTACATCTAATAGATCAAATCAAGATGCTGAAAATTGGTCAAGAGACTCAAATGGTAAAAATGATTGATGTTATGAATGATGCAAGAAAAGATGAAAATGAAATAACACTAGCTATTGATGACAGGAGGAAAATTACAGAGAAGCTACAAGATAAAGAATCAGAGATTCAAAGACTCACTGAGCATCACCATGAGGTCACCAATCAGATTATTCTTATGAGTCAAGAAGCAAATAGATTAAATACAAAACTCATAGAAAGAATACAGACCATTGGTGAACTAAGGGAAGAAAATGAAAAACTAAAGCATGAAATCAAAGTTCAGATTCAACACAATGAACTGATCAAAAAGGCTGAGGATAGCAACAAACGGATGGATGACTTTCTTGATGGACAAAGAAGAGTCAACAACTACACAGGATTAGGGTACAATGAGAATGGAGAATCCTCTAATCAAACTGATAAGAGGAATTCTTTCACAACCCCAAGATCCAAGAAGCTATCATGCAATCACTGTGGAAAACCAGGCCACACCTCAAACATCTATAGAAGAAAAATGAAAGATATTTCTCAAGCACAATCTACTTTTATTGGTAATTGTTATAAATGTCAAAAGAAAGGACACAAGGCACATGAGTGCAGATCCAAAGTGATAAATCCAAAGACAAAAACCTATATGGACAAGTACTATCCTACATGCAAGATGAATGGACATACACATGAGGAATGCTGGAAAAAGAACAACAAAGCTTGGACTTAGAAAGAAACTGATAAAAGCTACAAATCAACCATAGAGGGTAACTCATATGTTTGGGACTATAACACATGGGTAAATTGCACATCATGTGGAAGGTATGGACATATTGCTACAAACTGTATGAGAAAGTGGACAAGAAGGTCAAGAGGATGGTCCAATCTAGGTATGGCATGTTTACACTGTCATAAAGTTGGACATGTGATAAAAGATTGCAAAGACTGATTGATAGACACAAATACTCATCCCAATGGAAACACCATTGATGACATCAAAAGAATGAGAAACAAG
>MU225713.1:798917-825467 GCA_018584345.1 Thuja plicata | reverse complement strand
GTTTTCACCAAGGCACTTTTTCATTTTTTATTTTATTTTTTTATTTTATTTTATTTTATTTTTTATTTTTTTTTGAATTTATGTAGGACTTAAGCTTCGTTCTCTTTAGATAGTGCTCCTTCGAAGGATATGTTATGAGGAGCCAAGGCCATTCAAAGTATGCTCAAAGATGTTGATAGGAAGATGAAATGGAGGATAAGGAAGATGGAGGCCAAGATTTTATGCAACGGATTGGATGAGAGAAAAAGAAGGAATGTAAGGACCCAATATGGAAGGATAGTAAGTGACAAGATCAACATTGACACACCCCTTGAAGGGTAGTGGACGAATGGAGGAAAAGTGGATGGAATAGCTTGAGACATTGATGGATGAGTGGATATGGATCTTGGTATGCGAGGACCCAAGAAGATAAGTGTTTTCTGTCTCACTTGTGGTAAGAAAGTTTAAATCATTTCAGTTAGCCCCTTACAATTATTGAAGGTAGATTCAATTTCTATTCTTAAAATAATTGTGTAGAGATTTTATATGTCTTATATCCCTGTTTGATTATCTAGGAGTTTGTGAAAAGTAAGTGTTTCCTTCTTCTTATTCATCTAGTCTCCCAACCATAGGAGTTAAATTCATTTGAACTAAAAAGGATATAAATAGACTTAATTTATCTGCATCTACAACATTTGAATAGTTGATGGTGTTGGAATATATACTATCTTTCAGGGTTGTACATAGGATTGAAAGTGAATTGAATCTATTAACCAAGTTGAAATAGGCACTAATCTTATTAATTATTGGATTATAGTCATTTGATTCATTGTTAGAGTTGTTGATATATTCTAACTAGCATTCATTCAATTCATACATACATTTTCAAAGCATTCTTATAATTAACAAAAGCACTCTTAGTCCTACAGTTTATGTTGTATTGATTTCAGTTTGATTTATTTAAAGTGTCTTTCCATACTTGAGAGAGAGGATTTGAAGTGTGTTCAATCTGTTATAAAAATCCTTATTCTTGAGAGATAAATTAAGGTATAGTTCTACCAGCCTTGGTCCTGCAAAGCCAGAATTGCAGAAGTTCCAACCTTGTTTTAAGTTGAACTTGTTAGTTTGCCAAATCACTTGGGTTTCCCAGATTTGGATTCACAAGTCCATAGGAAATCAAATCTGTTAATTTGAGCACCAACAATTCCTCTATATCCTATCCTTAAGGGAATGGATAGGTTGAGGCATCCAATAAGAACATATTGAAAACCTTGCATAAGACAGTGAGTAAGTTGGTAAAATATTGACATCTTCAATCAAATACAACTTTGTGGGCTTATTGAACTAGCATTAGAACACCTACAAGGGAAACACCATTTACTTTGGTCCATAGAGCAGAAGCAGTATTTACTATTGAGGTAGAGATAGCATCACTTAAAATATCACTGTAAGGACTCATCACTGATGAAGATTACCAGATTCCCAGAATCCAGGAATTAGAATTACTTGATGAATGAAGGAAAGAAGTACTTGACCATTTAAGGGTCTATCAGAAAATGATTTCTAGAGGTTACAACAAGAAGGTGAGACACAAAGAATTTCAGGTTGGAGATCTTGTACTTAGGGAAAACCCAAAGAATTAATAACATTGTAAACAAAAGGGAAAATTTGAACCCAACTGGCTGGGTCCCTTCGTGATTACTATAACAATTGGCTCTGGAACATGTCAACTATCAACTCTAGATGGGGAGACATTTCTTAATCCCATCAACAAAATCCACCTGAGAAAAATATACAGCTAGACATTCTGAGCAGTACCTATATAGAGAAATGATTCAAAAAAAATATCAAAAACAACAAAAATAAGAAAGACCAATTTTTTTTGGAAAAAGTCCTAAAAAATGACCATCCTGGAAAATAGACGCTTTGATGGATAACCAAAAAAAGTATAAAATATAAAAAAAGAAAAAAAAAAAGTGAAAAGAGAAAAGCGCCTCATTGAAAACCTGGTAAATAGGCGCCTTGGTAGAAAAAATAATAATTGTTCCAAGTGGTGAAAACCTGGAAAACATGCATCACTTGTAACTAGTGCTCCATATATCAATGTGTAGCTTGACTGTCTCGCCTATCAAAGTATCAAATTTCTTTTTTGCACTTAATGAACCTTTTGTCACTTTCATAACCTTGTGGAAACATTGAAGTTAGCATCCTAATCATTGAACCAATCAAAATCTTAGTCTCACAGGTTTGTTCATCACTGAGGGTCATCCTCTAGTTATCAAGTCAACACCTTGTCAGTCATCTTTCTATTCAACGTTAGGTACCCTGGTCTTCTAGCCACCACACAATTTTACACTAACACCATTGGTATTTTTCAACACCTTAATCAAACAGTCTTTCTCAACACTACTTATTTGGACACATCTGTGTTTTTCAACACACGTCAGTTAAAGTGCTTAAAATCTTAGCTTATTAACACTCAAGCACACAATAGTATTTAGAAACACTAACACTCACAAGAATAATGGTGTTTTTCGACACCTTACATAAACAAACTTACAACCATAAAAACTTGCTGAAAGACTAATGATCATTTTATTGAAAATTGTTTGTTATCAATGATTTTCATACTCTTTTCTTTGATTTTTTCTTGTTGGTGTGGTTCTGATGATCCTATAACATCAAGTAAATAGGGTGTATGTGATAAGAGCTTCCACATTAAGGCGGAAAAGCCTCACATCCCTCAATCATGTTTTCTTGCACGCCAAGGTGAGGTTGAAACTATCTCCTTGACTGTTAAATCTGCTTGTTTACGCAAGAATGCACTCATGGTTATCTCCACTCAGAATGCCTCAATACTAGTGTATCCTTGCAATATCAAATGTAAATAATGTTCAGGTCATCCTAGTTAATATACCTTGATGCTTACATTAGTTTCACAAATTTTATCTGATGAAAGTCATACTCATATCCTTATGGTTGCAGTGGCACCAGTAAGGGTTGTATTGGCTCCGATGTCCCAAACGCTCGATGATAACAAAACTTGCTAAAGGAATCAGTTGATTGAATCTCATATTAGGATGCATTTCATTCATAGGCTTGCATAATAGCATTATAAAAAAACAAAATATCTATTAATCTAACATCGAATCCTTCATTGAAGCGATCGACTGAATTAAATCTTCTTAAGGTTATACATCTGCACATAGAAAGTCAATATCAAGCAGACAAGAATCTAATCATCAGAGAACATAACATCGTGATAAGAGAATGTTACACACTGAGCTAAAAGGATAATGTTATACATTTTCATTTGATTTACACACAAGATCTACTCAATGCAACGATACAAGATGCTAATCTACTCAGAAGTATCATATGAATAAGAAAAAAACAACAACACATGATATCACATAGAGCACGAAATTGATCATATATATATATATATATATAAAGCATCAGTGTCTACAAAAAGGTCCCAAGATAATCTCGAGAAAAATGTGCATCCTCGATGCAAATGAATCATGTACAATCAATAAATCTTGCAAAAAATCAGAAATGGATAAGAAAGAAGATGGAATATCAAGACTCACTCTCGCTCTCACCGCCGTCACAAGGGGGAGGAAGAAGAACTTTTTCTTGTGGTGGAGGGCCTGCTCCCTCAGATCTAGCCAGATACTACGAATATGGTGGCACATACTGTGTAATATCCACCCATAGTTTGCTTTATATTTCTGATGCCGAACTATTTTAGGCTATTATTTCAGTTGATTTGTCGAATTCTTGTAGGCTACATTTCATGTGAGCATTTATTATTTCACTGGATGGTGATTTTAGATCATGATTTTTATATGTTTATCATGTGTTGCGTAGATAGATTATGTAATGCCCAAAATTTTCACAAAGAAAACACACCAATTTTTTTTAATTAATACTAAAACAAAAGATCACCTAATCATTCACCTACATATGATAATACACACTGATATATATATATATATATATATATATATATATATANTGTGTGTGTGTGTGTGTGTGTGTGTGTGTGTGTGTGTGTGTGTGTGTGTGTGTGTGTTGGAATTATTTACAATGACAACACTAATATTGGTAATGTAATAAAACTATTGTGCTTTTTTCTATATAACCATGGATGGGTCATCCATAATTCTTATGAAATTAATTTAGAAGTTGCTAGAGTTAACACGTTAATTCTATATATTTATTATTTATTTACAAGAAGCTAAATTGTCTTTTACATTTGGAGGGTGATAAATCACTAGACTAATTATTTTAAATTTCTAATACAACTATTTACTAGTATATCTATTGTATTCATTGCAATTAGAGTTACATAGTAATTAGTTAATATTATTTATACTTATATTTTTACGTTAGAAAATTTCCATTTATATGTAACAACTTATAGACATCTTATTACCTCGTTTCTCATTTTTAAAATATGAGATTAAAATATTCTTATATAATTTAGAATACATGTAATAGGTATTAAGAAAAATAAAGTCTCTCATAAAGATTTTCCACTTCCATCTAGTTTAAAGAAAATATTTCACTTCCACTTGAATAGGAAGAATATAAGAAGAAAGAAAAATATTTGCAATAAAGAATACCTTCTTCACTTCCTTTGTTTTAGGAGGGGAAATAGGGAGAAAGAATAATAATTCCATCTCCTATTGTTTAGGAGGAAAAATATGAAATGCAATTTATAGAATTTACATCTATAATTATATATTCTCTTAGTAAGAGGATAGTAGTATTATCATTATTAATAATATAATTATTATATTTAATATTAATTGCTGTATAAGTATGAGATAGGTAGAATGACTCACGATAATTATCTCTTTATTTCTAAGGTAGTTCTTTACTCAAATCTGAACCAACATCTATTTATGTTGAGAGGACTATATCCTATATTAGCAAAATTTTAATTTACACTATAAATTAATTTTGTAAATACTATATGAAAGTAGATTTTCTATCTTTGAAATTAGGGCACATAATACTTCAAACAAATTATAATTCTCTTTAATAACCTAAAATATCCATTTACTTTCTTGTGTACTTAAATTTATCTTTTAACTGAAACATGTATATTACTATTATTTTTATTATCACATATTAACATTTTTTCTTGACCCTACTACTATGCTTCCTACTTTTACCGAACCATAATGAGTTTTATTAGGGTTACCACCATTATTATTTTATAATCCAATAACCAAACAAGCCCTAAATTCAAGGCACAATCTTTCCTAAGGATAACTTCCAATAATTATATTGCGGATAAAATGTTATAAAGCAGAGGAAAATATCGATACCATTTGAGTTCCATATATCATTTAATCATGAAAGAGAAGTAAGTGCATGTTCATTTCTATAATCTTATTATGGTAGGAGAAGCATCGTTGCATGTCAAATAACGCGTTGAATTTATTTATTTATTTATTACCCTTATTCTTTGTTGATTTAATTTTAACTTATAAAAGAAAAAGTTAATTTAAGTTAATAGATTCCACAACCATAACTCTTAATTGAGCATTATAAATTTGTGTGGACCAGTGAATGGGCGGAATAAGGCTGGCAACACTATTTGGATTGAATAAGCTGTCTAATCGGTCACATTGTAGTGGGCAGAATAAGGCTGACAACACTGTTTGGATTGGTATGGCACGACATCAATTTCTACCAATATTTATTTAAGTCATTCTTGTCAATTTTAGTGCACCATACCAAAATAATGCACTTTAACAGGGCATGGATTAGAGTGATCGAAGCAAGGAAAACCTAATCTAAGTTATCTATTAAAATATTTAATGCCAAGTTGAAGGAAATTAGATGAAGTGGTTGAGATCCATCGACCAAAATTTAAGAAAACATCTACTCAAAATACTCAAGGTGTAAAGTTGTCAATCAAGGAGCTGAATAGCTCAGCTTCATAAATTATTATAGAACATTGCAGCAACAGGAGTGATTTTATAAGCTTGTGGATACATACGAAATAAAATTGATAGAGGGGATATTTCAGAAGGTTTCTAAATTTGGGATTTATATACATAGTAGTTGCATATGCTTGAAGGTTTGTACAACTTTATCATGAAATCCATTACATGTGAAATTACTGAACGTTGTGTTCCATGAGATGACATCTCTTTTGTTCCAGGAGGACAGAGGTCAATATGTTTACCAAGAAATCCGTAGAATGGTGTACAAGGGTGTAGCCGTGGCTAGGCATGAAGACTATTCTCCTTGTGATTTCTTTGAATTAAATCATGCTTACCGCCTACCAACTAATTTACTGTGTATATTTCATAGTTGATCTGCTGGAGCTTATTCTTGTTATTTTTATAAAGGAAAAAATGATTTGTTCACCACTGCATGCATACACATTTCATTTTTTTATATGCTATATGGATAATTATGATTATAGGGGAAAGTTAAATCTGTATTTGATTAAGAATATCCAATATAACAGTAGCTAATATATTAATTTTTTTAATATTTTGTCTGAGTTTCATGTTAAGTAAGAAAGTATCTATAAAAGACTTACTTTTTTTTAAAATCTCGAATATGTTTAAACATATGTCATAGTTTTATCATTTATATCATTTTTGTGATACTCATCATAGGTACACAAATGGATAACTTCAACAAAGGGAGATTTCTATTTATTTCCCCTACACAAAATGGAAATATTAATCAAGATAAAGGAACAACAAGGGTTTCTCCTAGCATTAAAGGAACAACTATATTAGACCCATGTCAAGATTTATGGGTTTTCTCATATACCATAAATGATCCACAGAAATATAATATCCAGATTTCCACATGTCCACTAATAAATCCATATAACTCATAAAATTCCTCTCATGCAACCTCTCATACAGAGTTGTGCTCCTTAAAAACAATTAGAGATGAAACTTGCAAACTTATCTAAATATTACAACATAAACTCAAAGAATGCATATGGAGTAGGGAAGACTTATCTCCCAAACTATTTGAGTCTTTTTCTTCCACATCTACATGCAAGCCTCCTTCCTTCTCTCAAATCTCTCCTCATTTCTCATAAAACAACAAGAGTTCTCCAAGAGGATAAGTGGGTAACAACCCTACTCTCCCTTCACAAAATCATTATAAGGAAGAGTAACTTGGAAGATTTGGATGTGGAGGTGACACTTGTCATCTTTCCATCCATTCCTCCATGTGGTATTTTATTCATTTAGGAGGGGACAAAAAGTATGTCACCACATGTGCACCGCATCCCCAAAGTCTTCCCTCATAAATTAGTTATGTAGGTGGGGTTGGTACCTTCAATCCATCCATAACCCAAATTATTCACTCATCTTAATGAGTAATTTTAGACCATAAAAATAGACCTTAGGTGTTTTATTTCATATCCAATAGCCCCCCACCTCAAGGGTATAGACCCTAGGGGTCTAATTTTAATAATTATAACATGAAAATTGATAGAAACTCTCATTAAGGACCCGCAATTATTAACCTTATAAATACATGCTTGTCAAATAATAAAATCATATTTCTTTCAAAATGGTTAAATTAATACTTATCCAAGAGGTATTTGATTCAATGTTTAAGTTTCTTCAACCTCTTATTGTCCTTTGTACTTCCCTCCATATCACAACCATAACTTATAGTTAAGCCCCTACAATAATTCAACATAGAAGACAATCAAAATCTCATGACCTTAATTGTGAATCATGAGTCTAGTTAATAAAATTATACTTTGGAATAAACCCCCTCCCCCTTTTCTAAAAGAGGTATTTCAATTCATGTCAATGTTCATATGCTTTCATTACTTCACATAATAATAATAAAACTTAATTCCCAAAAGAAAAATACAAGAGACCATTCACAAGTTTAATAAATCTAAACATATTCTACTCAAGAAAGATACATAACTCCTATCATGTATCCTAATGAAAAATAATAATATTACTATCATGACACACATACATTTAACTAATTAATGAGCTTTACTAATTTAATGAAAATATATAATGGTTGAATTAATATCCTAAGAAGCTTGGTCTTATAAGTCCTTTATGAGGCGGGGTCTTACATCCCCCTCCCCTTGGCTTTGACTTCCTCTTGAAAGTCACTCAAATTTAAGGATATAATTCTCATCCTTAGATATCATTGAAAATTCTAAACTTTAATCTCATTGAGAAGGAACTTATATTAGTAATCAAATATACTTACATAATTCTTTTAGGAACATGTAGCTATTTTCCTTAATCTTATGAAGTATAGAACTTGAACCATAATACATGTTAAAGATATACTTTCCTTGATTTAGAAACTTCAATAATTTATGAATACAATCACATACAATGGAAAAATGTATTTCTAATATTCAAAATGTATGTATCATTCCTATAATTATTCAATTTTAAATATAATGTTGCATAGTAATATCATCCAAAATATTAGTATTGAAATAAAGTCACATGATAGTATACTGATACATGTCTCATTTTTTTCATGAAAACCTACTCAACTATACCCCAAACATCACTCATGATGTTGGTACTCCAAAATTTCCAATTTCATTTTTTCATTAAATTCATTATTAAAATGTATTACTTTGTTATGTCAAAGTTTGCATTAATTCCACATTACACTCATTGATAACTTAACAATTTTTATGCAATAATTTAATACAAGATTGTAAAAGGGTTTAACAAATTAGTAACACAACACAAGACTCACATAAGGGCTTATTAGGATGGTTATCCATAATATTTAATTGCATGGATAAACTTGTGCTTTAAATATTTAATTTATTTAATATAATATTTAATTAATTACTTGTGCATTGTAATTATTGAAATTAGAATTTGAATTCAAAATGCAAATTGCTTTTAAAAGTAAAGTGTGAGTTGCAAAAATAAAAGATATTTTTAATTATTAATTAGAATTTTCTTTCAATTTTAGAAGTTGAGTTAACTAAGTTGAGTAGAGTGTTTATTTTTGTGATTGCTTGAAAGGGGGAAAGCTGAATCTCTTTAGGAGGGATTTTCTTTTCAATTGAAATAACAGGTTTTGGAGAAGGTTGAAGGAATTTTTGGGAGGAGTTTTGTGATTTGGGCATTTTTGTGTTTTGAGCATTTTGTGACATTGTTGATTGTGGAAAGCTTTGAGAAATTTTGGGGATCATTGTTCTCAAGCCTTCGTGATTCTAGATCTGCTGTCGGATTCAAACTTGGAGGACTTCGGGATTCTTCATCTTTCAAGGGCTTTATGATAAGATCTGTGTGGGATTTAAGGTAGGGTTTGAAACCCTTGTTAATTTATGTTTTGTTGGAAAATTTTCTTCTTTGTGTTTGATAAAATATTATTTCAATGTATTATGGTTTGGTTGATGTTTTTGTTGATTGGGTATTTAGAAAACCCTTAGATCTATTTTTTTTAGAAAAATCAAATATTTAACATAGTAGGGTTATGCTGTCAAAATTTTGTTGAAAATTCACTATGGAAGACCTCTATTTTGGAAAAATCAATCTGGACTATAGTGTTTAAAAAAAAATTGCTTTTAGAAAACCTTCTATTGAAAAAAAATTAAATAAAAAAAAATCTAGCTTGGAAAAATTGACCAGTAAAAAAAATAACACCAAGAAAAAAAACAAAAAATGAATGAGAGAAAAAAAGTCTTTTGTTTGTTGCGTTTTCCAAAAAAAATTATTACAAAAAAATTGCATTTAAAAAAATAGAAATAAAAAAAAAATGAAAAAAAAAATATTTAAAAAAAAAAAACATATTAAAAAAGTGATGAGGAGGGAGGTGGGTTTGACCCCACCAACCTCCCCACGGCATGCCCACCACACAACATGTAATGCTGGAAAAATCAATTTGTCATCCAAGATGACAAGCACAAAGTAATATAGATACTATGAGTTCACAGTGGTATCTTTTGTTTTGATGAATGCTCAATTA
The DNA here is from genome assembly GCA_018584345.1 of Thuja plicata. Lineage (NCBI taxonomy): Eukaryota > Viridiplantae > Streptophyta > Pinopsida > Cupressales > Cupressaceae > Thuja > Thuja plicata. Next base: position 815,513 of record MU225713.1, on the reverse strand, counting down.
GTATTCATGTGCTTGATGAATGGAGTCTTTCATAAGTATCTATATTACTTTGTGCTTGTCTTCTCGGATGACATATTAATATATTCTAAATCCATAGAAGAGCATAAAGGACATCTTTGACAGGTATTGCAGTGCCTAAGGGACAATCAGCTGTATGAAAATTTGGCAAAGTGTGATTTCTTTCAGTCGGAGGTTCAGTATCTAGGACATGTGATTTTTGGAGAAGGCATCTCAGTAGATCCTTTGAAGATACAGACAATTGTGGAGTGGCCAGAACCCACTAATGTGTCTGAAGTTCATAGTTTCATGGGTCTAGCTGGATACTACCACAGGTTCGTTAAGAACTTCTCTAGAGTTGCATGTCCTATAACTTCTCTTCAGAGGAAAGGGAAGAAGTTTTTTTGGATAGATAAGTGTGAGGAGGCTTTTCAGAGCATTAAGGGGTGTTTGAATAGTGCAACTATCTTAGCAGTACCTGATCTAGTGGGTGACTTTGTAGTTTGTGTTGATGCTTCATTGGAGGGAATTGGAGTAGTCCTTATGCAAGAGGGACAAGTGATTGTGTATGAGTCTTGCAAACTCAAGGATCACGAGTTGAACTACCCTACACACAATCTTGAGTTAGCCACAATTGTTCATGCATTGGTCCGATGGAGATATTTCTTATTAGGACATCAGTTTGAGCTTCATAGTAATCACCACAATCTACTTTACATCTTTACCCAACCTAATCTGAATGCTAGACAAAGAAGGTGGATGGAGTTCCTTTGTGAGTAGAGATCAAGTATATTCAAGGAAAGGAGAATGTGGTAGTTGATGCTTTGAGTCGTAAGAGATAGGATATTTAAGTGTTGACTTTTAGTGTGGATTTGTGGAGTAGGATTCTCCAAGCACTTCCTAGAGATACTTTGTATCAGGAGGTGAAGTCAGAGATTGAGTCAAGGAGACCTTTGGAGGGTAGATTTTTTAGGATTTGTGATGGAGTCAGATGGTCTTTTGCATCACACAAGCCAGATCTATGTACCACCATCAGATGATTTGCGTACACTAGTTTTATCCAAGGCTCATCGTGCACCTTATTCGACACATCAAGGTATCAAGAAGATGCACATAAACCTTCAACAGATCTACCATTGGTCTGGTGTGAAGTGTGACATTTCTAATTTTGTGGCTAGGTTCCTAGAGTGTCAGAGGGTTAAGGCAAAACTTCAGCATCTAGCAGGGCTTTTACAACCAAATCTCATTCCATTTTGGAAGTGGGATATCATATCGATGGATTTCATTATTGGTTTTCCTTTGACTCCTTGTAGACATGATTCTATCATGGTAACTTTTTATTAGTTAACCAAGGTGGAAAATTTCTCCCCTATGAGGTCATCCTATACAATGGCTTAAATAACTAGAGTCTTCATGCAGGATATTGTGAGACTACATGGTATTCCTCGTAGGATTATCTCAAATCAAGATCTTGTGTTCACTTTTGCATTTTGGACCTCATTGTAGCATGATCTTGGTGCCCAACTAAATTTTAGTTTGTCGTACCATCCTAAGATTGATGGACAGATAGAGAGGGTTAATGAGGTGCTTGAGGATATCTTGAGGATGTATGTCATGGATAGATAGATTCCTTGGGAGGACTATTTGTATCTAGTCAAGTTTGCATATAATAATGGTTATCACAGCTCCATTGGCATGTCACCCTTCCATGCCCTGTATGGACATCCTTGTCATACACCTTTGAGTTGGGATAGATTAGAGGACCATATTCTTCTTGGTCCAGAGATGCTTCAAGACATGGAGAAGAAAGTAGTGCATATTTGTGAGCATTTGGTCACTGCACAGGATAGACAAAAGAAGTATGCAGATACTCATAAGGTGGATAGACAATTTGCAGTTGGAGATAGAGTTTTCCTGAGAGTGCACCCATGGAAGATTCCAATCCATTATGGAAAGGGTTTTAAGTTGGCAACTCATTTTATTGGGCCATTTGAGATCCTAAAGAGGGTAGGACCAATTTCTTACCATCTTGCTTTGCCACCTATCCTATATCGCGATCATGATATTTTCCATGTTTATGTTCTTAGATGCTATATTCTATATATTGTGCATGTTCTTGATTAGAATGCTTTACAGGTAGAGGATGAGAAGTTGGCTTTGGAGAAAATTCGTATTCTCCAGTAGTGGGGCTTGACCCTCAGGGGTTGCAACATTGAGCAAGTAGGGTCCAATGGGACCTAAATGATGAGTCATCATCAACTTGGGAGGACACAGTGAGATTACAAGATTTATATCCCTATTTGTTTATAGGATTCCAGGAGTAAGCCTAATCCTAGGGGGGGTGAATGTGATACCCACCCATAGTTGTCTTTCAGTTTCTAACGCCGAACTCTTTTAGGCTATTATTTAAGTTGATTTGCTAAACTCTTTTAGACTATATTTCCTATGAGCATTTATTATTTCAGTGGATGGTGATTTTGGATCATGATGTTTATATGTTTATCATGTGCTACATAGATAAATTATGATATTACCATGATGTTGATATTTTATGTTGCTGTTAGAACTATGATGCTACTTACCCCATACTTGCAAGTGTATGGTTAGCATATGTGTTGATGTACTTATTGGCGTGTTTGATGTGGTAGAGGATGAAGACATAGTTACTTGCATTGCAAGATCCACATGTTCGACCAATCCCTATCATTTTTTTTCTATATTTATAATGGATGTACATGCTTGTTCTTGTGATGTTAGGTTTGCAGGTAGAGGGTATCATCTTCCCTGAATTGGTGGGAGTGAGCGTGCCCATATATTCATCTCAATGGTAAAGAGGGGAGTTAACAATCAGACCTGAAACTCTACCCTAAGCCTATTTATCCTAAGATTGGACGAGTATCAGTTTGAATGCCCTACTCAAATTTGTCTAGTTGACGTAAATTCATGTATCCCATCCTTGTGTAAGCTGTCATGCCCAAAAGTAGTGCAAAAACACACAAACAAAATTTTTTAAAATGCACTAATAGCAGAGGTTATGCTACTCCAAAGGTATAGCAAGTGCACACAAAATGGTGCAGAGGAGAAATAGTAACTGGAAGGTCATACATGGTAGGATAGCTCTTAGAGCTATCCTATAAGGATTCCTAAACTAGAAACCTTGATCGACATGCAAATCAAGACAGTTAACTTAAAGTCAACTAGAGTAGACCAAAAGTCAACTATACTCTGAAATACGTGAAAGGGAGTTACAAGGGCCTACTAAGTCCTATGGAGGGCTTAGGCTCACAAACTGAGACAATTGACAAAAAAGTCAACCAAAGTTGACCAAAAAGTCAACTGTCTCTAAAAGTCAAGAAAATGAAACCATAGTGACTAGAGGCTACATGAAACAGCTGGTTCAAACATCAAGTCAAACAGACACAGGTTGACTGCAGTTACCCAAAAGTCAACTATGCGTGAAAATTAGTCAAAGGGATATACTGATATCGTTTAAAGGATAATTAAAGAAGAGAATGAAAGATTAACGTTAATGAATTCTATTTAACGTTATATTAAAATATTAATAAATAAATAACTAAAACACTGAGATAACATGCAAATTACCTATCTAAATACTTTGAATAGTCCTAGATTATTTGAAGGATGTAAATATTAACTTAAATAATTAAAACTTCTAAAATATCTTAATAAAAATCCACATGTGCAAATAAGTAATTAGATTTATTAAAATTTGAATAATAGTGAAAGAAATCTAATTATAAAGTAATTCTAACTATATTCAAAAATAAAATCTACTAATTCATAAAGAAACCTAAATTAAGAAGTAACCAAATCTTTTATCTAATATTTTAAAAACAAATCTAAAATAAAAACTAATTAATAAATCTATACAAAACTAAACTACAAAATATTTTATTCATAAACCATGCAATACCTGTTAACTCATAAATATAATAAACAACTTTAATCCATAAATATAAACTATAATATTAAATAAACTATCCCTAAAAAAAATATCCTTTGCCCTAATCCTTAAGGATTTTCGGCAAGGAGGCGACAGCGGTTTACTAACAAAGAGGGCAGAGGATTTGTGGTCGGCGCTTCATAGGGGAGCGGAATGAGAGGAGGAAGGGAGGTGGGAAGGTGGGGAGCCGGCAGAGCGGTGCCCTCCCACACTCCACTGTAGTCTCACAATAGGTGGGCGGCCGACCGTGGCTGATGTCGCACCCCCACTCTACTCCACAGTGGTGTGGGGGTAGCGGCCTGCGTGGCCTCCACACACTTGCGGGTTGGGGTAGGGCTTCGACCCTCCCCGACCAGAATTTAATTTAATTTTTTTTAATATTTACTTCTTTTTAAAAATTTAAAAAAAAAAAAAGAAACTCGTTGCAATATTTAAAGGATATCTTTTTTATATTAGTATTATTTTAATGTTAAAAAGATAAAAATAATATAATATTAATTTACTAGTGAAAAAATCTGACTGTATACCTTAAAACAGTGGGCATTTAGGAGCAATTTTTTTTTAAATTTAATTACGTGTTTGAATTCCATAATTTATTCTAAATAGAATGGTGGAAGAAAAAATTAATTTTAAGCATAAATTTTTTTTAAATAATTTCTAGAATTTCCTCTTAAGTGTGGGAAATATATTATAGTCTTTTTTTTTTACTAAACTACAAAATAATTTATTTGAAACATCACATGTATTGTCAAAAAGAATTATGTTCTTTAACCTTAATCATAAAAATATTGTCATTAAGAATCATAATTAAACATAAGAGTCAACTTTACCATAAGGGTTTTACATTTCTTTATAAGCAAATTTAACATTATGCATAGTATTAAATTTGAATAGCCTTTTTGATTATCATTATAAATTTAAGAGTGCTATTACATATAAGTCCTATTTTTACAATAAGTCACTAAACAAAATAAGGATTACAATTTCCTTAAGGCCTTAATACTCTTGCAATATTGGATTACTGAAACCTTCAAAATACAATGGTTACACTACTTTAAATTGTACACTATGGATACAATGACATTTTTAAAACAATAAATGATTACAATCATACTCCTAGTCCAAGTCCTTGTACAAAATTTGAAAAGATGAAAGGAACATAAAACATTGAAGGCCATAATGTCAATATTTCCAATGGTACCCAACTTCCACATAAGGGTAATATGCAATCTTTGAACTCCATCAGGACTTGAAAAAAAAATGAGGTTGACCATGGATGCTCACCTCCCAACCTAGGCCTTTATAAGGCCACCCCCAAGCTTAGGGATCCAAACTGGAATGGGATACAATTAGGCATACACAACAAGCAGGCAAGCAAAATAATATTCGTACTCAAGAAAACTTCCCAACACAAGGATGTACAAGAGGAAGGTCTCCAAGAGGCCTTCCTGAAAATAGGGGTAGTGGTAGACCTCGTAGTAGGAGAAAGATAAGCATCAGAAAATAAAACTCAAGCCACACATGGACCTGATATGACCTTCTTCACAAGATGCAGTCATGAAATAACCTCCTTATGCCCCACAGGTGCCTCTTAGGCCCTACTTGGCATCATGGGTATCGTGAAAACTCATGTATTTCCCTCCACACATGGGAGACTCTACACTAAAACTAGAATCATTCCAACTACCCCTTCAAGGTTACTCTTCCCTCCCAAGGGTGAGTGTGCCTTGAAGATACCCATTTAAAAATCTAACACAAAATAAAGACAACATAAAACAAAACATTAAATTTCAATTTTGAAAATAATCTTCAAAAATAAATAGGACTCCATTAATGGAGTTTCAAGCTCAAGAACACACATGAAAAAAATAATATTTACTTCTAAGAAATCCAACCTTAATTCCAAGCTAAAATGCGGAATGGTTTGGTGTTGAGCTATATTTCCTAAGCTCCTCCTCCAAAAGCTCCTTCAAACAGAATTCTGTCTCTAAGGGTAGAGAGTGGGTGAACACTCAACTCATCCTAAAACCTTCCATAAATAGGAAAACCTCCAACCAGAATAAGGCTTAACCCAAAGGTGAGGTGACCCTAATCAATCCTGAACTATCCACTTGCCTAAACTCTCCATAGGTGGAGTCAAATGCAACTTTGGTAGAAGAGGAAGGTTGACCAAGATTACACAACTCCTCAAATTCTATCAAGTCTGAAAGTGACACTTTGGAGGTCTAATAAATGAGTTTAGAGGCTCATAAATAATTGAAAATGACCCCTAAACCATAGGGTACCAAGTTGGGTAACTAAAACTGACCCCGATTACCTCTTGGGAGTCCAAAAGAAGCTCCTAAACTAACCCTAAAGTTAACCTACGGATTTCTAATTCAAGAATAATTTCTAGAAATTTCTAACCCTGGGGTAAGCTTGGGTACTATTCCTAGGTAACCTTAGTTAACCCTATAAATAACCCTGGGTTCCCTTTACTAGTCATGTCAACATTAAATTGCAACAATTGCCAAATTTGGCACAATAAAATAAAACAAATGACATGACTCAATCACATGAATATTTACTAATCTAATTACACACATGCAAACCATGTTTAAGAAATAATCACATAAACAATGAGGTCCATGTCTCTTTATATAAACAGGACCTTGGAAAGCATGAATATTTACATAGGTTCCAGTACTGGGTCCCTTGTTTAGATCCATGGTCAACTTTTCCTGCACACTCAATGCACACATCAGTAGATCCAAAATAACATGATATGAAACATAACATGACATCAATAATATACATGCATATAAACCATATTTGCATTAGAACTAAAATAACCTAGCATCGATTTCCTAAAACAAATTCATCATATTACATTCATACACTTAAATCTCATATACGACATCATCATAACTGAAACTGAATCAAAACATAAAGCATCTTAAATGTACCCCGATTACATAATCAAGTACTGAATATATAACACAGAATCCCATCGATCCTCAAATGTATAAAAAAGTGTCTAATTGTCAAAGTATTTCAAAGCATAAACTACTGAAAGCATGAGTAACAAAATAGTAAAACTATGACAGTCTAATGTAGGTCTCACATCCACCCCTTCTAGGCATGAGCTTCCTCCTGGAGTTCATCAAAGAGGTGAGTGTACTGTGATCTCATCTGTGTTGTGTCCTCCCAAGAGGCTGTAACCTCGTCATAGCAATCCCACTAGACCCTAACTTGGTCCATCTCTCAGCCTCGAAGACCCAATTTCTGTCAAGCTAATATATGAATTGGCTCCAAAGCCAGGTGCCCGTCCGACTCCACCTACAAGGAATCCCAATCTATCACATGAGACTAATCATAAATATAATTCCTCAAAACTGAAACATGAAACACATCATGGATGCGTGACAGGCTAGGTGGCAATGCTAAATGGTAAGAAATTGGTCCTATCCATTCAAGTACCTCAAAGGGTCCAACAAAATGAGGTGCTAGCATAGAGCCCTTTCCAAAATGGATTGGAATCTTATGCGGTCGCACTCTCAAGAAGACTCCATCTCCAACTAGATAGGCTCGATCAATCCTCTTTGCATTTGCATACTTCTTCTGCCTATCTTGATCCTCCTCAAGTCACTGTCTAATCAAAGTCACCTGTTGCTCCATATCCCTGACTAGCTCAGGACCAACAGAAACTCTATCCTTGATACTATAGCAACTAAGTGGGGTCCTACATGGCCTACCATAAAGATCCTGGTAGGGAGGCATACCCAAGGAAGTGTGGTGCTTGTTATTATAGGAAAAATCCACTAAGTGTAGGTATTCTTTCCACTGGGTTTGATGGTCCATGACATACATGTGAAGCATGTCCTCTAACACCTGATTGACCCTCTCCGTCCGCCCATCTATCTAAGGATGATAAGTTGTACTAAAGTTGAGTCTAGTACCCATAGCTTCCAGAAGTTCTCTCCAAAAGGATGAAGTGAAGAGAGAATCTCTATCTAAGATGATCTTATGGGGTATGCCATGAAGTCTAACTATATCTAATAAGAACACTTGTGCCACTACTGGTGTGGTAAAGGTAGTATGCACAGGTGAAAAGTGAGCCACCTTAGTCAACTTGTCAACTATCACCATGATGGCATCATGACGATGAGAAGACATAGGAAGACCTACTATGAAATCCATAGATATGGTGTCCCATTTCCACACTGGTATCTCATGAGGCTGAAGGAGACCACCTGGATGACGGTGCTCTGCCTTCACCCTCTGGAACTCTAGGAATCTAGCTACCATCTCTGCAATCTACAATCTCATACCAGGCCAATGATATAACTATCTTAAGTCAGCATGCATCTTCTTAACTCTGGGATGCACTGCATAAGGGGCCCTATGAGCCTCTAGCATCACAAACTCATGGAATCCTCTAGAAGAAGGTATATAGATACATCCTCTATGATGTAATAGTCCATCAGACTCCAAGGTATACTCATAAAACTTCCTTCAAGGGGTCTCTGTGATCGAATCAACTCACAAACCACTGCATATATCTCATCCTCATGTAAGTGATGAAGAATGCAATCTCTCAAATCCATGCCAGTGGACATAGAAGAAAGCTCGTGCCATCTCCTAATCAAGGCATCTGCAACCATGTTCTCTTTCCCTTTGATGTAATGGACATCAAAATCATATATGCATAAGAACTCCATCCATCTCCTCTACCTAGCATTAAGGTTCGGCTGAGTGAAGATGTACTAAAGACTTTGATGGTCTGAATGAAGTTCAAACTGATGTCCCAAGAGAAAATGTCACCATCTGACTAAAGAATGCACCACTATTGCAAGCTCAAGGTCATGGGTAGGGTAGTTGAGCTTGTGAATCTTTATTTTTCTAGACTCAAAGGCTATAGCTCATCCACCTTGCATAAGAAATGCTCCTAAACCATCCAAAGAAGCATCTGTGCAAACCACAAAGTCTGTTGAAGGCTCTAGTATAGAAAGAATGGGTGCACTGGTAAGTGCTCTCTTGAGTTCCAAAAAATCCTTGTCACACTTCTCAGTCCACTCAAACTTCTTTCCCTTTCCCTGAAGAGAAGTAATGGGGTGAGCTACCTGAGAGAAACCCTCAACAAACCATCTATAGTAACCGACTAAACCCATGAAACTCCTAACCTCAATCATAGTGGTAGGTACTAGCCAATCCATAATGACATCTATGTTTGATGGGTCTACTAAGATCCCATTACCAAAAATAACATGACCTAGGTACTTGACCTATGATCTGAAAAAGGTACACTTCGATAAGTTGCCATACAACTGGTTGTCTCTAAGACATTACAACACTTGCCTCAAGTGTTCCTCATGCTCTTTCTCATCTTTGGAATATATCAAGATATCATCAAGAAACACAACTACAAACTTGTCAAGGAAGGTATGTAGTACTCTGTTCATAAGACTCATGAACACAACTAGAGTATTCGTAAGAGCGAATGAAACCATAGTGAACTCATAGTGGCCATATCTAGTGCGGAATGTGGTCTTATGAATATCACTATCCACGATCCTCAACTGATGGTAACCCGATTTGAGGTCTATCTTTGAGAAGACTCAGACACCCTACAACTGATCAAACAAGTCATCGATCGTAGGAAGTGGATACTGATTCTTAATGGTAACTTTGTTCAACTATCGGTAATCCATGCACAACCTAAGTGATCCATCTTTCTTCTTTATGAAGATAACTGGTGCACCCCAAGGAGAAACACTAGGATGAATGTTTCCTTTCTCTAACATTTCCTCAAGTTGTATCTTGATCTCATTAAGCTCATTAGTGGTCATCCTATAAGGTTCCCTAGAAACTAGCTCAGCTCCTGGTACGAGATCAATGTGAAAGTCTACTACCCTATGAGGAGGCATACAAGGTAGCTCTAATGAAAAAATATCTACAAACTCTTGAAGAATGGGGAAGTCATCAAGAGAAGTTTCCTTCTCTATCTCTTCTTCCCTATCATTGATGGTGATGGCATAAAATTGGCATCCCTTCCACATGCATCCTTAAGCTGCATGGCAGAAATCAGATAGAGGGATACAGGCCTATGAACCCCAGTAATAAATGTATTCATACCATCATCATCCAAATATTTGATTCTATTATTAAGACAATCTATCTTGGCTCTGTGGGCACTTAGCCAATCCATGCTAAGAACTAGACTGATATATCGAAGGGGAGTGACTCTAATATCTTCTATGGTGGTCATGCCACCAATCTGGATGGAAAAATCCTTAACCATCGAGGTCACGGAAACTCTAGCTCCTAAAGCTAACTCTACTTCCCATCTAACCTTTTATCTAGTTGCCACTAGCCCGTAACACTCCAAAACAGATGGAGAAACAAAGGAGTTAGTGGCTCTAGTATCAAATAGAATAGTTACATCACTACCTTTGATCTTACCTGAGGCCTGAATAAAGGTAGCTTGATGCTCTACCTGGCAGTTGTCCACCACTACAAAAACCATGTGGGATTTCCCCTGTCCCCAACTATTGGTTCTAAGACCACTACGCGCTGACTACCACCCTGTGGGAACTCTCTAGCTAACTGCCCCATGGCACCACATGTGTAACATGCTCCCTGTGACAGAACCTGAATACCAAAGAGGCCTGGAATACTGAGATCATTCAGTCCTAGATGAACCTCTATAGCCACCCCTAGAGAACTATTGAGTCCATGCTGGAGGGGTGTATGGCACCTGAGGTCTCTGGTCCTTCTAAGGACCCTGTGACTGCCACTGCTTGGGCTTAGAGCCCTGTTGAACCCATGGTGGCCTTTGTCATTGGTTTTTCTAAGATGACTGTGGCTGCTGGTACTGTAGGGTCCTGAATGTCCCTATAGAGTTCCTCTGATTCCCCTTCCATGGGGTTTTCTGATATCTAGAGGCCTGAGATGAAGATTGATGGTTCTGCGACCTATCCCTATAATCTTGTGGGCCCCTAACTATCTCTTCAGCCACTAAGGCCCTGTCCACTATAAACCTCAAATCTCATGAAGGTACCATGTGTACCCTATCTAAAATTATAGGATTTAATCCCTTGATGAACCTGTTCACCTGAAGCTTCTTGTCTCCCATGTATTCAACGTAAGGTAGGAGTTTGAGAAACTTTCCCTCATATTGGGCTACTGTGAGACCCCGCTGTTGGAGTTCATGGAACTCATCGATGCAATGCTATCTAAATTGTTCTGATACATATCACCCTTTGAAGAGCTCGAGGAAAGCTCCCCAAGTAAGGGTATTTATGTCTATGAGTCCCTTAGTCTCCTCATGCCTCCACCAAGTGGATGCCCCGTCTCTAAAAAAAAGAATTGCAAACCATGCTTTAAGGTTGCAGCCATAATTTCGCAACCCAAAGCACCTTTTCAGGCTTAAAAGCCAAGCCTTTGCTCCTACCCCATCTGCTTCTCCTGTGAAGGGAGGCAGTTTAAGCCTCATCAATTTTGTGATCTGGTTCCCGATATTGGGGGTGCTCTATCGAGTCTCTGTGCACCTCCCCTAGGGATGCCCCCTGGTACTGCAATGGACCCTTCCTCCTGATTAGCCTGGTTCTCTCCCATTGTAGGAGGTGGGCTCCTACTCCTCTCTCTCTCTTGATTAACTGGTGGCATACGGTCTAGAATGAGCCCAGCCAGGTTCTAAAAGGCCAACAATAGTGCTGCATTAGGATCAAGAGGGGGTTTAGAAGGTGGACTCTGATCCCTCCTATGATCCTCTACCTCGGGTCGTACCTCTATGTGTGCTGTAGGGACACGTCTCTGACCACGTCCTTGCTGACGGGCCTGATGAGTGACAGGTGCATCCTACACACTCAAGATAAGGTTTAGTAACAACGTAGTGGGTTAGGTTCCCAATGTTACTAAACATAGCTCTGATACCAAAATGTCATGCCCAAAAGTTGGACAAAAACACACAAACAATTTTTTTTAAAATGCACTAATAGGAGAGGTTATGCTACTCCAAAGGTATAGCAAGTGCACACAAAATAGTGTAGAGGAGAAACACTAACTTGAAGGTCATACGGGGTAGAATAGCTCTTAGAACTATCCTACAAGGACTCCTAAACTAGAAACCTTGATCGGCACACAAATCAAGATAGTTAACTAAAAGTCAATTAGAGTTGACCAAAAGTCAACTGTACTCCAAAATATGCGAAAGGGAGTTACTAGGGACTACTAAGTCCTATGGAGGGCTTAGGCTCGTAAACTTAGATAGTTGACCAAAAAGTCAACTATCTTTAAAAGTTGAGAAAATGAAACCCTAGTGACTAGAGGCTACAAGAAACAGCTAGTTCGAACATAGAGTCAAACAGACATAGGTTGACCACGGTTGCCCGAAAGTCAACCGTGCATGAAAAATGGTCAAGGGGATATACTGATATCATTTAAAGGATAATTAAAGAAGAGAATGAAATATTAACATTAATAGATTCTATTTAATGTTGTATTAAAATATTAATAAATAACTAAAGCGCTGAGATAACATACAAATTACCTATCTAAATACTTTGAATAGTCCATCTAGATTATTTCAAGGATGTAAATATTAACTTAAATAATTAAAACTTCTAAAATATCTTAATAAAAATCCACATGTGCAAATAAGTAATTAGATTTATTAAAATATGAATAATAGTGAAATAAATCTAATTAATTATAAAATAATTCTAACTATATTCAAAAATAAAATCTACTAATTCATAAAGAAACCTAAATTAAGAAGTAACCAAATCTTTTATCTAATATTTTAAAAACAAATGTAAAATATAAAAACTAATTAATAAATCTATACAAAACTAAACTACAAAATATTTTATTCATAAACCATGAAATACCTGTTAACTCATAAATATAATAAATAAATTTAATCCATAAATTTAAACCATAATATTAAATAAACTATCCCTAAAAAAAATATCATTTTCCCTAATCCTTAAGGATTTTTGGCAAGGAGGCGGTGACGGTTTACTAACGCAGAGGGCGGAGGATTTGTGGTCGGCGCTGCGCAGGGGAGCAGAATGGGAGGAGGAAGGGAGGTGGGAAGGTGGGGAGCTGGTGGAGCGGCGCCCTCCCACACTCTACTGTGGTCTCACAGCGGGTGGGCGGCCGGCCGTAGCTGATGCCGCACCCCACTGTGTTCCACATTGGGGTGGGGGCAGTGGCCCGTATGACCTCCACACACTTGCGGGTCGGGGTAGGGCTTCAGCCCTCCCTGCCCGAAATTTAATTTAATTTGTTTTTAATATATACTTAAAAAAAAAAAACCAAAAAAAAATGCTTTGTAATATTTAAAGGATATCTTTTTATATTAGTATTATTTTAATGTAAAAAAGATAAAAATAATATAATATTAATTTATTGGTGAAAAAATCTGACTGTATACCTTAAAACAGTGGGCATTTAGGAGTAATTTTTTTAAAATTTAATTACATGGTTGAATTCCATAATTTATTCTAAATAGAATGGTAGAAGAAAAATTTAATTTTAAGGATAAATTTTTTTGAAATAATTTTCAAAATTTCCTCTTAAGTGTGGGATATATATTATAATCTTTTTTTTTACTAAACTACAAAATAATTTATATGAAACATCACATGTATTGTCAAAAAGAATTATGTTCTTTAACCTAAATCATAAAAATATTGTCATTAAGAATCACAATTAAACATAAGAGTCAACTTTACCATAAGGGTTTTACATTTCTTTATAAGAAAATTTAACATTATGCATAGTATTAAATTTGAATAGCCTTTTTGATTATCATTATAAATTTAAGAGTGTTATTACATATAAGGCCTATTTTTATAATAAGTCTCTAAAAAAAATAAGGATTAGAATTTCCTTAAGGCCTTAATACTCTTGCAATATTGGATTACTGAAACCTTTGAAATACAATGGTTACAAAACTTTAAATTGTACACTATGGATACAATGAGATTTTTAAAACAATAAATGATTACAATCATACTCCCAGGTCAAGTCCTTTTACAAACTTTGAAAAGATGAAAGGAACATAAAACATCGAAGGCCATAATGCCAATATTTCTAGTGGTACCACATAAGGGTAATCTGCAATCTTCAAACTCCATCAGGACCTAAAAACAAGACGAGGTTGACCATGGAGGCTCACCTCCCAACCTAGGCCTTTACAAGGCCACCCCCGGGCTTGGGGATCCAAACTAAAATGGGATACAATCAGAGATACACAACAAGTAGGAAAGCAACATAATATTCGTACTCAAGAAAACTTCCCAACACAAGGATGTACAAGAGGAAGGTCTCCAAGAGGCCTTCCATAAAATAAGGTTAGTGGTAGACCTCGCAGTAGGAGAAAGAAAAGAATCAGAAAATAAAACTCAATCCACACATGGACCTAATATAACCATCTTCACAAGATGCAGTCATGAAATAACCTCCTTATGCCCACATAGGTGCCTCTTAGGCCCTATATGGCATCATGGGTATCATGAAACCCCATGTATTTCCCTCCACACATGGGAGACTCTACACTAAAACTAGAATAATTCTAACTACCCCTTCAAGGTTACTCTTCCCTCACAAGGGTGAGTGTGCCTTGAAGGCACCCATTCAAAAATCCAACACAAAATAAAGACAACATAAAACAAAACATTAAATTTCAATTTTAAAAATAATCTTCAAAAATACATAGGAATCCATTAATGGAGTTTCAAGCTCAAGAACACAAATGAAAAAAATAATATTTACTTCTAAGAGATCCAACCTTAATTCCAAGCTAAAATGAGGAATGGTTTGGTGTTGAGCTATCCTTCCTAAGCTCCTCCTCCAAAAGCTCCTTCAAACTTAATTCTGTCTCTAAGGGTAGAGAGTGGGTGAACACTCAACTCATCCTAAAACCCTCCCTAAATAGGAAAACCTCCAACAAGAACAAGACTTAACCCAAAGGTGAGGTGACCCTAACCAACCCTTAACTATCCACTTGCCTAAATTCTCCATAGGTAGAGTCAAATGCAACTTGGGTAGAAGAGGAAGGTTGACCAAGGTTACACAACTCCTCAAATTCGCTCAAGTCTGAAAGTGACACTTTGGAGGTGCAATAAATGATTTTAGAGGCTCATTAATGATTGAAAATGACCCATAACCCATAGGGTACCAAGTTGGGTAGCTAAAACTGACCTTGATTACCTCTTGGGAGTCCAAAAGACCCTCCTAAACTAACCTTGAAGTTAACCTACAGATTTCTAAGTAAAGAAGAATTTCTAGAAACTTCTAACCCTAGGGTAAGCTTGAGTACTATTCATAGGTAACCTTAGTTAACCCTATAACTAACCTTGGGTTCCCTTTACTAGCCATATCGATATTAAATTACAACAATTGCCAAATTTGGCATATTAAAATAAAACAAATGACATGACTCAGTCACATGAACATTTACTAATCTAATTACACACATGCAAACCACGTTTATGAAATAACCACATAAAAAATGAGGTCCATGTCTCTTTATATAAACATGATCTTGGAAAGCACATAAATTTACATAGGTTCCAGTACTGGATCCCCAGTGTAGATGCATGGTCAACTTTTTCTGCACACTCAATGCACACATCAGTAGATCCAAAACAACATGCTATGAAACATAAAATGACATCAATAATATACATGCATATAAACCATATCTACATTAGAATTGAAATAACCTAGCATCAGTTTCCTAAACCAAATTCATCATATTACATTCATACACTTAAATCTCATATACGACATCATCATAACTGAAACTGAATCAAAATATAAAGCATCTCAAATGTACCCTGATTACATAATCAGGTACTGAATATATAACATAGGATCCCACGATCCTCAAATGTATAGAAAAAGTCTCCAATAGTTAAAGTATGTCAAAGCATAAACTACTGAAAGCATGAGTAACAAAATAGTAAAACTATGATAGTCTAATGTAGGTCTCACATATGTTTGGATTTTATTTCGATTGTTTTCAGTTGAGTGTATTGCTATTTGTTTAATTTACTATGTTATTTATGGAATTGATTATTGTTGAAATTAAATATTAAATATAGGGTATTTAATTAATTAGAATTAATTAAATACCTATGTTTAATTGAGAGAATTAATTAAAGTTTAAATATTTGAATATTTAGATTTAATTAAATATTTAATTTAAATTAGAGTTATTTAAGCTTTTATGCTTTATTAAATAATTAAATATTTAATTGCATGGATAAACTTGTGCTTTAAATATTTAATTTATTTAATATAATATTTAATTAATTACTTGTGCATTGTAATTGTTTAAATTAGAATTTAAATTCAAAATGCAAATTGCTTTTAAAAGTCAAAGTGTGAGTTGCACAAATAAAAGATATTTTTAATTATTAGTTAGGATTTACTTTCAATTTTATAAGTTGAGTTAACTAAGTTGTGTGGAGTGTCTATTTCTGTGATTTCTTGAAAGGGGAAAGTTGAATCTCTTTAGGAGGGATTTGTAATGCCCAAAATAACTAGGCAAAAACACAACTAACAAAATTTTTTATAACTGAGCTAAATATACAACTTTCAAGAATATAATTTTAATTGTGAAATCTCATTATATATATATA
>MU225713.1:769222-782794 GCA_018584345.1 Thuja plicata | reverse complement strand
CATCAAAATCTCGAACCATGATTTCATTAATATAATATCAAAGATAACAGAACAAAGCTGAATACATATATCATGCCAAATCAAGGTATCAAAATAAGCATGTGTATAGATATAAAGGGTACGGTAATTGAGATCATCAACAAAACCTGTAACAACTACTCATAAGGTCCAAAAGACGACATGCATAAACCATAATGTCAATACTCAAAATATCATCCAAATGAGTCAAGTGTCAAAATGAAAGTCAGACTAGGACAGGTCAGGACAGGACCTCACAGGATTTTCTTTTCATTTGAGATAACAAGTTTTGGAGAAGGTTGAAGGCATTTTTGGGAAGAGTTTTGTGATTTGGACATTTTTGCATTTTGAGTATTTTGTGACATTGTTGATTGTGGGAAGCTTTGAGGAATTTTGGGGATCATTGTTCTCAAGCCTTCATGATTCCAGATATGTTGTCGGATTCAAACTTGGAGGACTTCGGGATTCTTCATCTTTCAAGGGCTTCGTGATAAGATCTATGTTGGATTTAAGGTAGGGTTTGAAACCCTTGTTAATTTCTCTTTTGTTGAAAATTTTTCTTCTTTGTGTTTGATAAAATCTCATTTCCATGTATTATGGTTTGGTTGATGTTTTTGTGGACTTGGGTATTTAGAAAACCCTTAGATCTATTTTTTTTTAGAAAAATCAAATATTTAACATAGTAGGGTTATGCTGTCAAAATATTATTGAAAAATTCTCTATGAAAGAGCTCTATTTTGGAAAAATCAATCTGGACTATAGTAGGACTATAGTGTTTAAAAAAAAATTTACTTTTAGAAAACCTTCTATTGAAAAAAAATTAAATAAAAAACAAATCTAGCTTGGAAAAATGAGCATAGAGAGGAATGTCAGAATGAGTCTGAGGAGCCTGGTACTAGACAGTTATTACAGGTGATATTGAATTGTCTTGGTCCTAACCAGTGAAGAGTAGATCAGGATGCCTCTCACCACTCTCAAGGAGAGGAGAGGGTGAGAGAGAGGTCTAGGATTCCTCCAAGGAGGACCATAAGATTTGATCTTGATGTTGTGTCAGTGAACCGCATGAGGGATCTTATGAGAGGATGACCTACTCCCTTTGATGGGAAAGGTGATGCAGAGGGTTTGACAATCTAGAAATTTTCCTCACTCCTAGGTGCTTGTTTGACCAATCTAACCATCCAATGGTTGTTCTTTGTTGGATCTTCCTCCAATTAGGATCTCTAAGACCCTCTCTACCAACTTCTCCTCCAAGGTATAGTTGGTAGTTTAGAAGACTCCAATATTTCTAAGTGCAACTAGTCCAACAAGTTAGCCAAAAGCCTAGTTTCCTTCACTACAACTCCACCTAGATTTCCATTCCTCTACCTAGGATCTTCTCACACACTCACCAAGACTTCCCATACACTTCTTGACCCCTTCTTGGTCATTTTTCATCCATCCCAACACTCCAAGACCCTTTACCAATCCAACTAGTCACTAATTCACTAGGATGCCTAATTGCCCAATTCCTAGTAGGTCCATTTTTACTAATTTTGGCTCATTGCTCCCAAAATCTCCCAATTACTCCACAAATAAAATTTAAAATATTCAATACATCACCCAACACTGTCAGAATCCAAAATCCTAACCTCTGAAAGCACCCAAAAGCCCACTTTCTTGCAGGCCCTAGATTATAGCCTATTAATTAGGCCTCTAGACCAGTCAACATGAAAAATTGTTAAACATGTCTCCAACCTTTGATTCACCTCCTTCCACCTTTAAATAATTTTAGGAGACTATCTGTTTCATCTACAAATTCCACCGAGTCTTTCCCAAAAGGTCATGGGTGCTTGATCAAATCCTTCCTTCTCCCTGTCCTGGCTCACCTGGTTTCACCAATCAACCATAGGGCTTCACCTCTGGCCTATGAAATCCATTGAAACAACCAAAAAGAAAACCAAAACCCTATCTACAGATCCTAACCCTACTCCCCCCATGGTTTCAGATAATTCCACAAGAGGGATTTTAGGTTAGAGCCATTTCTAACTAGGTAGGACTGTTTTTGTCTTTGTTAGACCAGTGACCTTCAAAAACTTGTAACTTAACACCTAATTAAATTAAAAAAAACCTATCTATTTCATATGGAAGTTGAAAGAAAACACTACACTATCATGGATCCCGATCACCTATGCCAATCCATACACAGTCGTACAATAGCAAAGATACAATGCATATTGCACAAATGTGGATACCGTCATCCGTACAAAGGTGTCAGAATTAAGTGTTTCAATTCAAAATATTATTAACCTCTTCAAAGTATAAAATCTATGCTCATATACCAAGCATGGGGTAGTTACATTAGTTCTAACTACATTTTTTCAATTCCTGCAAAAGTTGCCCGAGCAACTTTTCAAAGTTGCTAGCAACATTTTGTATTTTGAACATTTTGACCTTGTTTGTCAACTTGATGATGGATGTTAAATTCAAAGACCCCAAATAGGATGTGTAGGGTCCTAAAACATACCTCTAACCCATATTTCCCTAAAATGGAAACATTTCACAATTTGAAGCCAAAATGTCCCAAAACACCTAATGAGCACTACGACCCTTACAATCATGAAGTTAAAATATCATTGTATACACCCTTGGGTATTATTCTAACACATACACAACCACCTAAAAAAACCCTAAACACCACCAAAACATGAAATAGGGAGGTGCCCTGCACCATACTCCCCTGGAAAAAATAACTCAAGTCCCTTGAGTTAGGAGGTCTTCAATGGTGACTCCATGTTTCAGAATGTCTAGCTCTGTCATCCAAGTGGCCTCAGCTTTAGGTAGTCCCTGCCACTTGTTGAGTTACTCCTTGTAGTTACCCTTACTTGTCTTCTTTATCACTTTAGAATCCAATACACTTTCTAATTGCAATGGCTTTGGGGTAGGCAAATCTTTCACTTAATCATCATCCTCCAAATCCGCAAGAGTGGATTGACCTATGTCTGGTGTTGGTACCTTGTAGAGATACAGGTCACGAACATTAAAAATGGGTGAGATCCCCAAATCAGGGGGTAACTCCACCTCATAGGCATTCTTGCCATACTTGTGCAAAATCGTCAAAGGCCCTATCTTTTTCATCAATAGTTTAGTAGGCTAAACCTTGGGTAGCCTTTTCCTTCCTAAGATAGGCTAGTAGTACTTCTAGTTTGATCAGATTTCTTTGCTAAATTCTTATTGAATTGATCATATAGCTCCTTCATCTATCCAGCAAATGACTCTCCTTGAGCCCTCCTCTTGTCCTTCAAACTGAGATCCCTCAACTCCAATATCCCTCTAGGATTGACCCCATATACTATTTCAAAGGGGCTCTTCCATGTACTCCTATTAATTGAGTCATTATATGCAAATTCTGCCTATCCTATGATGTGATCCCATGATTGTCCATGTTGGTTGGTCAAACACCTCAGCGAATTTCCAAGTGACCTATTCACTACTTTTGTTTGCCCATCTATTTGTGGATGATAGGCTAAAGAGAAAGACAAGTTTGTTCCAAGCATCTTTCATAAGGTCCTCCAAAAGTGACCTACAAACTTATTATCCCTGTCACTTACAATATTTAGGGGCAATCCATGGATCCTTACAATGTCCCTAAAGAATAGATCTACAATTTGAGAAGCATCATTTGTTTTCTTGCATGGAATGAAGTGTGTCATCTTGCTAAAATGATCTACCACCACAAACACACTATCATGACCCCTCTGTGTCTTTGGTAACCCCAAAACAAATTCCATACTAAGGCACTCCCAAGGCCTTTGGGGTATAGATAAAGGTTGATACAACCCATTGTTGCTGCTTTGTCTTTTTTCCCTCTAACAAATCTGACATTATTGTTCAAATATCCTAACATCTGACTACATCTTAGGCCAATAGTAGTGCCTATGCACCTGCTCCAATTTTTTATCCATTCCAAAGTGGCCTCCTAAGCTCCCTTGGTGTTTCTCCTTCACAATGTTTTCCCTCATTGGAAACTGAGGTATACACATAAGGTGACCTTTAAACAATAGGCCTTCCTGCAATACAAAATCACTGAAATCCACCTTGAACCTCTGCTGAAACTTCACACATGCCCCATAGGCTTCTTTTAAATATTTGTCCTCCTTGTAGAGGTCTTTCAAATCATCCATGCCCACACTTTGCAGTTGTATCTCTTGGATTGTGAGTACTCTTCTGCTAAGAGAATTTGCAACCTTGTTGCTAACCCCCTTCTTGTGCTTTATAACAAATGTATAATCTTGCAATGATTCTACCCACTTCATGTGCCTTTGGTTCAACTTTTCTTGTCCATTCAGGAAACTTAAAGAATGGTTATCAGTGTAGACCACAAACTCCCTAGGTAATAGGTAGTGTCTCCACTTCTTAAGGGCTTGAACCATAGTATATAACTCCAAATCATAGGTGGAGTATTTTTGTTTAGCCTCATTCAACTTTTTAGAGAATAAAGCCATATGATGTCCTTCTTGGCTTAACACTGCTCCAATAGCCAACTTGCTAGAATCACAATCTACCACAAAGAGTTGATTGAAGTTAGGAAACCTAAGAGTAGGTAGTTTTTCAATCCTCTTCTTTAACATTTCAAACCCTTAGTTTTCTGCCATAGTCCATTTAAATTTACATTTGATTCCACCTTTTGTGGTGTTAAGTGGAGGGGCGCACACATGACTAAAATTTCTCACAAACTTCCTATAGTAGGAGGAAAACCCATGGAAACTCCTAACATCCCCTATGGACCTAGGTGTATGCCACTCCAAAATTGACTTAAATTTATCAGGGTCCATCTTCATACATCTATTAGCAACCACAAAACCAAGGTAAACTAGTTTAGTTTTGAGAAACTCACACTTTTCTTGATTTATCATCAACTTCTATTGATGTAGCTTCCTTAAGACCATCTCAAAATTCTTCATTTTCTCCTCCTTGGACCTTCTAAAGATCAAAATATCATCAAGGTAAACTATTACAAACTTACCAATGAACTCTGCTAGCACTTCATTCATGAGCCTCTTGAATGTGCTAGGTGCATTACTTAGGCCAAAGGGCATTACTGGCCACTCATACAGACCCTCATTTATCTTAAAAGTTGTCTTCCACTCATCACTAGGCCTCACTCTTATCTTATGATACCCTCACTTCAAGTCCACCTTAGAAAAGTAACAAGAACCTCCTAAATTGTCCATCAAATCTTCTATCTGGGTCATTGGGAACCTATATCTGATTGTGATCTTGTTTATAGCCCTGAAGTCCATACACATCCTCCATTTTCCATCCTTCTTAGGTGAAAGTACTGTTGGCACAACACATGGGCTCAAACTCTTCCTTATTAACCCCTTATCCAACAAATCTTGAATCTATTTTTCTATCTATGCATTCTAACTTGGTGTCATCTTATATGCTGCTTTGTTAGGCAAATTTTCTCTATAAATGAGGTCAATCTGATAGCTCAATTCCCTCATAGGTGGTAATGCACTTGGAAAACCATTATCTACTATGTCATGGCACTTCTCCAGCAATATTTGTATCTCTGGTGGCAAACTGATTTTCTCCTTAGTATCCTCCTTTGGTGTTACCACTACTGCACAATAGACTCCTTTCTCCTTCTTCATGGCCTTTAGAAACTCTTTCCCACTCAATAACATCACACTTGTCCCCACATAATTCTCTTCATTGGATTCTTGCAATGGATGCATTTGGAACTTCTTTCCTAGCTTGGTGATGACATAATTATTCTTCTCTCCATCATGTATTGCTTTGACATCATAATTCCATGGACATCCTAGGAGAAGATGGCATGCATCCATAGGTAGTATGTCACATAGGACCTTGTCCTTATACTCTCCAATCTCAAATTCTACCAAGGTTTGTTCATCTACCACTATTTGTTGACCCTTATTCAACCATGAAACCTTTTAGGGTGTGGTATGAGGTATCCTTCTTAACTTCAATTTGTCCACCATCTCTATGGATACTATATTCTCAATGGATCCAGAGTCCACTATCACTTTGCAAATCTTCCCATGAGACCTACAAGTTTTTTTAAACAAGTTCTTCCTCTATGGTGGCTCTATAGTGCTAGGTACTTTCAAGAAGGTTCTCCTTAACATCAAGTTCTCTCCATCCAATACTGGCCCTGCCTTGGAGATGGGAGAAGTAACACTTTGAGTGTCATTCTCTTATACAAATTGATTCCTTCTATTCCCCATTTAAGATGAGGAAGTATTTTCAAGACACCTGCCCATTGTGTGACCCACTTGGTTGTAGTTATAGCATCTGCCAGTGAAAACTGAATTAGATCTCCCTTGGGGTTGGAACCTACCTCTTTTTGGTCCTCTACCTTGGTACCCTTCCCTTTGGAAAGATCCTCTATACTAGTTTCCTCCTCCATTATCCATGGATTGATTATCTTCTTGTCTATTAGGGCTTTGTCCCTACTAAAATTGCTTCTTCCTCTTTGGAACCCTCTATTATTGATGCCACCTCTTCACCTTTGATGGAAGTCATTCCTCCTTCTAGCCTTGTCTTCTGCTCTTAAGGCCAATTGGAAACATCTGTGCATATTTTTAGGAGCTATCATGCTGATCTCATCTTGTATCCCTTGTCTTAGCCCATTGAGATACCTTGCCACTTTCTCCATTTCTTCTTCTTGTCTCCTAGCCCTTCAGCTCAACTTATGGAACTCCTTCGTATAAGCACTCACTTTCATCTCATTTTTTCTTAAGTTTTGCAACTTTTGGTACATTTGGATTTCATAATCACTAGGCAAGAATTGTGCCCTCAATCTGATTTTCATCCTCTCCCAAGAAACAATATTTTTCTTTCCACTTCTTATCCTCTCATCCTACATCATGTTCCACCACACCAATGCAGATCCTTTGAGTCTAGCCTTGGCATAACTAACTCTCTTCTCCTCTGAGACTTCTTTGTAATAAAATTGGTTGTCAATGGCTCAAGCCAATCCAAAAACTCTTCTCCATTCAGGTTGCCATAGTAATATGGTATGTGTTCCATGCTATCTTTGTTTAAATAATTTAAGGCATCTAAGAATACCTTTTGTTCTTTTTCCATCTTAGGTTCTTTCCCTTTTTTTGATGACTCTTCTGTTTGGCTTTCATCTCCATCACTTTCATCTCCCCATTCTATGATCTTCTTTTTTCCCTTTGTCTCAGACACACTAGCCTTTTCCAAGAGGCCCTAAACCAATTCCACTATGGCATCCCTACTCATTTCCTTAGGAGGAATTTTGTCAACCTCTTGAATCTCCTCCCCTTCAGAAATACACAATCTTCAAGCTATTCTAGCTCTGATACCACTCTGATGTAGAGGGTTTGACAATCTAGAGCTTTTCCTCACTCCTAGGTGCTTGTTTGACCAATCCAACCATCCAATGGTTTTTATTTGTTGTATCTTCCTCCAATTAGGATCTCTAAGACCCTCTCTACCAACTTATCCTCCAAGGTATAGTTGGTTTTTTAGAAGACTCCAAGATTTCTAAGCTCAACTAGTCCAACTAGTTAGCCAAAAGCCTAGTTTCCTTCACTACAAATCCACCTAGATTGCCAATCCTCTACCTGGGATCTTCTCACACACTCACCGAGAATTCCCATACACTTCTTGACCCCTTCTTTGTCATTCTACATCCATCCCAACACTCCAAGACCCTTTACCAATCCCATTGGTCACTAATTCACTAGGAGGCCTAATTGCCTAATTCCTAGTAGGTCTATTTTCACCGATTTTGGCTCATTGCTCCCAAAATATCCAAATGAATCCAAAAAAAAACTTTAAAATATTCAAGACATCACCCAATACTATCAGAATCCAAAAACCTGACCTCTGAAAGCACCCAAAACCCCACTTTCTTGCAGACCCTAGATTATAGCCTATTAATTAGGCCTATGGACCAGTCAGCATGAAAAATTGTTAAACATGTCTCCAACCTTTGATTCACCTCCTTCCACATTCAAATCATTTTAGGAGACTATCGAGTGCATCTAAAAATGCCACTAAGTCTTTCCCAAAAGGTCATGGGTGCTTAATCAAATCCTTCCTTCTCCCTGTCCAGGCTTACCTAGTTTCACCAGTCATCCATAGGGCTTCACTTCTGGCTTATGAAATCCATTGAAACAACCAAAAAAAAAGTGAAAACCCTATCTAAATATCCTAACCCTACTTTCCCCATGGTTTCAAAAAATTCTACCAGAGGGATTTTAGGTTAGAGCCATTTCTAACTAGGTAGCATTGTTTTGTCTCTGTCAGACCAGTGACCTTCAAAAAATTGTAACTTAACACCTACTAAACTTCAAAACAACCTATCTATTGCATATGGAAGCTGAAAGAAAATACTACACTATCATGGAGCCTGATCACCTATGCCAATTTTTACACAGTCATACAGTAGCAAAGATACAATGTAGATTACACAAATGTGGATACAGTCATCCATACAGAGGTATCAGAATTAAGTGTTTCAATCCAAAATATCATTAAACTCTTCAAAGCATAAAATCCATGCTTTTGTATTGAGCATGGGGTAGTTACATCAGTTCTAACTACATTTTGTTAATTCTTGCAAAAGTTGCTCGAGCAACTTTTCAAATTTGCTAGCAATATTTTTGTATTTTGAACATTTTGACCTTGTTTGTCAACTCGATGATGGATGTTGACTTCTAAGACCCCAAATAGGATGTGTAGGGTCCTAAAACATACCTCTAACCCATATTTCCCTAAATGGAAAAATTTCACAATTTGAAGCCAAAATGTCCCAAAACACCTAATGAGCACTAAGGCCCTTACAATCATGAAGTTAAACTATCATTGTGTCTACCCTTGGGTATTATTCTAACACACACACAACCACCTAAAACAACCCTAAAAAACACCAAAACATGAAATAGGGAGGTGACTTGCACCAAAAGGATCAGGATCTGAGGCAGAGACATGACTTAGTGCCTTGGAGAGGAGTTTTACCATGCATCCCTTTAGTAGTAATACTAAAGCTAGGTATGCGGTGACGCAACTCTCCCATTTTGCAGTTGTGTGGTGGAAAATCAGAGAGGAGAAGTTAGGACTCTAGATGGATAAAATTACTTGGGATTTGTTCCTTGAGAACTTCTGAGAGTGCTTCCTCTTAGATCAGTGGAGGCAACAATGAGCGGATGAGTTCCACAACCTGAGATAGTTGACCCTGATAGTCGAAGAGTATGTGTGTCAATTTTTCAAGCTAAAACAATATGAAGGTTATGGAAAGGATCTAAAGAATCCTATTTACTTCCTTGGGAGTTATGGTCATCTCCCTGGTCAATAAATGGCTCACTGTGAAACCGCTCAACTAATCCTGTGAACAATCTGTGGTTCACATAGATATCAGGCATCTATAGCAGCCAATCAAATTTGTGCTCACTAAGGTGGCCTCTTTATGCATCCAAAAGGTTCCTCACTAACCACATGGTTAGAGGATATGTAGACCTACAATGGATGTCTGGTAATTGTTCCTGCAAAAGAGAATCAATAAAAAATCATCAATAATTGAGAAAAATCATGCAACAAACATTGCGTCACTGATAGACAAGATGAAAAATATGCCAAATAATCTAAGTATCCCTCCAAAAAAGGTGAAATTTCTTGATAAAGGCCTAATTTTTTTTGGTTTTCTTCCATACGAAAAAGCACAGTCAAGATTCATTGGCATCCCGACTCGTACAAGTCAGGAACCTAGGTAGTACGACAAATCTAGCTAAAACAAAAAAAAGAAAAAGAACAGATATATGACACAAGGGGTTTCTATAAAGGCCCTCGTACAAGCGATGGGTCCTTCCCATACAAAAAATCCTATAGCCGCTTGTGAAAAAATAATTTTTAGTAGTTTGTGTAAGAGCCATCTCACTGGCTCGTACAAAAAACTGAGTCCCACGGTTGAAAAATGTTGCAAAACATAGAAAAATCAACCAAAGACAAATAAAGTTGGATTTACAAAGGAATTTTTTTGATCACTCACCAGAGGTGGGTAATTCTGCAGCAGATTGTGCCTCTACATTTACTAAAATCAATGGTTTGCAATTAGAACTACCATTTTGGACTCAGAGAAGGTTTTTCAAATTTCAAACTTAGAAGATGAAAATGATTTGAAAATGACCCTTCTAGGCCTTATATAGGTTTTGACCTAATTTTCCAAATTTCTCTAATAAACATGAAAATTGCACCCTTGGCTAATTGGACAGTTCTGAATCCATTTTTGAGACCAAAATTAAAGTTTGACAACATTTTTCTGCTAAGAATGTAGATTAACTTGTTACTCAAATGCAGTTGATCGCCAAAGCTTGCCTCACAAGATTCTGCTTCGAAATTGCTTTTAATTAACTAAATCAAGAATTCCCCACTTTAATCCAAGAAAGTCAACCTTGGTCAACAAAAGTCAACTCTTAGTCAAAATTGGTCAACCAGCTCTTAATTCAAGCTCAAATCTAATTCTTCTGCATCTATTCAGACTATTCGATACTTTTCAATCTATTAAGCTTGCCACCCTCACTTCATTTCGATTTTACTCCCGAGGGGGAAACACTATTATATCAATAATTTGATTCAAGTCAAAAAGTTCAATCTTTAGGGGAATTAGAGCTCAATATCAAGCTAGGATTCCTCCAAGTGATTTCATCACTTCAAATCAAGTCACTTGAATCTCTAGGGGCATATCAGGTTCATCACACCACATCAGCTTGATAATAACTCTTAATCAAGTAATTGGCTTCATCATGACCCATATTGATTCAATTATCCCAATAAATCAATCGAATGGAAGTCAATCTCATCACACCACATTAGGTTGATTCATTATCCAAACCAATCCAAAATTGAGAAATCTTCTCTAGGAACAGATATTCAGTTTCATCACTTCACATCAAGCTGAGTATTCAAACCTTTCTATCATTCCTCACTCCACCAAGTTTGGAGATGATGTCTTTAGGTCTCTCTATCAGTCTTCGCTCAATCAAGTCTAGAGATAATATCTTTAATATTCAATTGGTCTTCATTCAATCAAGTTTGGAATCAGTTCCGATCCATGAGATAGTTTCATCACTTCACATCAAGCTATTTCCTGATCTTTCATTAAAAGTTCTTTGAATCAACGTGCTGCTCACATGCCAATTCAAAGAGGGGAAAATGTAATCACCTAAAATTGGTCTAGTAAACCTATAGCCCCTAATTGAACTAATTGGCCTTAAGAAACCTAAATCAAAGGCATTTATCACTATACCCTAATTATGGGAGCATTTAATAAAACTTACTTGCATAATTAAACATGACTTGTTTAATCAAATTGCTAATCAAAGCCTAAATCACTTAATTTCTTAAAATATTGGGTTTAATTAAAATTCCTAAGCCCCTTTAATTAAATAAACCCATTCACACATCCTCACACATGTGTGAGCACTCAAAATTCAAATAAAAGCAATTAAATGGAGAAATTGCCAAATTTGCCTCATTCTCCCCAAACAAGAACAAGGTTGACCAATAAAAAGCATTTCATTTGGATCAAACCCATATGGAATAAGGGAAATTGAATCTCTACCACTCTTCTTGGTTGAATCTTGACCGTTCCTTTCACCAAATTTCTTATAAAAGGGATAGCTCCCTTTGTACAAGGAAGAGGCAATTTAAGAAGTAAAGTTATGATACTAGTTTTGTTTTAGGTTTTGATAATTGTTCTTGCCTCCATTTTCATGGTAGCTTAGCTTGCTTGAATTTAGATTCTAACTTCATTTCTATCTTCATTTGGTATCTTATAATGGAATTCTTTTCTTTATCTCATGGTTAATATACTTCTAGTTTTTTTATGCATGTATGTCATTTCCAAGATTTTTGAGAGAAAGTTATGCAAGTTCATGCATCTTTCTCATTTCAAAAAATATTCCATTTTGGATTCATCTAGTCACTGATTCTACATGTGAATCTGATGAGAATCCTCTAAGAATCAAACCCACTTCAACTAGGAAGCAATAAGCTGCTCTTGAGGGTAGTTTGTGTAGTGATTTTGATTCCCATTTGATACTAACCCCCTTGAATTAATGGTTTATTGAGTGTTTGGTGTTGTAGGTTGAAGGCCACATTTTACCACACACACAAGTGATATCCATTAGGAGCATAGTAACACAATCATGAAAGATAAATTGATAATGGACTGACTTGACTAACTTTGTCAACAACCTTACTAATCATTGATTGGTTTGATTTTTTTGTTTGATCAGAAGCGGATGTGCCTTGTTTCAAAAATGGACTACCCGTATAAGACTAATCTATCTGGTTTTGAGTGTATATATCATTGTACAAGACATTTGTTTAATTGATTTGATTTTGATCGATAGATGACAGATTAAATTGTTGATAAAGATAGGTCTCATGAGCCCATTGCCGATTTATGAACCTCATTTTTTTATTTTGATTGATGTTTGACGTTATTTTCTATTTGCCATGAGAAAGATGATTTTATTGTAGAGATTTATGATGTGTTTTGATTTATTTATTTTTATTGTTTTCTTTAGGACATTTTGCAATGTTTTTGGACTTTTTTAAGACTTTATTTGATTTTTTTTTGAGATTGTTTTAGGACTTTATTTGATTTTGTTTGGATGTTTTTCATGACTTTATGCAACTTTTAGGGATTTTTTTAGGACTTTTAAGACTACCCCCAGTTTGGTGAACCAGTATAGACCAAAGATAGGCTTTAATTCTCAGGAGGATTACGCTCATTGAATTTCATGCTTGGTGTGCTCAACGATATGCATTCAGTAAGTGCAATTTAATTATTGGAGTTCATTGATGGAAAAGTGGGATTTCAACACTTGGAACTTATTTTCTAGGCTTTCACCAAGGTACCTACCCAATAGCATATGTTTACCATGTTTTCACTAAAGGGCAATTGTGTTTCTCTTTACTTTTATACATTTTTTAAAAAAAATAAAAATTTGTTGTCATCAAGGCGCCTATTTAGTAGGTTTTCACCAAGGTAAATTTTATATTATTTAATTTTATTTTTTTTTGTATTTTTTTAGGATCTTTAAATATATACGTTTGACCTTGGGATATCAGTTATGGAAATTTTTTAGGTGCATGCTATTGATATATCCAATGAGATGATCTCCTTCTTGGGTAGCTAGTTAATATGCCCTATTGTCACCTAATTTGATTATTACATATGGTCCTAACCAGTTGGGCTCAAACTTGTCTAGTTTTTTAACCACCCTAATTTGGTCTAATCTAAATAGAGACCCTATTTTCCCTAAGGGCCCATTTGGTTGGCAGAATTTGTGCATGCTAGAATTTCCAATTCTAGAATTGAATCCATTCTAGGTTTGTGGTATTCTCAAAATGAATTCTAGAATATGGCTGTCCTGTTTGGTTCGCCTGGAAGATGACTGAGAAGATGCAAATTCTGTGTTTGGTTCCACACAACTAGAATTGGAATTGGAATTGGAATTTTGTTTTTGTACACATACACATATATACACACACATATACACACATACACAT
>MU225713.1:732876-769000 GCA_018584345.1 Thuja plicata | reverse complement strand
TGTGTATATATACATACATGTATATATACTATATATATACATGTATGTATATATACACACAAGAGTATATACACACACATGTATATACATACACATGTATATTCACACACATGTGTGTATATACACATGTGTGTATATACACTCATGTGTATATATACATACATGTATATATACACACATGTATATATACACATGTGTATATACACACATATATATACACAGATTTATATATACATTCTGATAGCAATATAATATTAACACAAAAATGGGAATGAATTTTCCTTCACAAAATAATACTCTCAATTCCAATTCCAATTTTCAATTCCAATTCCAAGTCCTGAGGGGGAATTGTGGAATGCTCAAAAAGGCCCAAAATTAGAATTTGCATAACCCTATTCCAATTTTAATTTTGGAACCAAACAGGGAATTGAACATTTTGGGAATTCAGAAATGCCAATTCCCGTTCAATTCCAATTCCACCCCTCAACCAAACGGCCCCTAAGTGTGATCATATCCCTAATTATGTCAATACAATTACATAATTAATTGACATAATTCATAAAAATCAATTTAATCTCCTAAAAATCAAAGTGATCTCATCACTAACTTACATTAATTACATTCACCTATTTGAATCAAATCAAAACAATTAAATACTTGGCTAAAGTAACTAATTAAAAGGAATTAAATAAATCTCCTAATTACAACTCCTCACTTGCAAAATGGAAAGTCAATCCATTAGCCAATGAGAGTTAAATCACTTGGATCATCTCAAATGGATCACCAAGGATTCAATCTCCACCTCTCTTCACAAATCAATCTTGATCTCTCATTCCTCAAATTCTTATATAAAAGGAATGAATTTTGAGCTCAATGGGCCCCTAATCTTAGAAATTTGAAAGAACTCTTATACTGCCCTTAATTATTAGAATTTAATTACAAACTTATGCTGCTCTAATTTCTTAGAAATCTAAATGTATTTTAACTCAACATTCTTATAATTTCATAATCTTTCCTTTGGAGCACTAAAATGAACTTTACATTTAAATTTAGTTTGCATTCTACTTGAACATTTCATTCCAATCTTGTATATGTCACTGATTTGTGCATAATCTAAGGGCAATTACTACATTTATCATACTCTTCTTAGATAAGAAGCAATATTTTTCTTTTAATGTTTTCTATGTTCTTTTACTCTAAAATTTCATGTTTTTATCATTAATATAATGACATATTAAAGTGTTGTGTTGCAGCTTGTAGGTACAATAAATACACACATTTTTGGTAGCCACCATGGAAAAAATCCTTGGTTTTCTCCTTCTTTTAAAGCCATTTTTCACTTATTTATGTTCTCTATTTTCAGGTACAGAGTCACATTTAGTGACCAAAGCTTGCCTTTAGTTGAAAGGATCGCATCTGGGAAAGGGCATCGCATCCAAGGAATCTTAGATCTCATCTAGTATATGCTTGCATCTGGTAAATTTTGCATTGCTTTTAGTTACAAAGGCTCGTTTTCAGGATCTTTAATCGCATACTGGATTTCTAGGACCACATTTAGGAAATACAATTGCATTTGGTTAGCTTATTTACAAATTTTAGAGTTTAACCACTAATCTGCTAACCATGATCATTTCTATATTTTGAGCAGCCTAACACTTTCTTGTAGATTGATGTGAGAGACTTTTTTGTCAAAAAGTTGGAAAGAAATTACTAACTAGTGGTTTGCAGGTTGCCAAATTGTTCAACTAACTTTCATTTTTCAAATTTTCAAATCTTAAGTACATTTTCCTTCATTTGATAAATTGATCAGAGTATTATGCTCTTTTCCTTTAAGGAACATTAGAAACTCAAAAGTCAATTAAAAATTTGGTAAGAATTTAAGGTAAATGAACAAACAAATTTTCTAAAGTTGGAAGTAATTGAACAAGAAAAGTCATTAATTTTGGGGAAATTGAACAATAAACTTTTCTTTCATATGTTTTTTCAATTCTTACAATAGGCACTAAAATAATTAGATTTTCTCTTTTTCCCAAGTTGGGAGAATAAAAAACTCGTCATGGGGGATTGAATTTTGAGTTATAAAATCCAAGGAAATGAATATGCTTGATGTGATTTTGGGAGAAAATGACATGGAATAGGAGAGTACACTCTTCTTCTTTTGAAGAATTAGAAATCTAGACTCCTAAGTCACCAATCCTTTTTAATTTCTTTCAAAACATTAGAGGGCCTATCGATTGATAAAAAAATCTCCTGGGAATGACCCAAGTGAGGAATGGCTTACACCAACCCTTCTAACTCACTATAATTAATATGCTTCCTTGTAGGCCAAAGCCTTGGAAGATGTAGTCGGTTTTGTTCTTGGAATTTTTACATCATTTATTGAACATGCTTAAGTGTGTGTGGAGTGAAGCCACTTGAATCTCACTTGTGAGACTACACACATTTGAGTACTCATAGGGCTATACACCTTAATTTTTCCTTGTGCAATTCTATGGGGGACGATTGCGAACAGATGCCCATAATTAAAAAACACTTATAGTAAAAAACAACCTGGTTTATCTTTGAAAGGGTGATAATATTTGTGCAAGGCAAATAGTAACTGCCCCAAGATACTCATCATTTCATGCCCTCACTTGTGTTTAGATTCGGCTAATATGGAATCATGACTAGAGCCATTGCATGCTTGGTGATGGTCATATTCTGATTAGCATGTGAGTGTGTACCTAATTCTACGAGAAAATATTTTCACTCTATGCCTATAATCTAGAGAATAGGGATGTGTTTTGTCACCTTAACAAACATTGCTTGATGTGTCCTAAAAACTCACTAAGAAGATAAAATCCTCAAAACAAACAAAAAAATTCAACCCTTGAATTACATGTTGTTCAAAACCTCTCTGGAAAGTCTCGGACGGACCTTGTTATTAGACAAAATTTCACTTACTTAAAGACAAAATGACTCAAAAATTGCAAAACCATCAAAGGCTTTCATCTGGTCATTTATAGATCACATTTGGTTGCATAGGATTGCATTAAGGGAACTTCAACGTATTAAGTAAATCATGGCTCACAAGTGGGAAATTGGATCACATTTTATCTACATATGATCACATCCTATATATCAAAACTTACCTTTAGGGAGTCACATCTAGGATAGTGGGTACTTGCACATGTGTCACACACAGTAACTCAGTATTTTTGGATACCCTTTTGGCTCTTCAGTCTGGTCTTGTTTCTCTTCCTGGGTCACATGTCGCTATTTCAAAAATTACTTAGAAGTCTACCTTGCATGTCCTTTTGGATTCTCACAATTGGTCCCAAAATGTGTGGTCTTTTCACCTACCAAAACCTCTTGATTCCCAGCTCACTATCAAGGCATTATAAGCCTCTGATGCTAGAGTCACTCACTCAAAACAAACACAAACACTCTTTCATAACTTGGACACACCTATTTAGACAATTTGACATCCTATTGACATAATTGGAAAATTTTTGACAAAGTTGAGACCCATCTTTCATGGTTAACACAAGACATTATTAATACCTTGCTAATGACTCATAGATACCTCCTAGACTACTCAAATTTTAACAATAAGAGACATCTCGCAATCCCTTATTTGATCAAAACTCTCCTGAAACAGAAGCACCTCATCACGAATGGAGTGTGGATTTTGAATAATATAGCCAAGAACATGATTATAGAGAAAGTCAAGAAGAACAAAATCATGGTCGTCCTTTGTTTTATTCAGATAGTGAGGAAGAAATATTGGAAGAGGATTATAACAAACTCAAACAAAGTAGGAAGTTCAAAAAGACCTTGGAAAAGATCATTGGTGAATACAAAGAGAAATACTTCCTACACTTGCCTTCTCTTGGAGTTGACTCCCCAAAGACTATGATGTTGAGAGACTAAAGGAAAAGGAGGTACCAATACCTATTTCTATCCTCACAAAGCAATTAACCTTAATATAAATGTAACTTGCAACACTCAATAAAAAAAAGAATAAACCAATGAAAAATTACTCTTTGGAACACATATGCCCATTTCCTTTTGACAAGAGTATAAACATGGTTCCATTTCCTCCTAACATGGCAAGACCCAAATATGACAAGTACATGGGAGAAATAGATCCACATGACTATGTTAGAGAATTTTGTGCTCTAAGAATAGAGTACATGCATGAACCAACTTATCTAATGTGGATATTTCCAGGAAGTCTAGGCGGAAATTCTATGGAATGGTTCTCCAAACTCACACCAAGTGTGCAATATTTTGAGGAGTTAATCCAACAATTTTTCCAAAATTACTCCTACAACATACAATATAACATAACCATGATGGATCTTTGTAACATGAAGCAATAAAATGGTGAATCCTTTACACACATTTTAAAAAGGTGGAGGAAAATATTTGCAAGGTACTCAAGAGAAATACCCAAATCTGAAAAGATGGAAATATTTATCAAAAAGTTGGTACCCAAAATGAACTATGCTTTACAAATGCAAGATTCACCTAGTTTTGATAGAATGATTGAGAATTTTATTCATTTCGAAGACATTATGGTCAAGAAAGGAGAAATCACACTCCAAAGTGACAATAAATATAACAACTATAACAACAAACCTAAATGGTGGAGTAAGAACAAGATTGTTGTTAGTGATGGAATGGTAGAAGCATCAAATGCAAATGCTAAACCGGTGGTGTTCAATCTAACAAACAACTTACGAGAAAGAAAAGAAGCTAAGGTAGCAACCACAATACAAATAGAAAACAATGATACCAAAAAGAGTAAACCATGGACTTCTAGACCTCAAATAACATTTACTCCATTAGGAGAACCTCTTGAGACAGTTTTGATGACTCTCTTGGATAACAAATTCCTCATGATACCAGATTCGAAACCATGGGAACCAAAAGTTAAACCAAGGTGGTGGAATGACAATGCCTATTGTGACTTCCATAAAAACAAAGGACATAAGACTAATGACTTTGTTAAACTCAAACACGTAATACAAGACCTCATTGAGGGAGGAAAAATCAAAGTGGAAGGACATACCTCTAATGAATATCATACAACATATAAAAAAACATTCCCTAATTATGAAAAATGGGAAGCTTCTAAAGGAAAATGAAATGAAGTAAATTATACCTATCTACTCTCATAATAATAATGTGATCAATATGTTGGACATAAAAATCGAACCAATCAATGTGATCACTATTAAAGGTGCCAAAGACAAATCAACACATTTGAATGCGGTAACTCAAAGCCAAGCACAAGTCATGATCAAAGGAGTTAATTCCTTATCTAAGAAAGTGAAATTCTCTAAAGCACATGTTGTCACAATTCATAAACCAACAATGACAAGACAAACAATTACTATACCATATGAAAACTATAACTTTGTAGATCAATTGCAAAGGACCTTAAGTCAAATTTCTATATTTGAGTTATTAAAGATCTCTTCAGTGCATAGGGAAGTTCTTGATCAAGCCCTACATTCCACAAATGTTTCAAAAGACATAGATGTAGACAAGTTCCAGACAATGGTAAATCACATATCATCTCCGCATTACCTCTCCTTTTCAGAAGAAGATGACAAGTCCTTAACTCATCCACATAACCAACCCCTTCACATTGAAGTATTGATCCATAAATCCCGTGTAAAATGTGTATTGATAGATGGAGACATCGGGTTGAATATATGTACTCTAATTCTAATAAAGAAATTGGGTCTTGAAGAACAAACAATTGATTCAAGAAGCAAGATAACCATCAAGGATTACGATGAAGAAGAAAGATCATCCAAAGGAGTACTCATTATTTTACCAATCAGAATAGGACCAATTGAATGCAATGTGATTTTTCAAGTTCTTGATCTACCGTTGACCTATAATATACTATTATGGATACCTTGGATACATGAAATACAAGCAGTTCCATCTACTTACCATCAATGCATCAAATTCCTACATAATGGGGTGGAAGTGACAATTCCTGTAGATTCAAGCTACACTTGCAACAATGTTAAAGTAGACAATATGGTTCCTCACAATAAGGAAGTCCCAAAATAATCAACACCTAAAACCTCTAAAGACATGGTGATGAGAATCTTTGGAAAGACACTAAAACTTGAAGAAACTAGCATGGGGGAATACAAACTAGACATGACACCATCATTGGCTAACATTCCCGTGTCTCCAAGATCTTTCACACCTACTACATATAAAGAATAAGACATTCATAAAATAACTAGTATGGTTAGATCCTCTACTTATCAAGAGAATGAAAAATAAGATAAAGCACTCTTGATTGGCTCTATAAAGGAGAACATAGAGAAAATGAGGTAAAACATGTGGAGATATCCCCATAAAAGTATGGTAAAGGATATGAACTTCTTAAGAAAATGGGATAGAAAGGGAAGGGACCTTTAGGAGATAAAGGAAAAGGACTTATTAAACCTATACACATGGAATTTAGAGACACCAAAGAATAAATAGGGTTAGGTTTCAACAACAATTCAGAAAAGCCTACCTCAAGATATGGTCTAATCTTTGATGAAGGAAGTGATGAAGAAGAAGAAGAAATAGAACTTGAACCATGGACATATGAAATATTATTACACATTGGTACTAAGTATTCAAAATATCAAGGAGAAATATATGTACCTACCTTTGTAGCACAACTAGAGCATCATGTTCCTTTGTTATCACAAACTCATGTCCAAGAAATAAAGGAAGAAGAAGAAGACTGTCCAGAAGTCCAACAGCTAGAAGAAAATCATGAAGAAATACCCCAACAAAAAGATGTACATCTTAACTGGTGGCAATCGGTGACAATTTAATATATCCTAGGCTTACCGCATTTTGATTCACAAATGGCTATTAGGGTACATCACGTAACTATTGCTGAGTTCTTAAATAGATCTGATGACGAAATGACAGAATCACATGATTATGAATGGGATCACATGTCTAATGCTACTATGGAAATTGAAGTAGATGTAATTCATAAATTTTTACCTCTATGGGAGAGAGGATAAATTTCTAACACTTCCCCTAACACTACTGTTGTCCCAGAATCAGATGAGATACCACTACCCAGGATTGTTGATGAAAATACTAGTGATTTACTAGGTCTAGAGGACATTCAAAGGATACAAGATATGAGTTTCAATCTGATGAAAGAAGAAGAAATCTCAACTAATGATTCGCTAGAGTTAGGTCCACATATGAATAACAAAAACCCTAATAATGATGATTCGACTCTTAATAATCTAAACGCTATAGAAGCTAACTTAACAGAACATGTTTTGTCAGTTAATAGTCTTGACACTGACACAATTCTGTCCTTACAAAAATATGAATCATTATCCTTGGTAAACCCCAGTCTGATTGATTGGACCAATTCAGATCCTACTCCTATCATGAACTTTCCCAATGACTATACTTTGGCCTGTTATCTAATTGCTTGTGAACCCTATCCTTCTTCAACCAATGCAAGGAGCATGAACCTGACAGAGGAGGATATCAATTTTCTTATTCACAAATGCAAGATGGATTTATAATGTGGTACTAGTTTCTAAAACATATAAGTCTATTAGGATTTGCACAAACTTTAGGGACTTAAACAAGGCTTGTCCTAAAGATGATTTCTGATAGCCAAATATTGATATGATTATAAATCTCACAACAGGCTATCAAATGTATTCACTCATGGATGGATTTTCAGGTTATAATAAAATTAAGATTTCTCTCGAGGACAAAGAAAATGCAACATTTACATGTGCATGAGGAACATTTTTCTGGAATGTCATGCCATTAGGGTTAAAGAATGCTGGCGCCACATATCAATGAGCTATGACAACAATATTCTATGACATGATACACAAGAACATGGAGGACTATGTGGACGATACACTAGCCAAGTCAAAAATAAGAACAACTCATATTGAAGACTTGAGAAAGATACTATATTGAATGGAGCAATTTCAAGTAAGGATTAATCCAAAGAAATGTGCATTTGGAGTCCAATAAGGAAAACTCTTAGGGTTTATTGTATGAGCTAAAGGTATTGAGGTAGACCCCAAAAAGGTAAAAGCTATAATTTTCCATGACATGATACACAAAAACATGGAGGACTATGTGGACGATACATTAGCCAAGTCCAAAATAAGAACCACTCACATTGAAGACTTGAGAAAGATACTCGATCAAATGGAGCAATTTCAACTAAGATTCAATCCAAAGAAATGTGCATTTGGAGTCCAATCAGAGAAACTCTTAGGGTTTATTGTATCGGCTAAAGGAATTGAAGTGGAACCTAAAAAATTAAAAGCAATAATGGAAATGTCACCTCCTCACAATATCAGTTAAATGAGGATGCTTCAAGGAAGACTTCAGTCCATCAGGAGATTCATGTCCCAATTAGCAGATAGAGTGCAACCTTTCACAAAATTTCTACATAAAGGTGTTACTATCAAATGGGATGAATATTATGAAAACAATTTCAAAGAATTAAAATATTATCTAGCTACTCCCCCTATTCTCATGGTGCCTATTCATGGAAATCCATTACTACTCTATATCTCAGCTATGACTACATCGCTTGGAGTATTGCTAGCACAAGAGGATGAAAACAAAAAGGAAAGGGCGATCTATTACATCAGTAGGACCTTGGTGTCTTATGAAATTAACTATAGTATCATTGAAAAAGCTTTCTTAGGGGTTGTTTTTGCATCCTAGAAGTTGAGACCCTACATGTTGTCCCATATAGTGAAACTTATTGCAAAAATAGAGCCTCTCAAATACCTTTTGAGTAAAACAACATTAACATGAAGACTAGAAAAATGGGTCTTGATACTAATTAAATTTGATATTGAATATGTGGATAGAAGATCTTTCAAAGGACAAGTTCTAGTAGATCAACTAGCTGATTCACCATTACAACATGATGCTTCTTTGATAATTGAATTTCCAGATGAGACAATCATGCACTTAACTGAATATCTGTGGAAGATGTATTTTGATGGTTTTTTCACACAATAAGGATATGGAGCAGGGGTATTATTTATCACTCCTTAAGGATATAAGATACCTAAGGTGTATAAACTGATGTTTCTATGCATGAATAACATCTCAAAAAATGAAGCATTGGTAAACGGACTCGAGCTTTCTATGGAATGGAAAATCATAGAGTTACATGTGTATGGTGAATATCAGCTCATTATCAACCAAGTGAATGGTCATTATCAAACAAAAAATGAGAAATTGATGCCTTACAAATAGCTAGTAGAATATTTGAAAAAGTACTTTGTCTTTATCAAATTCCAACAAATTGCAAGAATGGAAAACAAAGCTACAAATGCTATGGCTACACTAGCATCCATGTTACAACTAGAAGAACACCAATTCTGTTATGACTTCTTGGTGGAAGAATTATCCTTTCTAGCCTTTGATACACTTGAATCCCAAGTGATTTGTGCCTTAAATGCCTAAGACCAATCCTAATATGCCAAAATAATTGCTTATCTTACTGATCAAACTTTACCCAATGTCTTATCAAGGAATGAAAAATGAGCTTTAATTAGGACATCACATTATGTCCTCATCATTACTAAATTATATAGAAAAGGTCTTGATAGAATGATTCTTAGGCATTTAGAACAAGAAGAGTCTGACCGTGCATTAAAATAGGTTCATGAATGTGTATGTGGATCGCACTCGAATGGCTTTTTATTAGCCAAGAAACTATTAAGAGTTGGTTACTATTGGCCCACAATGGAAAAAGATGATGTGCAATTTTCTAAA
The DNA here is from genome assembly GCA_018584345.1 of Thuja plicata. NCBI lineage: Eukaryota > Viridiplantae > Streptophyta > Pinopsida > Cupressales > Cupressaceae > Thuja > Thuja plicata. Next base: position 759,190 of record MU225713.1, on the reverse strand, counting down.
ACATGTCACAAATGTCAAAGACATGGAAACCTTATCTATTATGTAGCTAGAGAAATCATACCTTTATAACACATTGACCATTTCAGCAATGGGCCTTTGATCTTATTGGACTTATTTATCCTAATTCTTCAAGTGGACACAAGTACATCATTACGGCCACTGAGTATTTCACTAAGTGGGTCAAGGTCTTACTACTGATAAAATCCATTTGAAAATAGGTTGCTATGTTCATCTTGAACTATATCATTTGTAGGTATGGGATACCCTCTTCTATTGTAACAGATAATGAGGATCAGTTCAAAAACCAAGATATAGAGGACCTTTGTACATAGTTTCATATCACTCAGCCTTGTTCTTCAATCTATTATCCTCAAGGTAATGGACAAGCTGAGGCTTCAAAGAAAAACATTCTAAAAATCTTACATAGAACTGTGAAAAAGTCTCACAGAGATGAGCATTTGCAACTAAATACGGCACTATGGGCCTACAAAACAAGTATCTGAACACCAACATGAGCCATGCCATTTTCTGTAGTATATGGCGCAGAAGCAGTCCTACCCATTGAAGTAGAAATTTCATCTTTGTGAGTATCTCTCCAAGGTCTTGTTATAGATGAACAATACTGCATTGATAGGGTTCATGCACTAGAATGACTAGATAAGTGCAGACAACAAGCATAAGATCATCTCAAAGTGTAATAGAAATGAATATCAAAAGGTTACAATAAGAAGGTAAAACCATGACAATTTCAAGTGGGGGATCTTGTTCTAAGAGAGAATCCTAGGAATCAGCCAAACAAAGAACAAAAGGGAAAGTTTGAACCCAATTAGCTGGGGCCTTATGTTATAACTACAACTTTTGGGACTAGAGCTTATTAATTAGATACACCTAAGGGAGATTCTCTTCCTGATCCCATCAACACTACATTTTAAGTGGTTCAATGCTTGACATTTGGCTGATAGAGCCATGTAGTGAAATAGTTCTCATAAAACACCAAAAAAATAAGAAAATTGATCCTGAAGAAATTCAAAAATAGTGGAAAAAGTCATGAAAAAAGGTATCCTTGGTGAAAACCTAGCAAATAGGTGCCTTGATACTAAAAAAAAAAGAAAAAAAAATTGAAAAAGAGAAAAGTTCCTTGGCAAAAACTTGGCAAACATGCTTCTTGGTAGAAAAAATAAAAAGCTTTGCCGAGTGGTGAAAACCTGGCAAATAGGTGTCACTTGTACTCTGTGCTCCATCTATCAATGCACTACTGACACTAATCTCATGATCACACCTATGCTATTGGTTGACTATGATTCCTTACAAATTTCCTATCCTTGCCTGAGATTTTTCTACATTTGTGTCTTAGGAATAATCATTCTGCACTAAGAGCATCTCTGCTAGCATGTTTGGTGTGCATTTTCTAGGTTGTCCTAGGTTCCTGTCTAGGATGGTTTGCCTCTACAAACAATAATTCTCAATAATTTCATAAAAATGTCACTATCACAAACAACGATGTTTCTTAAACACCACCTACCTATAACAGACATTATACTAGTGTTTCTCAATACTTTTAACCATACTAGTGTTTCTCAACACTTTTATTCGTACTAGTGTTTCTCAAAACTTTAATCAAACAATGTTCTTAAACACTACATTGGATTGCATTTTATGACAAATTTATCTCATATACTCAAACATAAAAACATATTACTTGATTCCAAGATGCGATTGATGATTTATCTACTGTTCTTGAACAATGAATCAATGATATTTATCAATACTACGTAAACACATATAGACTGATCTTGGTTTGATTATGACTCTTTTATGTTCTGATGATGTTTCAAACTAGGGGCATGTAGGCAGTTATAAATTTTATTTGATTGATTATCAATTATTGATTTTTATGTCTTCCTAGTTACTCCATGACATCTATTCAAAGACAAAGAGTCACAAGGATAGGAGGCATAATATTTTCTTTCTTTTTTGCATATGGTGCTTGTTTCAATGATCCTATAAATTTTACCTAACTTAGATGTTTATGGTAAGAGCTACCAACATGAGTGGATAGCCGCATATATCTCGATCTTTGTTGTGTGTAAACTATGGTGAGGTTGAACCAATTTCCTTGTTTGTTTCTAAATCAGATTCTAAGTAATATGTATGACACATTATGTACCCAAGGATATGAATATTGAAAGTCATTGCGGGTGACATATCTTATATTACACATGAATAGAAGATGATTCTTAAAGAAAAAGGAGATAACGTACAAGTCATCCTGGCCTCTATGCCTTGATGCTTAGGTTTATTTTTGACATTGCATCCAATACACATAGTATTCTCATGATACCTTGTGGGTATTAGTGATAGTTGTACTATGTGATGATGTCCATTACAAAAATGCCCTATGATGAAGAAAATTATACAATGTATACAAATCAGTGACAATCCTAGAAGTCTACATGTAGATGCATTTAAAAATTGCATGATTCATTTTTAGAACAAAATAGGGGTTTGAGATCGAAATGATTTCCTATTTCATGCAAAATCCAAGTCTAAACTACTTAATCTATATTACTGATATAAATGTCATTGCATATCCATGACATACATTTTGCATTCATAAAATGAGAAAGAGAAAAATACAAAAATAAAGCATTCAAGCATTGCATTTATTTTACATTCTAAGTGCATCCATACATTTATTTGCATAAAAAAAATCTCAAAAAACATACATATGCATATTCATCTAGAATCATCTCAACATATTTATATATCAGTAATGAATCAAAGAGCATAAATGATGTCATCACATGGATCTATTCTAAATCATCAAAAGATCAAGTACATAATCACATATGCATCAATCTAAACATCTATCAAGAAAGAGAACCCATGAACATATCAGAATCAGAAACAACTATCTCAGATATATATCAGTGAATACTCAAATCAAAAATGTGGAACTGTCAAAAAAGATAATCAGTATGATCATGATGAAACATATATATCAGTATCAAAGTCTATAGTATAATGGATGACCTTAGATGGATAAATATACAAAATATCTCAAAAATCAGAAATACAATCAGGTCTGACTACCACCCTCTCCCTGATATGGAGGAGGAGGAGGTGGTGTATCGAATCTAGGATGATGACCTGGTGGAGGCATAGTTCCCTCTAATTGCTGAGCAACAATGGAATAAAGAGGAGCTCTCTGTTCCTGTGGAACCACCTATAAAGCAAAGTAATACGAAGCTCTCTATCTCTAATGAGTAGCTGTCTAGGCCTATATGTCTCACTCTGCCCTAAGTCTATCACCCTGTTGATCTCTCTCAGCTCTTAGTCTCTTGAACTATTTGTCCCTATTTGCCAATAATGTCTCTAAAGTGGTGATACGAGCTCTAAGCTGATAGTGCTCTATCTGGCACTATGACAATGCATCTCTAGTATCTCTGCCAATATCTCTATTACTATCCCTAGCAGGATCCTGTCCAGGAGGTCCACCTCCTCCATTTGACACTTGTCTAGATGGCCTCTGCTGCTATTGCTTCCTAGGAAATAAAGGATATGTATCAATCCATGGAGGTATGAAATGGACTCTTGTTCGCCTTCCCTCCCCACTACCACCTACTCCACCACCACCCCTATCATCCCCATCATCTCCTCAATCATTCAGGCCATGTCTCTGACCTTTGTCCTAGGGAGGGCGTCTACCATATCTACCACCATGTCTGCCACCCCCACCTCTCCCATCCCTCTGAGCTCTACCTCTGCCTCTCACAAGTCTATCATCTGCAAGATCATAATCAAGAGCATCCTCTATGCGAGGAGCTACCTCATCAGGTGCTTTAAATTGAGAAAATGGAAATTGTAATAAGTGGGTAATGTATACATCTATACACCTAGCATCTGTAACATCTCCAAGATAATCCCATATGATTGTGACCATCTGGGTGATCTCCAATTATGTAGTCTCATATGCTAATCAACTTCTCCAAAGAGGCTCCTTATCATGAATACGTGCATAAACTGTCAAATCCTATGACATACCCTATATACAGCCATACTGCCTTAGAACATGGGTAACAAGCAATCTCTCCATAATGTACCTAGTACGGCCAGTCAAATATCTAGTCTAGAAAAAATAGGGTATATGTCTCCTATCGGAGGCCCACTCCTCACAATCTAAATATGACTACCACTCAACCACTGTAATATCATCAAATACACAACACTACTATTCCAACTTACCTAGATGGGGCTGCTAAATGAATCTTGAATACATATATACATATGGCTACTTAGGTACTCTCTGCCTATCTACTATCGGTCGTGTCACATGGATGTGCTCCCAAGCCCAAATCTATAAAATCAATATACCAACTGTCATACTCTGTGATTACTCGTAAACAATCTCATGTAACTCTCTATATATATGGGCTAATCTGCAACTGCCCTAGCCAAATCTGCATGATGAGATGACCATTTTTTCAAGTGTCTCTACCTAGCTACACATAAATCCATGCTGACCTCTGTCAGGAATGAGAATACCTCCAATCAGTCCAGCAAGATACACAAGTAAATGATCATAGCGATCGCACATGTAGTCCCAGGTAAGATAAAAATGGACTATAGAAGGATCTCTAAAGTATCTCCATACAAAGGTGAACACTATGGCAGAGCATGACTCTAATCGTACCTCTCACCCCATGATTGGTATAAGTATAATACACCAAACATCCTCTGGTGTGACGGTCATCTCGCCAGTTGGGAGATGGAAGGTGTTGTGCTTTGAGTTCCATCTCTTGGCTAAAGAAATCTACAACCCTTGATTTACCCTTATGTTAGGTAAATCTATAAGTGACATCAATTTGAGATGCTGTATAATCTATAGCTCATCAGGTGTCAATGATTGGGACAAGGCAAGGACTCGTGAATGGCGAGGTCCTCAAAAAGATACATCCTCAAAGTCAATATGTTAAAAAACACATTTAAAGGTTTCTATCCGTATCCTAGCTAAGGAAACTACGTAGAAAAGCTAACAGTTAAGTCTTTTTGGCCTTCAAAAAGAGGAAAAATAGTCAAATTGGAAAATAAACTAACTCCTAAACTGAAAATGACACTATTTTTACTAGGCATGATCCTGCATACAAGATGTGATGTGCAATTTATAGGATATGATGGGGAATTTGGGAAGTGATCCTGTTCTGACAGGATGCGACACAGGACGCAGGGTGCGATCCCGTTTACATAGGACGCGACATATTCAAAGGTTGAGAAAAATTTCACAAAAAGTGATGCAAAATATCAAAACAAGATACGACCCTAAATTTATGGGATGCAATCAAGAATTCTGTAAGAAAATTGGATGCGACACAGGTTTGACAAGACGCAACCCAGGACATGGGATGCAATTCAAAACTAAAAGCTTCATAACTATTTAAAAATTTGACAAAATGAAAAATAGAAAGCATCAACATGTAGGTATCGATGTACTCACTGGCTATACGTAATGGGCTAGGCACTGGTGTCGACGTTCAAGATTGAATCAATGTTTCTCCATGGGGACAACCATATTCTCTATAGAGCTCTAGATTTACTAAGGATAAAATTGAAAATGAATGAGTACAAAGTGAATTTTAAGATATATATTGGCCTTTTTGAGCTATCTAGGAGCTCTAGAATTCTTCCTAGACTATAAAAATTCCATTTTGTTCTTCTCAGATCTATCAGGAACAAAATCAAATGCACAAATGATGTTTTTAACAGTACAATAACAAATTAGTGATAGTCTCCAAAAATGCAGAATTGCTCCATATGTTTAGAAAATGATTCAGAGGTTTTATGCAATCACTTTTCTGGGTTCTATATCACCAAATTGCACATTAATCATCAAAATATTGGTCCTACATCATTTTATTAGGCTCAAAACTTACATTTTCAAGTAGTCAACTTGGTAAAATTGTGTTTTATCTTAAACGCACCTTTGCGTCATCACCTCTTCTAATTGATTCTTTCTTGATCCACTCGATCTGTTCAAGTGATATATCATTCTACAGAGGGATTTAATTATTTTTTCCTTTGATTTCATTCCTGAGGGGGTATGATCACACTTAAAATAATTCAAATTATTGCTCAAAAAGAAACAAAATGACTTCATCATCAAAAGACTAGGGGCATGGCAGTTTTGTTCCATCAAGTTGGGAATGTTAGATAGAAAGCTTCAGTGCTAAACAAGCTGGATATCTATGACTACATATTCTTAGATCTTTATTAAGCTCCTAGCAACTTTGTACTGACCTTCATTCGATCAAGTTTGGAATTAGTTTTATCAATTCTTATTCGATAAAGTTTAGAATTGATACCTCTGAGCTCCTAGAAGCTTCGTACTGACCTTCATTCGATCAAGTTTGGATTTAGTATTATCAATTCTCATTTGATCAAGTTTAGAATTGGTATATTTAGATCTTTTTTTTATTGACCTTTGTTTGATCGAGTTCAAATTCAATACTATTAGTCTTAGTTCAATCAATTTCGAGACTGGTCTCATCAAGTATTTCATTCAATCAAGTGCGAAATTCTCAAACTTTTTGAAGTCAACATCAAACATTCTTTGAATCAATGTGCTGATCGCACATCAATTCAAAGAGGGGAAAATATAACCACCCTAATTTGGTCTACTCTAACCAGAGACCTAATTTTCCTTAAGTGTGATCATACCCCTAATTATGTCAAGACAATTACTCAATTAATTTACATAATTTATTAAAATCAATTTAATCTCCTAAAAATCAAAGTGATCTCATCACTAACTTACATTAATTACATTGGCTTATTTAAATAAAATAAAAATAATTAAATAATTGGCTAAAGTCATTAATTAAAAGGAATTAAATAAATCTCCTAATTACAACTCCTCACTTACAAAATAGAAAGTCAATCCATTAGCGAATGAGAGTTAAATCACTTGGATCACCTCATATGGATCACCAAGGATTCAATCTCCACCTGTCTTGACAAATCAATCTTGACCTCTCATTCCTAAAATTATTCTATAAAAGGAATGATTTTTGAGCTCAATGGGCCCCTAATCTTAAAAATATGAAAGCACTCTTATGCTGCCCCTGATTCTTAGAATTTCATATCAAACTTATACTGCTCTAATTTCTTAGAAATCTGAATGCATTTTAGCTCAACATTCTTATAATTTCATAATCTTTCCTTTTGAGCACTAAAATGAACTTTGCATTTACATTCAGTTTGCATTCTACTTGAATCTTTCATTCTAAGCTTGTATATGTCACTGATTTATGCATAATTTGAGGGTAATTACTACATTTATCATACTCTTCTTAGATATGAAGCAATATGTCACTTTTAGTGATTTCTATGTGCTTTTATTCTAATATTTCATGTTTTTATCACTAATCTAATGACCTAATGAAGTTTTGTGTTGCAGCTTGTAGGTACAATAAATACACACACATGTTTAACTCTTTCTTCTTGATTCTTCTGAATCTCCATAAGGTTGAGATCTCCTACATCAAATTTTTATGGCCTGACCCTATAGTGATAATTTCTTTGAAGACAATTCTGATAACCTTGCAAGTGATTCATTGCACCCTGGCATTTCTCATCTAGCAACTCTAGCTCACTTAGCCTAGAAACTTTGTAGTCTTCATTTGATATGAAATATTTAAATGATATCTCGAGGGAGGGGAGTTCAACTTCGAGCGGTAGAACCATCTCTAATCCATATACCATAGAAAAGGAGTTTCTCTTTTAGGTTTTCTTATACTTGTTAGATATGCCCATAATGTAGGACTGAGATACAAATTCCAGTCTTGACCAAATTCATTGATAACTTTCTTTAAGATTTTTAGGATTATTTTGTTGGTTGCCTCAGCTTGGGCATTTCCCTGAGGGTAGTAAAATGAAGAGAAGTTTTTTTTGATTTGGAACTTCTCGTAGAGATCCTCAACATCTTTGTTTTGAAAATGTGAACCGTGATTAGTAAGTATGGTTTTTGGAATCCCATGCTGTTAGATGATGTAGTTCAAGATGAACGTAGAGATCTATTTACCAGTAATATATGTCAGAGGAATTGTTTCCACCCATTTGGTAAAGTACTATGTTTATGTGATTATGTATTTATGACTGTTAGAGGAAATGAGTTTAATTTTACCCACTAGGTCAAATTCCCACCTTGAAAAAGGCCATGGTGAAGTAATGGGTTGGAGCTCTTGAGCTGGTCGATGAATACAATCTCTATGCATCTGACATTTTTGGCATCTTTGTACATACTTATGAGAATCTACCTCAAGTGTCGACCAATATTATCCCATCCTTAAGATTTTATTTTCTATACTATTACCACCTGAATGGACCCTAAAAACTCCTTCATGAACCTCATACAATGCTATCTGAGATTCTATGGAAGTAAGACATCTTAAAAGTGTTCTATCAGGATTTTTCTATACAAAGTATTAGCTATAAGGGTGTACCTATAGGCTTGTCAGATGAGAGGCTTCTTTTGGTTTATGTATAGGTTAGGTGGAATGGTATTGTCTTGAAGGTAAGAATACATATCCTTGTGCCAGAGAGACTCAAGACCAACAAAGACACATACCAATTCTATTATTGGAGCCTCATAAGCTAGGACCATCAATTGTTCTACTAGAAACTAGAATATGGTTTCATTGCCTGGTATGTCAATTAGTGATGCTATAGTAGCCATCACACATCTGGCTTTGTTTTAGATCCTTGGAACTTGATCAAAGACAATATAGTGAAAAGAAGCACACAATTTATCCATTAGTTGTCTGTATGGGTCAAGCTTTTCATCTTTGGTCATTTAATCATTATTAACCTGGCTGATAACTAATCGAGAATCACCATATACTTTTAAGTTGTTTATCCTCTATTGTATAGCAGCTTTTAATCCAGTGATTAAAGCTTCATGCTTAGCTATATTATTGGTACATGGAAAATGGATTTGAAAATATTTAGGAATTATATCCCCTTGTGGAATGATAAATTCTATTCCTACTCATGCACCATGGTTGGTATATGATCCGTCAAAAAATAAATGCCAGAATTCTACTTGTGATGCTTTCATTGAGAAAAATGGTTCATCGGGGAACTCAGAGACAATATGTTGGTGATTGGAATGGGTGCTTCTACCATTTGGTCAACAATAACTTGTCCTTTTATAGCCTTGCAATCCACATAATCAATATCAAACTCACTCAAGATCATGACCCATTTAGAAAGTCTTCTTGTTAATGTTTCTTTATTTAATAGATACTTCAATAGATCAATGTGAGATATGAGCTTAGTTTGGTGGCTCAACATGTAGTGTCACATCTTTTGAGAGGTGAAGACAATTTCTAGACATGCCTTCTCAAATGAAGAATATTTTAGTTCATACCCAACCAAAGTTTGGCTGATGTAGTAAATAGCTCATTCCTTTCCTTTGTCATCAAGTTGTGTTAAAAGATTGCTGAGTGTTGAATCTATCGCTAAAATGTATAACAAAAGTGGTTTACCAGGAGTAAGTTGAAGTAACATTGGATAAATCAATAAATAGTTCTTGAATTCTTGGAATTCTTGTTCACATTATTTTTTCCATACAAAAGTCACTCCTTTATGCAATAAGTGTTGAAATGGATGACACTTATCTGATAACTATGCTATAAATATTATGATGGATTGCAACATTCCCTGAAGTCCTCTGATATGATTTAGATTTATGGGAGGAGGAATGTCTAATATTGACTTTACTTTTTCAGGATCCACTTCAGTGCCTCTATAGGAAACTATAAATCCAAGGAGTTTTCTAGATGTGATTCCAAAAGTATACTTCTTTGGGTTTAGCCGAACCTTGTATTCTTCCAGCCTATCAATATTTGGTTCCATTACTTGTAGATGTGGCTCTCTAAGTTTTAAATTTGACAATATGTCATCTACACAATCTTCCATTGTCTTTTGGACCATGTCATGAAAGATTATTGTCATTTCTCTTTGGTAGGTAGCGCCTGCATTTTTTAGAAAACATGGCATCACGTTCCAACAATATGTTCCCCAAGTACAAGTGAATGCAATTTTATGTTGATCTTCAGGAGCTATCTTCATTTGATCATATCTTGATAAACCATCCATTAGAGATAATATTTCATGCCCTGTTGTCAAATTAACTATAATATCAATGTTTGGTGGGGGGAAATCATCTTTGGAAATATATGTATGTAGGGGTTCATCAAAATGTATGTAGGGGAAATCTGTCAGACTCAATAAAGAGAGATTAGTAGCACCATATGATAATCAAATCAAAACTACTAAATAAAATCCCACAGAACAATTAAAATATAGACATGACAATCATAAACTAAAATATGAAATTAATCAAACCATTCTAAATGTATCCTAAACTCTTCAGTTTCTTCTCTGCACTCTTGTTCTGAATAAGTAAAACTAGGTTTTACAAGGACCCAAAACCTTTACAAAGTAATAAAGTTTGACAAGTTTTACAAGGAACTGAAACCTAAAGAGTAAAAATAGATATTCAACAAAGAGAAAATACAACTGTGCCATAGCACCCAAAAAGGAAAGGAAATAGAAAAAAAGAAACTGAGCCAAAAAAGTCCCTTAGATACAGAAATAAAAATAGAGGCAGCAAAAAAAACCCCAAAGGGACAGAGAAAAGGACAGCTACATTCCCTACACAAGTTCCTCCACTTTGATGATCATTATCTACATGTTACTAACTAAACTCTTGAGCTCCATAGTGTCTTTGTCCTCCTTAGGACTGTTCTTCTTTGTGCTTGCTCTGGTACGCGATCTTGGGCCAATACCTTCTTTGATCTCTCTGCTCTCCTTCTCCTTGTTATCCCTGTCCATTTTTTCCATCAAAATCTGCACATGGCCATAGTAAGCTTTGAGACTAATAAGACATTGTTCCCCGATTTCATAGCCTCCAACCTCTCCACTTTAGTTTTCAGATTCATGATCTTCGCATCACTACTATCTTTCTCAGCCCTGTCTTGGATAACTTTGATTTGTCTCTCCATTGTCCCCACTTTATTAACAAACTCTTCCTGGGATTCATAATTCCCTACCACTTCTTTCATTTCATTTAGACAAATAGCCACCAAGTTTTCCCCAATTCCCATACTATTGAGAATGTTTATCTCGGCCTTTATAATACCAACTTGATTTTTCAGATTATTGTGATCATCAATCAAATTGCTTACCATTCTAGTGAAACCCACAATGTAATCTTTGTAGTCCACAAAAAAGTGATGCTCCCCTGTGTCCACATTGTCATGGAAATCACAATCCTTACGCCCAGAATCTTCATCAGTTCTAGTATTCTTGTCATCTTTCATATTTCCTTCTCCTTGCTTATTTTCTTCAGTTTTCTCCCTGAGATTGGTGTCTTTAGTGACCTCATCTTTTCTCTCCTCCCTATTTTCCCCTTTTCCCTTATCCTCCTAGTTCAGCTCTATATTATCCTTTAAATCTTCCTTGTCCGAGGTAAGATTAATTCTCCTCTTGCTGGAATGGATACTCTTACGGGAAATTTTAACTTTTTTCTTACCCTCCGCATGTTTTCTTTTTTTATCCTCCTTTTTCACCTCCTCAATTTCAGTATCTATTTCCAAATACTCATTCTGAATCTTCTTCTTTATTATCTTTTTACCCTTTTTCTTTCTGCTTCCCTCCCCAATCTCTTCATCACTATCCTTCCCTATTTATGACCTTTCAGAGTAGGGTTTCTTCTGGTTTTTTGAAACACCCTTTCTGTTAGATTTAGGGGTTTTAAACCCTTTGGACTCCTCTTCACTCTCTATTTCTTCCCCATACATGCTATCATCTTCATCCCCTTCAGTCTCTTCTTCATCCTTCAAAATATTCGTCCCCAAAGGCCTTTCCACTTTCTTAGTTTTCAACACCTCATAAATGAGAAACATAAGCCCTTGGTGGGATGCATGATCCCCCTTCGGATCTTTTTGTAAACTAGAAATAGTAGCATCTAACGAACTGAGCAGATTATAAATTAAACCGACTTTAACCTTATGCCTAAAATGGTTTAATAACATGAAATGGTGCCCATACGCCTTAGTAAACCTACCATCAAGAGTGACATAGCTGATGATCACATATAGGACATACCTCCCAGGTCTGGAAATGTGTTTCAGATTATGGTAGGAAGCATCAATCTTGACCAGTCTATTCTTTTCCTTCTCATTTTCTAGGAAAGTCTCCCAAGATTTATCCGAGATCAGTCTATCTTGATAAAAATTAATACCATCCATACCCATTCCCGTAGCTTTGACAATGATCTCCTTCATTACCTCCATATACTAATCACCAACCAAGACCTTGCCATCTTTCCAGGATTTCGTAAATATCCTAGTGATAGCAGGATTCCTACCATGGAGCCGTTCTAGAAAAATAGCCAACACACCCTCTTTCACAATCTTCCAAACTCTGTGCTTTTTCTTCCAGTTTATTGCAGTTAACATCCTCAACCCTTTTCTTATTTCCTCCCATTTTCTTTCTCTGGTTGCAGCTAATATTTCTGTTATGGTTGTTACTAATGCCAAAATGAGTTTTACGCAGAGCCAAAAAGACCCAGAAAATGTGCCAAATCCATCTCACAATCATGAAAGAATACTTACACCTTCGAAGGCAATAATGACGCATCACCTCCATATTAATGATTTTAAAACAAATTACGATTTGTAATTATTTTGCTGACGGCTTCTTAATCGATCACTCTCAAGCAATAATTTTGCTTGAATTGGCACATCATTTCCATCATTCCACTGTGCCACCTCATCACTCTTACAAGCAATATTAGCCACCCAGTCAGCAACGCTATTTGCCTCCCAATAATTATGTGTAATAATACATTTTTCAAAAGAGCGAATAATATCTTTAACTTTTTGAATAATATTATAAATAGTCCAAGAAGCGGGAGTATCATTATTTAAACACTTGACTATGTTGAGAGAATCCCCTTCTAACCAAGCTTTAGTGCTACCTTTCTCTTTAGCTAAAATAAGACCCTAAAGAGCCGCACAAGCTTCAGCAAGATGATTCGTTTGATTACCAATAGGAATAGCTTTGATACCTGTATAGACACCATTTTCATGTCTGATGACAATGCCACACCCTGCCACCCCCGGATTTCCCTTAGAGGTACCATCAAAATTGATTTTATACCATCCCTTTGGGGGACAATCCCATCTAGCATCCTCTCTTTTTTCTTGGTTATCATTTTTTTAGAATTTCTATTGATTTTCCAATTTTTGAACAGGGTAATATCATTCTCCTGTAGAGGTTCCAACACTCTATCCTGTAACATAAGATTCTCTTTTATAGATCTCTTAATCTTAAAGAAAACCTCCTTCTCACTATTCATTTTATCTATCAACACTCTATCATTTCTTTCTCTCCAGACCCCCCAGTACACATGGGGGAGGACAAAATTCCAAATCTTAACAACAATGTCATGCTTAGATGGATAGATCCAATATTTAAAAAGACTCTCTAAATTATCAGGAAAAACCCACTCAATATTAAGGATCTGGAAAAAGAAATCCCAAATCGTTCTGACAAAGGGGCAGTGAATGAAGATATGTCCCACACTTTCCTCCTCTTGCTTACATAGGTAGCACCTGTTAACAATAGTCATACCTCTTTTTCTGAGATTGTCAGTAGTCAAAATTTTATTTTGCATCATTATCTCTTGTTGAAGTGACACTCAGAGTTTATTCCCGCAACACTTGGACTCAGGAGATTCAAGAAAACTGAAAATAATAATGGATTACTTGATTTCTTGAATTGAACCTTCATACGATAATTTCTATTAAGAAAACAGGATCCTTCATTTGGGTTTGAAGGGAGATTTTAATAGATTTTAGAATTGAACAAACGGTTGAGATCAAAGGCAAAGATTTATTTTGGATAGACAAGATTCAATAAAGTTGCTTTAAAACTGGATAAAATATATTACTTTATTTGAGAAGTGGTTGAAATTGAAGACTTAATTAACATTCAATAATTAAAAAAATATTTAATTATGTGCAAGAGAGAAAATAAATAAAACAAAGATTTTTTTTATTTTAAAGGAGGTTTTCTTCAAAAAGTGAATTAAATAATTTAAAAAAAAAACTTATTTAATTGGAGAAGATTTTAGAGAAATAAATAAAATAAAGGTTTTATTTATTTTTATGAGATAATTGCTTTCTTTGAAAAAAAATAAAAAAATTAAAGAATTGATTTAATTATAGAAGATTGAGATAAATAAATAAAATAAAGGTTTTGTTTATTTTTAGGAGACTTTGCTTCCTCTGAAAAAAAAACAAATAATTAAATAAATTAAAGAATTCATTTAATTATAGAAGATTGAGATAAATAAATAAAATAAAGATTTTATTTATTTTTAAGAGACTTTACTTTCTTTGAAAAAAATAAATAATTAAATAAATTAAATAATTCTTTTAATTATAGAAGACATAGTTAACTAATTAAATAATTAAAATAATTATTTAATTATGAGGAAAATGGAAGAAAGCATTTAATTAAATAATAAATATTATTTAGTTAAAGTGGAGGAATTTTATTAATTAAATAATAAAATTATTTAATTAATATTAGAATAAAATTAGATAATTAAATAATTAAAAATTATTTAATTATGAGAAGGGAAGGAAATGTTAATTTTTGAATTTGAATTAGAAGAATGACACTAATTAATTAAATAGTAAGGATTATTTAATCAATTAAGAAGAAAGTTTGTTGCTTGTAGACATTGGACAATTTTAGGTGTCTACAAGATCATATGCACACCATGATCAAATCTTTTATCTGATTTGTTGAATTAGATTTGACCTGCAAATAAATCCTAGTTGGGTTAGGGTTTGAGTTAAAATTTCTTAATCTAAGTTACGCTTGGTCTATACAAGTAAGTTTGTAAGAAGGCCTTTTAATGGGCCAAAGAGGGATAAACCTCTGCAGTCAGTGGAATAGAGAGTTTGCTAGAAGCCTCCAAAATTGGGGTGGACAAAGATCAACTTTGACAGGGCCTCTCGGGGTAACCCGATCACATCAAGAGCGGGATATATAGCCTGGAATGAATATGGTTGCATTGTGGGGATGGGAGATCAAAGGCTGGTTGACAAATCATAAATGCAAATGAGTGTCTAGTTAAAATTGGAGCACTTTTGATGGTAAAGAAGCTGGGGGTGCAGGAGCTGCACCTAGAAGGAGATTCCCTAATTATAGTAAATGGCTTCATGAAAGGCTAGATGGATGCTTGGTATCTCAATAAGCACATTATGTGAATTCGGGACCTACTTGGGGATTTTGAAGATTTCAAAGTTACACATGTACCTAGGGAGGTAAATACACCGACAGATCAAATTTCTAATATTGGGGCTAATGGATCATTAGAAGACAAATTTAAACTTTTTGAAGACCTTAGATATTTGGAATTTGAATTGGGAATGGGTGAACTTTAGAATAATCATTGATTAAAATGGCCTGATGGAGACATCATAGGCATCTATACTTTCCCTCTCACATTCCACTCAACAAGGCGGCATGCAACAACACAAAATCAGATTTTGCTCTGATTTGCTTGCTCAAGTGGCAAAGGAATGAATGCGAACATGATGGTTTGTATGTGTCAAACTTGTAGTAAAGTTGAACTTGGGAAGTAGCTTTTTCAAAACAAAACTAGCATTGCAAGAAGAGTGTGAGAGAAAAATAGAGAAAGGATGGAGGAAAAATTCTCCCTTAGCGCACCTGGACAGATTCCTAGGTTTCACGGGAACATCTCCATACAAAGAATGCACAATGTATTCAAAGTCAACAATTTTACTTTCTAGGATGCAGTTTTCCTCATGTTGGGAGAAGAGTTTATCACTTCTGACCTACGAGCGAGTAAAAACTTGGACATTTCATCCATTTTTCTCACCCTGGCTTTGATGGTGGGTTTTTCTTGGGAAGAGGTGTTAGAAGTTGTGAGGGCATGATTGGAGCCCAAATGGGCAGGGGAAATGGTGAACATCATTAGGAGAGCATAAATCAGGATTGGGCTGCTCATAGAGGAAGGCTCATGGTGACCTATTCATGGGAATGAAGGGGAGATTCAACCATTGGTTATCTGGTCCTCCACCCACCCTCAAGATGCACACATTCATGAAGTACACAAAGGATGGGATGCACTACTAACCTTCTTGCAAAGGAATTGAGAGGACAAGGCTGATGAGGCATCTATGTAGAATTAAGCACAAAATGTGACTCCCATGAAATTGATGACCCCAATAGGTGAAGATGGGTTCCCAACACCAAGAAGGTTTCTTCAGCCCAAAGTAGGGGAAAGTGGGTCTGGACACAGGCTGGCATGGGCTGAAATTAATCTTGGTGGGCACGGAAGCAAGGATGGTGCCCGTGGTGGGAGGAACTCTCCAAGAATAGAATCAAACAGAGATGTGCATGGGGCTACTTTCCTGAGAATGCAACAGGATGGTTCAAATGATAGAAGACCTAGCATGCGGGCCCAATTTTTAGTAGTATGGGTTAATTTTGAATGTAGTTCTATATTTTTTTAGTGTTTTGTGAATTATGATTAGCGGGTCACAACTAGAAAGATGATAGTTGATCAGCCATTTGGTGGCATTTTGTGTTTGTAGGATGAAGTTACTCACTACACCCTTCAATGGCTTTGAACTTATATGTATTTCTTATTTTCAAACTGAATACAAAAATTATTATCGATAAAAAAGTATGTTTGTAAGATATTTTTAGGATTCTTCCCTCATTATTTGATAATTTTTTCTATCCTTTGTATCAATGAAATTCTCTGTTTTACCTCTAACATTTAGATATCCTAAGTAAATTATCTTACCACTTTATCTGAATGCAATATTTCTTAGTTTGTAGGTTATATGTTGTGATAAATATTCTTATAAGTGTTGTATTGTAAATGTTATCATTTCTTTGCAATATTTAATAAGTTCTAGCCTTCATATATGTCTTTTTGGGTGGATTAGGATTTGAGGGTTGTGTATGTTTTGGGGATCATTTTTTTTAATTTGTGAAAATAAAGTTAGGGAAGAAACATGTGCTTACTTATTGCATCACCCCCTTTACTTTTCTATAATCCTTCTTCCCTATTCCCTATAAATTTATATGATTAGGGGTAGAAGTAGGTTTTAAGTGTTGGATTGGTTTGACACTACACCCTGATTGGAAATGAATTTTATCTTCTCTAGAGATTCAATCTTTCTTTTTGAGTCCCATGGAGGTTGTTTTCATGTTTCACAAGGTTTATTGGTTGTCAAACACTATGTAAGAGTGCAAACTTTTGTGATAACAAGAACCTAGTAATATGATCAAACTATATAACCGTGCACCAATAACTATTAATAGGTCAAAATTTATAGTTTCTATTTTCTCCTCCCTTAGACTATGACCCAGAGGATCATATCAAAGGGTTCTTTGATTGATTTTTTTTTCCCTTCCCCTTTACTACTTTCCAACAATCTTCCAACCTTGCCACCTCCTTTTTCTACTCCAATATATTATCAGGTGGAATCTTCTCCTTTCTATTCATGCCACACTCAACTTATGAATCTTGACCTCTAGATTGTGATATCTCCTTCCCTTTGTCTTTGGTGTAGGAAAATACTAGGGTAGCTCGAAATCCTATGTCACCAAAAACATGTTTTAGTTTGATGTTGATTTTTTTCTTGGGAGCTTGGTAATCTGGTTAGTAACTGCCTTGGAGTTCCTTGTTGGGGTGCTTAGTTTCTTGTGGCTCAATCTCAATGACTTGTTTCTCAGTCTCAGTTATCGAGTGGTTTTATGTGTTATTTCTCGGTGGTGTCTATTTGGTGGAGCTTGGATTGATTGTGTCTCTCACCGAGTGGTCTGTTTTCGGTGTTCTTGATCACCGACGAGGTTTATACTATCTCTTAGGTTGCCGAATGGTACATTTAATTTTTGGTTGCATGTGGGGGGATGTGAGGACCTATATATTGTTTGGTTCAATCTCATATGTATATTTAATGAATGTTGGAGGCCAACTGATGGATAACATGTTGGTTGTGTGTTTCTTGATGACGACTTGTGTTTTATTATGTTATTTCATTTATAATGTTGACTTGTGGAAATTTTGTATAAAAGAGAGAGTCTAGGTTGATGTTAGGGGATAGTAGAGGATGGGTGAGATGAGATAATTACTGTGAAGAAGTTTAAGTTGTTACAAATTGTGGTAAGTGGGTAGACAAAAATTACAGATTGCTTGGAGGCTTGCGAGCACAAGTTTAGATTTGGTTTCTTCCACTTGGCTATAGAGTAGACTAGGAATGTTGGATCCTGAAAGATCTTGTTGATGCTTTTGATGACATTCTTTTTCCATTAGTATGAAAATAACACTTTTGGTAAACATACACCTAAAGATAGAATAAAGAGAAAACCAAAAATCAGATACAAGAGATCACCGAAAATGGCTAAGTACAAAGAGAACCGACAACACAATTTTTGTGCGTAAACCGAAATTGCAAAGTCAAAAAGATAAAGAGGAACCTGAAATGCAAGATATAGTGCAACCTAAGAGATAGTTAAAGTGCAACCTGAAAAATAGTTCAAGCAAGGAACCTGAAATAAAGTCAACTAATCTCAGAGCATAACCGACTGAAAGAATCGAAAGTCAGTTGCAGCCCGCAAAAAGTTGATCTAAATGCCACGTAAGATAAAATAGTATTGTTCTATTTATAGAATCTTGATTTGTTTTTAAAACCATTTCTTCAGGGACAATAAACATGAATTTAAGTGTTTCAATCAGTGTAATTGATTTAAAACACATATACTAGGAGATCAAGATAAAAGTTGTAAACCTGATCTTAGAGTTAACATTGTTTTACGTGAAACTTGATGAGGTCAATCTATCTTATAAATAGATGATGAAATAATTCATTATGTATGAGAGGAAAAAGGATAAGAGGATGAATGAAGCCTATGCACACATATATGGATCAGACTGAAAGTTTCAAGAACTAGAACACCAAAATGTGAATTTGGTTATCAAGAACCAAGAACAGAGGCTACCGAGAATCAAAGGTATTATTCAATCACATTAGGTGATAATATAATTAATGTAAACTTAAATGGATCTATAATTAGAAATAGGAGATTGCATACACCAGGTCAAATTGTAATTTTCTCTCATTCTAACAAGTGAAGCAAAGTGTAAAAATCCTTTCAAGGAAGGTGGATTTAACAGTCCAACTATAAATATCTTAACTGAATGCACACTCAATAATTTTGCAAAAGCTCTTAACAAAGTAGACTTTAACAGGTCTCCATAGATACTCTTAACCGGGTCAATCATAAGAAGTGATCAAATTGTAAGCCTTAACTGACCCCTTCCAATCTGTAGATAGTGAAGATTTAGTAGGTGCAATCCCCACAGTAGTTTTTACTTCCTAACAGGAGTTTTTTGCAATATCATATTTTGTGTTATGTGTCAATTACTTTCATGAATGTTTCTATGAATGTTCACATGCATGTTAAGTTTATGTATTGATATAAGTTACATCAAGATAGTTTAGATCAGATGGTTGGATAAACAATCGATTACACAAAGGTTAATTGATTAAAGGATTCAAAAGTTTTAAGAGGTACTGATTCACCCCTCCCCTCTCAGTACACACTCCCCATTAATTCCAACCATTGGTATCAAAGCTTAGTCTCTTATTTGAAAATCATAAGGTTTAAGAGAAAATATCACACAATGGAGAAGTACTAACTTACAAGAGTATTGAGAATCAGAAGCTAGAAATTTAGATCTTCTATGAGGAGTATAAAGAAGCAAGAATCAAGATAAGACAACTGTTAGATACAAGAAAGATAATGGCATCTCACTATAATGAAACAGATTAGCATGAAGAAGAGATACCAGATTTCTTTGAGTCATCAAATACAAGCAAAGCATTAGACACATTAGAAGAAAGCATTACAAGCCTAAATGAAATCAATCAACATCTGGGTGGACAAGTGAAATCTCTGCAAATCAGTCAAGAGACACAGATGGTAAGAATGATTGATGTCATGAACAATGCTAGACAAGCTGAACAAGAAAGAATACTAGCTATTGATGATAGAAGAAAGATTATAGAAAACCTACAAGAGAAAGAGTCTGGAATACAAAGACTTATAGAGTGTTGGTAAACAGATTTGTCCTTTCTTATTTCCTATGATAATATGACTCTTGATGCCCAAATTATGAACAATATCTGGTTACAACAGTTGAAAAGCCGTTCTCTGATTATTGGCTTTTCTCTGAATTGGTAGGTACAACTCCCTTTTGGAATGATATGCAATGAATTATGTCTTGATCCTAAAACTAACACAGGGTGTGCTCTTAACCCGAGAGCAGAAGAGGCAAACCGAATTAAGCCTAAACAGAACTTAATCCAGGCAAGGAGAGCTATCTAATCTATGAACCAAGCTGTAGAAATCACACATCCTATGAATTCATACACTCAGCACTAACTAATCTACAAACACTATTAACAAGATTGAAATGAAATAATAAAACTTCTATTTAGTTCTTCTCTGAATATCCCATAGCACATCCTACTGAGGTTTATTCACATACTCGCAACAAAGGAATGAAACATCCTTTCCTTCCTACTGTAACTTAGATTAAGAGAAAGAACCATCTAATTAACAACTAACAGCTAACTGGAATAGAAAATAATTGACATAAAACACTTTTCAATTGTCTCTGCAACATCAAGTCTCTTACACCAAAAATTTGTTAATCTTTCAGTTTCATACATATAGAGCCAAGGGATGACCATTACAAAGGAAGTTTAATCGGTTCATCTCCCTCTAAATGACAGGTGGGAAGAAATCACTTCTGCCGCATAACTAATTATAAGAAAATGAGAACGGAAAAGAAGGAGGAAGTTAAATCATTTGGCTTTCTTTCCTTTCTCCATCTCTGTCTGATATGCTTTGGCGGCAGTTATAATCGGAACTAACTCCTCATGTTTAAGCATGTAAACATTGGTATATCTTAAGAGCCACTGGGCGTGATCTCTGGAAAAATCCTTCGTGGCATTCAATTGCTTTGGCAACTCCCCCATGGCCATGTGTATGTGTCTGCTCAACTTTTGCAATTCCTCGACTCTTCTTTCTTTAGTCGCCTACTCGCGAGCTCTTTTTCTTTCATATGAATTGATTGGCGACTGAGCGATGTATTTCTTCCTTTAACTCGTCGCACACTCGTTAGCTCTTTTTTGATTACCTCAAAACATCGGCGAGTAAGCGAGGAAATGAATGGCTCCTTTAGTCACTCGATCGCAGAACTTTAAGAATCATGAAAAATACTTGTGCGACTGAGCGATGCATCTTCATATCGGTACTTTATGCCTTCATCGCGCACTCGCACTGCAAAATACAACTGGGTTATAACCTAAGCGAGTGGGCGACCTCTATAATCATGACCTCGTTGCACAGTCACAGACATTTAACACTGACATAAAAATTGATGCGGGTGTGCGACTGCTTCATTTTAAGCATGGCTCGCTCAGTCGCGGAGACTGAGATAAACAGCATAACTTTTCAGTGACTACACGATTTACACTCTTTTAACCTATCGCTGACTCGCTGACTTGAAACTTAACTTCCATAAGACATCGCGACTGTGTGATTTATACTTTTAAAACACTGAACTCGCTCAATCGCACACAAAACAAAACTAAACATAAGCAGATCGCGATTGCACGATTCCCTTTTAAAATAGCTCGTCGCCCACTCGCACAACTTAAAAACATTGTAAGAAGACCAATGCGACCAAGAGATTAAACATAAAGCCATAATTTCTCTCCTCCACACCATTTTCTTCGTAGAAAACTCAGAAGCCATGTGCGATACTGTTAGGTTGGAGAATTCATCCTGCTCAGGTACCTGGAAGCAGTTCACCACTGTCTGACGATCAGTAGATAGAAGCACTGTGTCATTTGGTAGTATAATCTGTCTGGTGTCCAGGTTGTAATGGTTGATACATTCATATATCAATTCCAGAGCTTGGATGGCCACTGGAAACCCTACCACTTCAATCAATCCATTTTCATTATTCCACTTACTTTTCCATTTTCTGTGGACTTGCGGAAAATTAGAAACAGGGTGCATTTCTTTGCTTGCGGAAAATCTCTCTACGGGTGAGAACTCCACTTGCGGAGAAAGAAATTTTCAGTTCTCCGCAAATACTTTATTTTAATTTCTGAGTCAACATTTAAACATTTCTCTCTTACCCAGAAAATTGAAAAAGTGCTTCAAAAACCCGTTGTGGGGTCCACCACACAGTGCTCCTCCTTCTTTTATGTCTTTGCAGAAAATTACCTTCTTAGGTAGAATTCTGCCACGGAGAATCAGAATTTCAATTCTCCGCCTTGAGTCTTTCTTGATCCCAAATTTTCTTTTAACTGCTTCCCGGATCTGTTTCTATGCTACAGGTAATAACTTCACTGTCCATGACCATTTCTTTTCATAGTATACCTCTGCAAAAATTGCTATCTGTACTTCACAGAAAATCAACTTCGCAGGTAGAAACCCGTAGTGGAGAAGATGATTTTTGAAATCTCACAAGCCTTTAATTTGATGCTAAACGAAGAATTCCACTGATGATGAATTGTTTCACAAGGATCACAAAGACAATGCGAGAACCCCCATCAGATTAGGCACTAGACTACCCGCGGAATTATCATGCGTGAGGGAGAAATCCACCTAGCTAAGGGAATGTGGAGGGAGAAGGGAAAAATGGAAAATCCAATGGTGATTCCCAACTACTTAAAGGACATCTACCTAGACTCAAACGCGATTAAACTTCACTAAGATACAAAACTTCCACTTTTCTGAAATGGCTACATGTTTAAAAGTGGAGGCAACAGCTGGCTCTAACTGGGGACTTGGGTAGATTATACCCAAGCGAGGGACCTAGTATCTCTGGTTTCGCAAGGAAAAACAAAAGGCAGCAACGCAGGAACACCAACAAAAGAAAGCAAAATTGGAAAGGAACAAAATCAAGGGAAAGGAAACTAACCTAAGGAACGCAAAGCAACAAAAAAAAACTATGGTACATTACAGGGGTTACCTGTTTTCAATCTGCAATTTGATAAAGCTTCAAATCTTGACCATTGAAGGTCAGTGGTAATACTTCACCATCCTGATACGCCAGGTTGAAGGAATTGTTATCAAATGCCTGGTGGATTATGAACGGGCCTTTCCATAGGGAATCAAACTTCTTATGCATCCCTTTGGGAGCGCTTCGCTTATCCCACAATACTACACTATCACCCACCATGAATTTTCTTGGTCTTGCTTTCCTGTCAAACAACTTCTTCACTCAAGTCTGATGCTGAGTGATGTGATCTACTATCTCTGCTCTTTCCTCTTCCAGCTTGGTTAGATACAAGATCCTCTTCTCTAATCCATCTCTGAACGTACCATCTTCAATCACCTTTCTGAGCTTGTTGGTAGCCAATTCCAGAGGTAATGGAAGGCTCGCTTCAGTGCCATAAACCAAATCAAAAGGTGATACACCAATTGCCCTCTTTGGCATCACTCTGTCTGCCCATAATGCTTCATGCAGCTTTTTATGCTAGTTTCTTTGATTATCTTCCACCAGCTTCTTAATAATATTCACCAAATTCTTATTGCTAGATTTGGCCTGGCCGTTTCCCTGTGGGAAGTAATCTGAAGAATGGCTAACAGTGATTCCATATTCGAAGCAAAAACTAGTAATCTCAACTGAAGAGAAATAAGCTGCATTGTCCATTACTAACTTATTCGGGATGCCAAACCTGACTAGTATATTCTCTTTAATAAATTCACATACCACTTCTGAAGTTTTTTTTTTCATTGCCTTAGCTACCACCCACTTGGTGAAATAATCAGTGGCAGTTATTATGTTCTGGTGACCAGTGCTGGAAGCTGGATTGATTGGGCCGATGAAATCAAGACCCCATTGTTGAAAAGGCTCCTCTATCACTACAGGATTCAACGGGAGAGCAGCTAATTGAGGATTCCCTAAAAACATCTTGCATTTCTCACATTTTGCTACTCAGGAATAGGCATCCTTGAACATTCCAGGCCAGTAGTAACATTGTCTTAAAATTTTGAAAGTTGTAACTGAGGACGAGAAATGTCCTCCATAGGCTTCATCGTGAAAAGTCTTTAGTAGCCTCTCTTGTTGTTTTTTATCTACACATCTGAGGAAAGTACCATCAATCACCTTCTTAAACAATTTACCATCCCAAATTACAAACTTAGCAGCCTTTAATCTCAGTTCTCTTCTTTGTTTCGCTGCCAGGCCCTCCGGGCATTCTTCGTATGTGAGGAAGTAAGCAATATCTTCGAACCATGTATCTTGGAGTCCCACAGCCAAGACCAACTACTTTTCTTCGGATTCCCCTGTCTCTTCCACGATCTTGTTTTCCACGATTGCTCTACATAAAGCATTTCCCCTTACCAATTTAGTGGGATTAATTTCAATGTCGTATTCCTGCGTCTTTGCTATCCAAGCTCCTCGAGCAGTGCAACCCACTTCTTGCTGTGTTAACACACTCTTCACCGCTACATCTGGGACATAGACCATAGAATGTGAATGCAAGATGTAGAACTGGAAGTTTTTCAATGCTTTAACTACCGCAAAAGCATGTTTCTCGATTTGAGAATATCTTAATTCATGATTCTTTAAGGGAACACTCATGAAAGCTATAGGGGCCTGAACTCCTTCATCATTACTTTGCATAAGTATAGCTGACAGAGTGTGTTCAGAAGCATAACAATAGATGATGAAATCCCACCCATAATTTGGATGACTCAACACCGGAGCATTAGCAATAGCATCCTTGATGTTCTGGAAAGCTTGTTTCCCTGGTTCGCTCCATTTAAAATTTGCATTGCTTTTCATCATATCTACAATGCATTAAGTTATCTCTACAAAATTTGGTACAAATCTCCTAAGAAAGTTGACTTGCCCAAAATATCACTTCACTCCTATTCTGTTCACTGGCAAACTCAACCTTCGAATAGCCTCAACTCACTCTGGGTCGATCCTGATTCCTTCTTGGGAGACTATGTGACCGAGGAGCTTTCCTTCTGTTACACAGAACACAGATTTCTTTGGGTTGAGGGAGATTCCATGATCTCGAAATGTTTGCAAGACCTTCCTCAAGTCTTCTATGTGGTCTTTTCTTTCCTTTGAAAACACGGTGAGATCATCCAGATATATCCCTATGATCTGCTCCTTCAGATCAGCAAATGTTTTGCTCATGCATCTTTGAAAAGTAGCACCTACGTTTATCAGACCGAAAGGCATCCTATGGTATGAAAACATACCCCAGGATGTTGTGGACACTGTCTTGTGCTGATCTTTCTCCTCTACTTCAATCTGGTTAAAGCCCGAGAATCCATCGAGCATGGACATCATCTCGAATCCAGCCACCGTTTGCAGTAAATGATCCATATAGGGAAGGGAAAAATTGTCTTTAAGGGACGCTAGCCTGGCCTTCATTTCTCCTATCTATTCTTCCTAGGTGCTAAGGACATCCAAATGCCCTATGACCTTCTTCTCCACAGTGAAAACATGTTCCACGGAAGCCTCCTCTTCCAGATCCTTGTCCTCTTCCTCTTCCTCTCTGATCTTTATTATTCTGATCTTGGAAATGATTGAAATTGTTTCCTCATTGATTCTGACTGCTACTGGCCTCGTCCTTCTTTTTGGATCTTCATTTCGGCCACCATATGACCATCCACCAGATCTTCCACCACGACCTCTTCCATTTTGTCTGCTCTCAAACTTCTTGTTTAGCTTTTCTTCTACTTTCAGGGCAAACTGGTATGCCTCCTCAATACTGTTCATTCGAACCAAATTCAAATCCTCCTGAATGCTTGGCCTTAACCCATTAAGGTAATGGGCAACTTTCTCCTTATCAGCTTCTGCATGGCCTATTCGGATGAGGATTCGATAGAACTCCTCTGTATACTCTTGGACAAATTTTCTGGCTTGCTTCAAACTTTGCATTTTCTTCAGTAGGTCAAGCTCATAATCAACAGGAATGAACTGTCGCTTCAACTTATCCACCATCCGATCCCATCTTGTGCTTTTATCCTTTCCTCTTCGATTTTGCTCCAATTGGATCTCCTGCCACCAGATCTTCGCATGACCCTTCAGTCTGGCCTTCGCAAACTTGACCCGATCAGGATCCTCAATATCTTCATACTCAAAATA
>MU225713.1:702780-727635 GCA_018584345.1 Thuja plicata | reverse complement strand
ATTTTATTTTTCATTTTAATACATCAAAGTCGGCTCAAAATAACTTTTGAAACCCGAAAATTTTGAAGGAAAAATTATTTTCTGCTATTTCAGGTGGCCCAACTTTCGGAGACCATAAGTCATCACCTGTTGACCCGATTGACTATTTTAACCCCATTTCAGAAACGCCACAAAGCACTCTAGAATAGCTCGATATACAACCATGATCGAGCCCAATTTTCGACCTCATCCGGGGCCTCTAAAGCCTTCAAAACTGAGCTCAAAGTTTCTGTACCCTGTTTTCAATACTGAAAATTTTCAATATCTTCAAAACTAGACCTGATCTAGCCATGAAACTTCACTGGTAGGCTGATATGACTGAGATGAACCTCCACATGCAAAATTAGAACATTCTGAGATCGTATGACCAACTTACTAAAAATAGCAAGTTTCCATAAATAGCAGCTCTACACAAGGCAGCCCTTATTGAAAAGAAAACAGAAATATTTTTGGGTGATGCAAGATTGCCCTTACACCCAGGATGCTCCTGCATCACAAACGTAGGATCTTGCCCACCCTTTTCTCTGGTACTCCTGAGGAACTTTGTGCATTCCAGGGTGCTGAGAAGAGTTTACTGCTGGGCTTCTCTTCATGGTTGTCTTTCTACTCTCCAGATATTCCTCCTTTGAACAGCTCTTTCTAAAGTGTCTGCCCTTCTTTCTTCTTCCTCCAATACCTGGCTTGCGTTTCAGTAATGCTCAGCGTTCCTCCTATATCTCGAAACAAATGTATTGAGAGACGAGCTTAAGTCTTCTTGGTCGTCTTAAAAACCAAGGTTTGGTTGGAGCACTGAAAAGTTATTCTCATGAGGGAGTACCATTTTTTCTCATGATACGATGTACTGGTCTAGTGACTATTAAATTTCCCCAGCGGAGTCGTCAATAATCTATTGGTAAATAGATTTGTCCTTTCTTATTTCCTATGATAATATGACTCTTGATGCCCAAATTATGAACAATATCTGGTTACAACAGTTGAAAATTCATTCTCTGATTATTGAATTTTCTCTGAATTGGTAGGTACAGCTCCCTTTTGGAATGATATGCAATGAATTATGTCTTGATCCTAAAACTAACACAGGGTGTGCTCTTAACCCGAGAGTAGAAGAGGCAAACCGAATTAAGCCTAAACAGAACTTAATCCAGGCAAGGAGAGCTATCTAATCTATGAACCAAGCTGTAGAACTCACACATCCTATGAATTCATGCACTCAACACTAACTAATCTACAAACACTATTAACAAGATTGAAATGAAATAATAAAACTTCTATTTAGTTCTTCTCCGAATATCCCACAGCACATCCTACTGAGGTTTATTCACATACTCACAACAAAGGAATGAAACATCCTTTCCTTCCTACTGTAACTTAGATTAAGAGAAAGAACCATCTAATTAACAACTAATAGCTAACTGGAATAGAAAATAATTGACATAAAACACTTTTCAATTGTCTCTACAACATCACGTCTCTTACACCAAAAATTTGTCGACCTTTCATTAATCTTTCAATTTCATACATATAGAGCCAGGGGATGACCGTTATAAAGGAAGTTTAATCGGTTCATCTCCCTCTAAATGACAGGTGGGAAGAAATCACTTCTACCGCATAACTAATTACAGGAAAAAGAGAATAGAAAAGGAGGAAGTTAAATCATTTGGCTTTCTTTCCTTTCTCCATCTCTGTCCGATATGCTTTGGCAGCAGTTACAATTGGAACTAACTCCTCATGTTTAAGCACGTAAACATTGGTATATCTTAAGAGCCACTGGGCGTGATCTCTGGCAAAATCCTTCATGGAATTCAATTGCTTTGGCAACTCCCCCATGGCCA
Source organism: Thuja plicata (assembly GCA_018584345.1). Taxonomy (NCBI): domain Eukaryota; kingdom Viridiplantae; phylum Streptophyta; class Pinopsida; order Cupressales; family Cupressaceae; genus Thuja; species Thuja plicata. The sequence continues at coordinate 725,764 of MU225713.1, read as the reverse complement.
TGTGTATGTGTCCGCTCAGCTTCTGCAGTTCCTCGACTCTTCTTTCTTTAGTCACCTACTCGCGAGCTCTTTTTCTTTCATCTAAATTGATTGGCGACTGAGCGTTGTCTTTCCTCCTTTAACTAGTCACACACTCATTAGCTCTTTTTTGATTACCTCAAAACATCAGCGAGTAAGCGAGGCAATGAATGGCTCCTTTAGTTGCTCGGTCGCAGACCTTTAAGAATCATGAAAAATACTTGTGCGACTGAACGATGCATCTTCATATCAGTACTTTATGCCTTCATCGCGCACTCGCACTGCAAAATACACCTGGGTTATAACCTAAGTGAGTGGGCGACCTCTATAATCATGACCTCGTCGTGCAGTCACAGACATTTAACACTGACTTAAAAATTGATGCGGGTGTGTGACTGCTTCATTTTAAGCATGGCTCGCTCAGTCACGGAGACTGAGATAAACAACATAAATTTTCAGCGACTGCGCGATTTACACTCTTTTAACCCGTCGCTGACTCGCTGACTTGAAACTTAACTTCCATAAGACATCACGACTGTGCGATTTATACTTTTAAAACACTAAACTCACTCAATCGCGCACAAAACAAAACTAAACATAAGCAAATCGCGATTGCGCGATTCCCTTTTAAAATAGCTCGTTGCCCACTCGCACGACTTAAAAATATTGTAAGAAGACCGACGCGACCAAGCGATTAAACATAAAGCCATAATTTCTCTCCTCCACACCATTTTCTTTGTAGAAAACTCAGAAGCCGTGTGTGATACGTATAAGTTGGAGAATTCATGCTGCTCAGGTACCCGAAAGTAGTTCACCACTGTCTGACGATCAATAGATAGAAGCACTGTTTCATCTGGTAGTATAATCTATTTGGTGTCCGGGTTGTAATGGTTGATCCATTCGTATATCAATTCTGGAGCTTGGACGGCCACTGGAAACCCTGCCGCTTCAATCAAGCCATTTTCATTATTCCACTTACTTTTCCATTTTCTGTGGACTTGCAAAAAATCAGAAACAAGGTGCGTTTCTTTGCTTGTGGAAAATCTCTCTACAGGTGAGAACTCCGCTTGTGAAGAAAGAAATTTTCAGTTCTCCGCAAATAATTTATTTTAATTTTCGAGTCAACATTTAAACATTTCTCTCTTACCTAGAAAATTGAAAAAGTGATTTGAAAACCTATTGTGGGGTCCACCACACAGCGCTCCTCCTTCTTTTATGCCTTTGCGGAAAATTACCTTCTTAGGTAGAATTCCGCCACGGAGAATCAGAATTTCAATTCTCCACCTTGAGTCTTTCTTGATCCCGAATTTTCTTTTAACTGCTTCCCGGATCTGTTTCTATGCTGCAGGTAATAACTTCACTGTCCACGACCATTTATTTTCATAGTATACCTCTGCAAAAATTGCTATCTATACTTCGCGGAAAATCAAATTCGCAGGTAGAAACGCGTAGTGGAGAAGATGATTTTCGAAATCCCGCAAGCCTTTAATTTGATGCTGAATGAAGAATTCCGCCGATGATGAATTGTTTCACAAGGATCACAAAGACAATGCGAGAACCCCCATCGGATTAGGCACTAGAATACTCGCGGACTTATCATGCGTGAGGGAGAAATCCACCCGACTAAGGGAATGTGGAGGGAGAAGGGAAAAATGGAAAATCCGATGGTGATTCCCAACTACTTAAAAGACATCTACCTAGACTCAAACGCGATTAAACTTCACTAAGATGCAAAACTTCCACTTTTCTGAAATGGCTACATGTTTAAAAGTGGAGGCAACACAGAGCATCACCGTGAGATTACAAATCAGATTATTCTTATGAGTCAAGAGATAAACATAATGAATGTTTAACTCATTGAAAGAATAGAAGCTATCGGTGAACTAAGGGAAGAGAATGAAAATTTGAATCATGAAATAAGAATTCAGATACAAAAAAATGAAATTATCAAGAAATATGAAGAGAGAGATAAAAGAATGGATGATTTTATTGAAGGACAACGAAGAGTCAACAACAACACCGATCAAGGTTTTATTGAGAATGGAGAATCATCAAATCAAGCTGATCCAAAGAATGTCTATGAAAATCTAAGACAAAGAAAGCTGACATGCAATCTCTGTGGAAAGAAATGCCACACATCAAATATATGCAGGAGAAAAATGAAAGGTATTCCTAAATCTACATCTTCATTCATAGGATTCTGTTATAAATGTAACAAGAAAGGACATAAAGCATATGAATGTAAGTCTGAGATGAAACAACCAAAGAAGGAAATCTACATGGACAAATACTTTCCTACTTGCAAAAATAATGGGCACACAACTCTTGAGTGCTGGAAGAAGAAAAAGAAAGCATGGAAGCCAAAAGGTCAAGAAACTACCTATCAAACAAAAAGAGTCAGTAACTAGTATATATGGGATTACAACACATGGAAAAATTGTACATCATGTGGAAGATTTGGTCACATTTCTGCAAACTATATGAGATAATGGACAAGAAAGTCAAGAGGATGGACTAACCCCAGAATGGCATGCTTACACTATCATAAAGTTTGTCATCTCAAGAAAGACTGTAGAGACCGAATGACAGAGACCAGAACATTTCCCAATGAAAACACCATTGAAGACATCCAGAGGATGAGAGAAAAAATGTGGAGGAAAGCTTCAAACAATGATGAAGCTGGAATAAGAAATGCAATTGGTGATACCCCATCCAATGGATCTGGTGACATCACCACCTCCACCTAAGCAGAACAAATAAGTATGGAACTACATTATACTATGTATTATTATACATCATTTCCATAATATGTTGATGAAATATCAAATTAGCATAAGTAAAAATGCATCATGATATTACTTTTTAAAATATGTGATAACTATTCTATCGGGTAATACATACCAAAAGCCATCGATATACACTCAAAGCTGAAATTGCCTATGTTTACCAAAACTTGTCGATTAACATGTAAAATAAAAAATTCTAAGTGCTAACCAAAAATTATCAGTAATCAAAGCAAGTTGAAAAATCTATGTTAATAATACACCGAAACCCGTCTCTAAAAGAAAGAGGTTTGACAACTTTCCTAAAACATAGTGTTGACACTGAAAGGAGAAGTTAATGTCTTAACTAACAAACTCCATCTTCACACACTGAGGAGTGGTTGAACATTAATGACTCACTTTTAGGTCAAATGACTATAAAAGGGTGATAGAAGGGTTTCATTGTTCACCATGACCAGAGCAGAGCGACAAGAGAAAATCTTGTGCAAATAATGATAGGATCATAGAGAAACTGGAACTCTACACAAAGTACTCCAATAAGATTAGAGATCACTACTGGTATAAACAGTAAGTTCTACAACAACTGAAAACTCTATTTTACACATTTCTCAGAAAGACCTAAATTTGAAAAATGGCCACGACCTCAAGAACCACCAAAATGAAGATCATCAAGAAAGATGAGGTTAAACTCATCAAGAAATCTACATGTGAGGAACCACACTACAAGATTTACCCTAAGGTTGCCTCACAACCTGATAATGTTGGAGCATTCTTGCAAATACCCACTAGGGTTTTTCTCGTTGAAGACTTGCAAGCATTCATCCACTGCAAGATTGCAGAAATTGGTGATTTAGAGGTAGAACAAGCTTACAAGAAGCTATGTAATGAAGATGGATCCATAAAAGATGAACATAAACACATAGAGGTGAAAGGGCTCAGTAATACCCTGTTATTACCCAAGGTATTCAAAACTAAATGGATTTGGTTAGTACTAAGCTGAATGCACAATCATAAACTATGGCTGGATGAGCCTAAGTGATAACTCGAGATTTTATCCATGTAGTCACTGGTTACCCTATAACCAAAAAGGTAAAATATTTAAAACACCCACCCAAGGCTGAGATTGAAAAGAACATAGAAGCCAAATGGGATGGCAGAGGACTGAAGGTATCCACTATCATTGATGATGAGATGAAATTTGGAGCATGTGTCCTAGGATACAAATTCTTTCAAGCTAGCAGGATGAACAACATAGCATCTAGTGCAGTGGACACAACATACAAAATTGTGAAGAAGGGAACTTAGTTGGATTTATCTAAAATTCTACTGAACCAGTTAGAAGAGAACATGAGAACAATAAGGAATGCAAATAAAAATACATGTAAGTTTGGCTCACTTATCATGTTCATTTTCTTTTACTTCCAAGAATCATTTCCATTAGTAGGATATGTAAAATGGGATAAAACAAGACCAGTCACCGTGCAGATCAGTGAAAACATAGCATCACTGGGGGACAACTTTAAAATAGTCATGGATGAGTTCTTTATAGGATTCAAGGACTGAATGCAGAAGAGGGTAAGGATCCCTGAACAAATTATTGAAAAGTTCAAAGATGATATATGTTTTATGGTTGATACAAACCATACATACATCAAGCCTATTGTACCAAGGACAACATGGTTACAACCTTTAGATTATGAGGTTAATATTCATCAAGCAACCAATGAAATCAATGCATTGATAAATGAAGCATTGGACAAGAAACAACCAAAGTTCAGAACTTATGAAGAGGCCAAAGCAAGAATCAAATATAGATTGGTTGTGAAGTAGATCGAAAGGAAAAGAGACAAAATGGTCAAGAACTTGAAGAAAATATTGTCGCTTACAGAGGAAGAAACCGAATAGGGAGAAGAAGCTGAAAAGGAAGAAGAGAACAAAGGACAGTTACCTATCGGTGAAGCTACATAAAAGAATGACTCCGAGGCCACAAAGTTAGATTCACCACCTCCTCCACTAGCTAAGAAGCCAAGGACCACATCTGCTTCTAGAACAAGAAAAAAAATAGCTAAGGACTCAATTCCTTCACCTTTGAAGAAAGGACAAGTAAGAATATATAAGAGGAAATCATCCACACCAAAAAGAGGGCCAACCAAAATAATAAGGAAGCTCATCAGAACCCAAGAAGATATTGAGGACACAAAACAAGATGAAGGTGTGCAAGTAGAAAAGATCAAGGTTCCAGAAAGCATTGATGAGGTATGCAAATCTATTGCAAATTTAGGATCTATTACAGATTCTAAAATCAGAAGATGGATAAAAATAAATCCAGAAGATCAAAATAAAGTTGAAGATGCCATCATTGTAAAGATGTGCAAGTTCAAATACGTACCAATACAATTTGAAGGTGGTATAGTACCAAAGGAACTCTTGGATAGATTATATGCCAGATAGTCATTTTCTCTAAAGAAAGAAAATGAGATAAGGGAAAGAGTACTTTTTTCTCTTATGCCTCTTGAATCCAAGAGGGAAGAAATTGATGAGATGATGGATAAACATAAAAAGGAGTTCTCACCCAAGTTGAGAGCCTACAAATTTCTTGAAGGGAAGCTTATAGAGCTTGAAAAAGAAAGTTAAAAAAAGTGGAGTAAAATACTCAACAGACCTATTGAAGAAGCTAGCCCAGAAAAAGACCTCCAATAGAAAGGTGATACTTAGGCAACTCAAGAATAGATACTAATCAAAGATGCAGAAGATGACACATCAGTTGAGTTAGACAAGGAAGAAATGGACACAACTAACAACAAGAATACATATGTTGCAGATTAATCATGGCCAGACACCACTATGGACACCATTATGGACAACATAGCTATTGACATAACCGATGATCCAGTAGCAAAAATAAAAAAAGATGAAGATGTCACTGTTATCAATTAAAAAATTGATGAACAAGACAATACATTTGATACTGCATAGGTGAACATACCAAGAAACATGCCAATATTGATGCAAGCCATAAATATACTTCAAGAGAGAGACAATAGACATGAAAAATATTCAAGAATTCTCGAGGATGCATGGAATGAAGGAAAGAAATAAAACACTAATGATCAGAAGGACATTGGAGATACTCAAACTGTAACTGAAACTAACAAGGTTACAAAAGGAGAACCAAAGAAAACAAATGGAGATACAACAGAGAAGGATGCATGAAAAAAGATAGATGAAGTACATAAGGACATCAATGAAGGAGATAAAACTAAAGATGACACTCCTAAGGTAACCAAAAAAGTTGCAACATATAATGTAAAGGTTGATGTGGAGACATCCACTCAAAACCAACAAGCTAGCACCGAAGCACAAAAATAAAAAGATGCAAAACCACAAGTCATTTCATCAAGCACAATAGACAAAGCCAACAAATTGGCTATGGTCCTACATTCAAGTGTAACTCAAAAGAAGAAGAAGAAATCCAAAAGAAATAAGTTTGAAGTCACTTTAGATGAAATCATTGAGATACCCAAATGTGACCCAACTACACTTGATTATGAAGCATTGAAAGAATACGGTGAAATATGCCAGAGGTAGACATTACAGGAGAAGTTGAGAAAGAAGCACTGAGAGTCCATGGTACTTGAAACAAGTATGGAAATCTCACACCAGATTGTACCCAATGTTGATGTTGATCAGAATAAACTGATACTTGATCAACTAGAACTCTCACATAAGCCATTACAATGTAGAACATTGATGTAGAGAAGGAAATTGAGGAGAGAGCAGAGAAGAAATATCAACACAAGCTTATTGAAAATATTAGCCAAGAAGTGGTAGTAAACAAGGTAAAACTATCAAAATTCATAAGTGAATTAGATCTTATAATTGCTGAAGCTATTTCCTTGATTCAACAACTAATCATAATTGAAAGATTCACTAAGGAGCATAGTGAAAACATAGCAAAGTTAGATTCAGATCTAGCTAATAGTGCTAAAAGATTAACCACCAGAGAAAATGTAATTAAGTTTTATTATGAGAATATTATTGAGATTAAAAGGTTAAGGCAGGAACTGTGGGAAGTGGAGACACAATTCAGGGAAGAGGTCACCGAGCTCCAAGCTCAACTTCTACCAAATCTGACACTGCTTCAACAACATATCAGTTTGGCAAGGTAAATGATAGCAACCCCTGAGATGTCTGTAGTAGACAACATCTATGATATGCATTCCAAGATCACACTCAAGCACATGTCTCTAGAGAACTTGAAGGAACAATGGGAGAAAATGATGGAAGACATGAAGTCTTCACACTCTCACATTTTTTATAAGCTATAAGGTATAAACCTTTTCCCTTAATATCAAAAAAGGGAGAAAATGATATGTATTATACAAATGGAAAGTAATGATATGTAAATATACCTATCCATAAGGGAAAATAATGATATACCGACATATACATAGGGGGAGTCATGAAATGACTAATGATATGACTAAGGATTATATATGTTGTACATACTTAACATTTTGTTAGTATTTTTCACATATCAGTTTTTGATACTAATGTCAAAGGGGGAGATTGATGACATTATTTTTCCATTAGAATGCAAAGAACACTTTTGTTCAACATACACCAAAAGATAGAACAAAGAGCAAACCAAAAAGAAGATACAAGAGATCACCAAAAATGGCTAAGTACAAAGAGAACCGATGACACAAGTTTTGTGTGTAAACAAAAATTGCAAAGTCAGAAGGATAAAGAGGAACTCGAAATGTAGGATATAGTGAAACCTAAGAAATAGTTCAAGCAAGGAACCTGAAAGACAGTCAACTTATTTCTGAGCATAACCGACTGACAGAACCGAAAGTCAATTGCAGCCTGCAAAAAGTAGATCTGAATGCCACATCAAATAAAATAGTCTTGTTCTATTTATAGAATCTTGATTTTTTTTTAAAACCATTTCTTTAGGGACAAGAAACATGAATGCAAGTGTTTCAATCAGTCTAACCGATTTAAAACACATATACTAGGAGATCAAGGTAAAAGTTGTAAACTTGATCTTAGAGTTAACATTATTTTACATGAAACTTGATGAGGTCAATCTATCTTATAAATAGATGATGCAATAATTTATTATGTATGAGAGGAAAAAGGATAAGAGGATGAATGAAGCCTACAAGCACATCTATGGCTCAGACTAAAAGTTTTAAGAACCATAACAGTAAAAGGTGAATTTGGTTATCAAGAACCAAGAATAGAGGCTACCGAGAATCAGAGGTATTATTCAATCACATTAGGTGATAATTTTATTCATGTAAAATTAAATGGATCTACAATCAGAAATAGGAGATTGCATACACTAGGTAAAATTGTAATTTTCTCTCATTATAACAAGTGAAGCAAAGTGTAAAAATCCTTTCAAGGAAGGTGGATTTAATAGTCCAACTATAAATCTCTTAACTAAGTGCACACTCAACAGTGTTGCAAAAGCTCTTAACAGAGTAGACTTTAACAGGTCTCCATAGATACTCTTAACTAGGTAGATAATTAGAAGTGATCAAATTGTAAGCCTTAAGTGGCCCATTCCAATCTACAGATAGTGAAGATTTTCTGGGTGCCATCCCCACCGCAATTTTTACTTCCTAACAAGAGTTTTCTATGATATCATATCTTGTGTTATGTGTCAATTACTTTCATGAATGTTTCTATGAATGTTCACATGTATGTTGATTTTATGTATTGATATAACTTACATCAAGATAGTTTAGATCAGATGGTTGGATAAACAATTTATTACACAAAGGTTAATTGATTAAAGGATACAAAAGTTTTAAGAGGTACTGATTCACCCCTCCACTCTCAGTACACACTTCTTATTAATTCAAACATCTTTTGTTGGTTTGGCCCTAACTAGGAAGGCCTTACAACCTGACATATTTCATGTAATTGAATATAAATTGATATAAGTTTCTATATCTCTGTGTTGTTGAGTTCCCACTATTGTCTTGCTGTTGGCTGCAAGTTTGGATAGTCCTTTATTGGATCTTCCAAGCTTGACTGCATCAAGTGGTATTAGAGATGGTTCATTTCTTGTGGATCTTAGGGTTTTTGAAGATTTGGAGATATGCTTATGATAAGATTGGACCCTAGGGAAATTTTAATCTTTTTGAGGAAGTGGAAGTGAGGATAATAGAAAGATTTAGATCCAAAATATTAGATTACATAGAGGTCCGAGAATAAATGATGGTTGTGAAGAAGCTGCTAAAAACTTTGAAGCTGTTGGATCTAGTAGAGATGACAGAGCTGATCAAAAGGAGAGATCAGAAGGAGACAGATATGATCAGCTGCACAGATCTAGATCTACAAGCTACCAAATGGAGGTGTCCAATTTTTTAGGTACATTGAGACCCAAGGATCTGATTAATTGGATCAGTGAGTTAGAAGGCTACTTTGAGCTAGAAGACATTGAAGATCCGCTGAGAGTGAGATTGGCACAAACTAAGTTAAAAGGACATGTTTCTTTATGGTGGAAAGAGTTGCAGAGGGAAATAGAAGAAGAAGGTGAGATGAAGATCAATTGGTGGAGGTTGATGGTAACAAAGCTAAAGGCTAAGTTAATTCCTGCCAATTATGAACTTGAGTTATATTAGAAGTTGCAGAATCTGAAACAAAATAAGATGACTATGGAAGAATATACCAAGGAGTTTTACAAGTTGACTATTCAGTCTGGGCATAGAGAAATTTCTAAGGAAAAGGTGGCAAGGTATGTGAATGGCCTGAGATTCAATATCTAGGATGAGATTGGTATGTTGAAGATTGAATCAGTAGAAGATTCTTATCAGTATGCATTAAAGGCAAAAGATAGGCTGAAGAGAAGACATCATGGTAATTCATGAGGGAAAGAGAAGCAAGAACAATAGGTGAAAGATAAATTGAAAGTGAAGATGAATCGAAACCTGTTGAATCAAGGAGAAGAATAGGTAGAGGTGTATTCAGAGTTAATTGTTACAGCTATGGTGAAGAAGGACATTGATCATTCAAATGTCCCCATGCAGACAGGAAGGTCAGTAGTCACCAAAATGCTGTGGTGAATGAGTTTATTGAGAATGAACCTAAGGTGGAGGGTGTGACTCTCTTGCTTAGGAGAAATTTTCTTCCCTCAAAGCAAGATGATTCTTGTTAGAGGAAGAACTTGTTCATGAGTGTGTGCAAGTCTGGTGGTAAATGTTGTAAGGTGATTGTTGATGGAGGAAGTACTGAAAACCTAGTTGTTGAGGAGATGGTTCAGAAACTTGATTTGAATTGGTTGAGGCATCCTTGTCCTTATAGGATAAGTTGGTTACAATATGTTCATGAAGTAGAGGTGAAAGAGCAGTGCATGGTGAGTTTTCACATTGGTACTTATAAAGATGAATTATTATGTGACATTAAGGAGATGATTTCTTGTCATGTTTTACTTGGGAGACCTTGGAAATATGATAGAGAGGCTATTCATGACTGTAAAATAAATTCATTTACTAGATCCTGAAAGATGGACAAAAGTCTACTTTGATTCCTTTGAAGGATGAAGACAAAGGAAGGAGGAACTTGAGCATTGGTAGTAGATCTAAGATGGTTGTAGGGGTTGGTGCAGATATTCAAATTCAGAAATATGAATTACATCATAGAGTACTAGTCAAAAAATGAAGTTGAAGAAGAACTGAGGGAAGAATGTGTTAGTTGAGGACTTGGAGGACATGTATACCAAGAACTAGTTTAGGATCTATGTGCTAAATCCCAACAGATGTTCGTCCAGCTACTGAGAATATATTTTTGCACCTGGGGTGTCTGATGCAGGATCATCCTAGGGTAGTTGGAAATCCCGTGTCACCAAAAACATGTTTTGGTTTGATGTTGATTTGTTTCTTGGGAGCTCAGTAATTTGGTTGGTACTGCCTTAGAGTTCCTTGTTGGGGTGCTTGGTTACCTATTAGATCAGTTTCTTATGGCTTATTATCAGTGACTAGTTTCTCTCTCTCAGTTATGGAGTGGTGTTTTGTGTTGTTTCTCAGTAGTGTCTGTTTGGTGGACCTCAGATCAGTTGTGCCTCTCACTGAGTGGTCTATTTTTTGTGTTCTTGATCATCGAAGGGGTTTATCCTATTTCTTGGGCTGGCTGACTGGTGCATTTAATTTGTGGTCACATGTGGGAAGATGTGAGGACCTATATCTTGTTTGGTTCACTCTCTTATGAAAATTTAATGATCGTTGGAGGTAGACTAATGGATAACATGTTGGTTGTGTATTTCTTGATGTCAACTTGTGTTTTATTATGTTATTTCATTTGTAATGCTGAATTGTTGAAAGTTTGTATAAAAGAGAGAGTCTAGGTTGATGTTAGAGGGTAGTAGAGGATGAGAGAGATGAGATAATGAATGTGAAGAACTGTAAGTTGTTGCAGATAGTGGTAAGAAGGTAGAAAAAAATTGAAGATTGCTTGGAGGCTTGAAAACACAAGTTTAGATCTGGTTTCTTCCACTTGGATATAGAGTAGTTTGGGAATGTTGGATCCTACAAGATCTTGATGATCCTTTTTTTGTTTTTGCCCTAACCAGTGTTGGTGCTCAAATCAACAGATTGGATTTCCTATGAACTTTCCAATCCAATGTTTGAAAACTCAAGTGATTTGGCCAACTAACAAGGTTTCAACCAAGATAAGGCTAAACCTTCTATAATTCTGGCTCTACAGAACCAAGGCTGGTAGGCCTATACCCTAGATTTATCCTCCAAATCTCAAGGATTTTTTATAGAAGATAAAGTACACTTCAAACTTCATTCTCTCAAAATATGGCAAGGTACTTGAAAGAAATCTTAATTGAAAGCGGTATGTCATAAAATGCTAACTAAACTGTTTTATGAAGAGAATGTTTGTAGATATGAATGTGAATTGAATAGGATTAATGGATAGAATATCAAAAAAATATGAAAAATGAACTAAATGACCACAATAAAATATGTATATAGACCAGTGCCTTATTCTATCATGGGCAATAGAGTCAAAATCATCTCAATCCTATCTACAACCTTAGAGATAGTTTACAAGAAACATATCACTTCAAAGGTGTTATGAAATGAGCATGTTGTAACCACCCTAATTTGGTCTACTCTAACCAGAGACCCTATTTTCCCTAAGTGTGATCATACCCCTAATTATGTCAAGATAATTATTCAATTATTGACATAATTCATTAAAATCAAAGTGATTTCATCACTAATTCACATTATTTACATTGGCCTATTTAAATCAAATCAAAATAATTAAATAATTGGCTAAAGTAATTAATTAAAAGGAATTAAATAAATCTCCTAATTACAACTCCTCACTTGCACATGGAAATTCAATCCATTATCCAATAGGAGTTCACTCACATGGATCACCAAAGATTCAATCTCCACCTCTCTTCACAAATCAATCTTAACCATGCATCTCTCAAATTCTCCTATAAAAGGATTGAATTTTGAGCTCAATTGGCCCCTAATTTTAGAATATTTAAAGACTTCTTATGGTGCCCCAATTCTTAGAATTCCAATTACAATATTATGCTGCTCTAATTTTCTTGAAATCTAAATGCATTCTTAGTTCATATAATTTCATAATCTTATTTGGTGCAATTAAATGAACTTTGCATTGCAATTTAGTTTGATTTATCATTGAATCTACTACTCTAAGCTTGTATATGTCACTGATTTATGCATAATCTAAGGTCAATTATAACATTTTTCATACTCTTCTTAGATAGGAAGCAATATGTCAGTTTTGGTGGTTTTTATATGCTTTTCCTTCAATCTTTCAAGTTTTAATCACTAATATAATGACATATCAAAGTGTTGTGTTGCAGCTTGCAGGTACAATAAATACACACACATTTATTTTCTTCTTTTTTTCTCTATACAAAGTCACATTTAGTGACAAAGGCTCGCCTTTTGTAGAAAAAGCTTGCATCCCGGGAGAAGGCTTGCATCCTCGATTTCCCAAGTTGCATCTTGAAGATCCTGAAACACATCCAGTAAAGGCTCACTTTTGGTAAATTTTGAATCACCTTTAGTTGCAAAGGCTCACATCTGGGATCCTTAATCACATCCTATATTTCTTTTACATTTGGGAAAGGCAATCACATTTGGTTAGCTTTATTGCATGTTTGAAATTTTGACGACTAATTGGCTAATCTTGAATGTTTTTGGATGTTAAAAAACCTAATGAGTTTTTGCAGGATGCCGTCAGAGACTTCTTTAGTTAAGAAGATGGAGAAAAAATACTAACTAGTGGTTTTGTAGGTTTTCTCATGCAAATTGACTAAACTTTGTTGCAAATTTTCAAAATCTAACACATTTTCTATCATTTGCTAAATTGATTGGAGGATTATGCTCTTTTCCTCCATGGAAAATCAGAAACTCAAAAATCAAGTTAGAATTTGAATAGGATTTGGGGTAAATTAATATTTAAATTTTCTCAAAAGTGTTTTTTCAAAGTTCTTTAAAATAAGCACTTAAATATCAGATTTATACACAATTCTTGGTCCAACTAGAGGATTATGTTCTTTTCCCAAGTTGGAAAATTAGAAACTCTCTATGGGGTATTATGTCTTGAGTTCTAAAATATGAGGGAAAAAACTTGCATGATGTTCTTTATAAGAGAAAATGGCATGGATAGGAGAGTATTCTCTTCTTCTTTATGAAGAATAAATAATCTAGACTCCTAAGCCGCCAATCCTCTTTCTTTTTTTCAAAACATTAGAGGCCCCGCCAGTTGAGGAAAATATCTCACATGAATGACCCAAGTAGGGATAGTTGAGTGCCAACCCTTACAACTCACTATAATCAAAATTCTTCCTTGAAGGCCAAAGCCTCAAAAGACATAGTTGGTTTTGTCCTTGGAATTTTGACATCATTCCTTGGACATGCTTAGATGTGTGTGGAGTGGAGCTACTTGAATATTTCTTGTGTGACTACACACATTTGAGTACTTATAGGGCTATGCGCATTAATTTTTCCTTGTGCAATTCTATGGGGGACAATTGTGAATGGATTCTAACAAATAATAAAAACTTGCAGTCAAAACAACCTGGTTTATCTTCGAAAGGTGATAATATCTGTGTAAGGAAAATAGTAACTTCCCCAAGATAATTTTCATTTTGTGCCCTCACTTATGTTTGGAGTCGGATAATACGACATCATGATTGGAGCCATTGTGTGCTTGGTGATGGCCATATTTTGATTAGCATGTGAGTGTGTACCTAAGTCTACAAGAAAATATTTTCATTCTATGCCTAGAATCTAGGGAATAGGGATGTGTTTGGTCACCTCATAAACTTGTTTGATGTGTCTAAAATGAAACTAAAAAGATAAATTCCTCAAACAAGCAACATTTTGACACTCACTAACATTTTGACTGCTGAGATTTTTGAAATTGTCATCTGCGAAAAATGCACTCTATAGGTGGTTATCCGCTAGGGAGAAGCCTAGAACCAATTTTTCGCTGATGAGACAAAATGAAGTATCAATGCTAAAGATTCCAAAATCACAAAAAATCAATGTTAGAAACTTCCAAATCATGACCTTTATCAGATTTGGGAGCTTAACCTACCCAATATGACATGATCTTGGATAAAAACCCCTGACTTACAAAGGGAAAGGAAATTTGGGAAAATCCGAGAAAATTTTCCTAGCCTAAAGGAAAACTAGACTTGGACTCAAGATTTTCATGATGCTTTCAAGACTATCACTATGCACTAAACATCCATTTTTCTCTAAAGGTATGTGAAAAAAAAATGGGGCAACAGCTGGCTCGGTCTGGGGACTTGGACATTAACATGTCCAATCAAGGAACTCAAGTCTCTGGTTTTGCAAAGCTCAATAAAAGGGTGGCTCACAAAAAAACTAAGGAAAAACACAGAAAGGAAACAAGGAAAGGAAACCTAACTAAGGAAAAAAAAACATGAACTAAATGTAACTATGGTACAATACAGGGATTACCTATATTCAATTTAGATCTAGTATAAATTCAAGTCCTGACCATTGTATGTCAGGGGAAGTGCCTTGTCATCTGGATAAGTCAACTTAAAATAATTCTTCTCAAATACCTGATGGATCTTGAAAGGCCCTTTCCACAGTGTCTCAAATTTTCTATGCATAACTTTAGGTGCCTTGCATTTGTCCCATAGCAATACCATATCTCCTTACATAAATTTTTGAGGTCTGCTCTTTTTATCAAAAAAATTCTTCACATGCATTTGATGTTGTGTGATGTGATCTACCATTTTATCCCTTTCTTCTTAAAGCCTGTTTAAGTATAGGATTCTCTTTTCTAAACCATCTTCATATTACCATCTTCTACTGCTATCCTCAATTTGCAAGTTGCCAATTCCAATGGCAATGGAAGAGTGGCTTCAATTCCATAGACAAGTTCAAAGGAGGAAACACTAATAGCTATTTTGGGGTTCACGCTATCTTCCCAGAGTGCTTCATGGATTTTCTTATGATAGGTTCTCTGATTATCTGCTATGAGATTCTTCATAATGTTTACCAATTTCTTGTTACTAGATTCATCCTGACCATTTCCTTATGGGAAATAGTCGAATGAATGATTGATCATAATGCCATACTTAAAACAAAATTCAGTACTTTCCCATGAAGAAAAATATGTGGCATTATCCATTATTAATTTGATAGGTACACCAAACCTTACTAGGATGTTTTCTTTAATAAACTCACATACTAATTCAGAGGTAGTTCTCTTAGTTGCTTTCTCCTCCACCCATTTCATGAAGTAGTCTGTTGTAGTGATTATATAGGTGTGACCCACGCTGGATGTGGGGTTTATAGGGCCAATAAAATCAAGACCCCACTACTAAAAGGGACCTTCAATGATCACTGGTCTAAGGGGAAGAGCTGCTAGCTATGGATTTCCAGTAAAAATTTTGCACTTCTCACATCTTGCTACCCAATGATATGCATCCTTAAACATTCCTCTCCAATAATAACATTGTCTCAATATTTTGAACACAATAATCGATGAAGAGAAGTGTCTTCCACAAGCTTCATCATGGAACACCTTCAACAATTTTTCCTATTATTGTTTTTCTACACACCAGAGGAAAGTTGCATCTATCAACCTCTTATACAACCTATCCTCCCAAATAACATATTTAGAGGCTTTCATCTTTAAATCTCTCCTTTTCTTTGGAGTCAACCCTTCGGGGCACTCACCATACACCTGAAAACATACAATATTTTTGAACTAAGGGTCTTGCATACTTAATGCCAAAACCAATTGTGTCACCTCAAGATCTTCATCCACTTAATTTTCCACTATTGCTTGGCACAATGCATTTCCTCTCACCAACTTGGTGGGTTTAATTTCTATGTCATATTCTTGTGTCTTAGTCACCCATGCTCCTCTGTTATTATATCCCACATCTTGTTGAGTTAATACACTTTTTACTGCAAAGTCAGGCACATATACAAGGGAGTGAGAGTGTAAAAATTAGAATCTAAAATTGTTTAAAGCCTTTACTGCTGCAAAAGCATGTTTCTCAATTTGAGAGTATTTAAACTCATGATCTTTCAGAAGTGTGCTCATAAAGGCGATAGGGGCTTGAACCCCTTCCTCATTTTATTGCATGAGAATAACTGACAAAGTATGCTCATAGGAGTAAAAATAAATTATGAAATCTTCCTTGTAATTTGGGTGACACAATACTGGAGCATTGTCTATGGCATTCTTAATATTTTTCAAGGCTTGTTTGCCAGGGTCATTCCATTTAAAATTCACATTTCCTTTCATCATATCCACTATACATTTGGTAATTTCTAAAACATCTGAGAAAATTTACCTGAGCAAAGAATGATTTTACTCCAGTCTTGTTTATAGGTAAGCTCAGTTGCTAGATTGACCTAACCCTTTTTGGATTGATTATACCTTCTTGAGAAATGATGTGTCCTAGTAATTTCCCTTCAGTCACATAGAAGACTGAATTCTTGGTATATAAAGAAATCTCATCTTCTCTACACGTTTGCAACACTCTCTTTAAATCCTTTATGTGATCTATTCTTTTTCTATAAAACACTGTAAGATCATCCAGATAAATACCAATAATTTTATTTTTCATATCACTAAAGGAAAGATCCATACCTCTTTGAAAGGTATCCCCAACATTGATTAACCCAAATGACATTTTATGATAAGCGAAAGTACCCCATGGAGTAGTGAAGGTTGTCTTGTGTTGATCTACTTTTTACACCTCTATCTAGTTGTACCTCCAGAAGATGTCCAATATGGACATCATCTCATCTCTATCCATGGTCTGCAATAGGTGATCCATGTTGGGAAGAGCTAAATTATCTTTCAAGGAAGATTGATTAAGGTTTCTAAAGTCCACGCAGATTCTTATTTCCCCATTTTTCTTTCTCACGGGCACTATATTTTCTACCCAAGTTAAATGATGGATAGGATATGAGATATTAGCCTTAAGCATTTTATCAACTTCCCTGAATATCACATCAGCAACCTTGGGATTATAATTCCTTTGTTTTTGTCTTAATGGAACAATGTCAGGCTTTATGAGAATTTGATGTTTGAATTTTCCATCCATGAAGCTTTTTAAATCTTCATAACTCCACGTGAAGACATCCTGGTATTCTAGGAAGAGTTTTCTGGCTTCTTCCCTTTCTTCGTAAGTATAATATTTTCCAATGTTAATCATCTTAAGGTATTTATCATTCCCAATGTTTATTCCTTCATATTCGCTAGTGGTAGGACCCCTCTCAATCCTCTTCTTTTTAACAAAGGTATCATGCTTATTGAATTTTTTTTTAGCGTAACCAAATCAGGGGGGATAATATTACCTTGCATTTGGATGATACCAGACTTATCTTTCTTCTGATTGTCATGAAAATATCCTTTATGACTACCAGGAGAATTCCTATGAAAGTCACTATTGCTCTCTAAAAAGAGAAGGAGATTCTGATCATCTTCAAACACCTTCCAATCTTCCACTTTGTTAGGTACAGACGGTCTATACACCACTTCTATTTGATATTTATTATCTTTGAAATCTGGATGAGGGAGGAGCAATGAGGCTGATACTACTAAGGAGTCTACCTTAGAATTCAACTCTCTTGGCATAGATTTAATAAAGAATGCATCTAAGGATTCAATTTCATCCCATACCCTATTCCTGTAGTTTTTAAATCTGTGATTCTTCACATAGTATTGATTTTTAACTTGGCACACAATTAACTCGACATCACCTCGAGCTCTTAGGATTTTCACACCTCTCTCTTTTGCAGCGATAATTCCTAGAAGAAAGGCCTCATACTCCATTGTGTTATTGGTGTTCCCAAACTCCAATTTTTAAGCCATGGGCTCACATTATCCATCTGGCAATATTAAGACTACGCCTGCACCGGATCCTGACGATGCACAACTACCATCAAACTCAAGAGTCCAAATTTGTGGTGACGTTTCTTCAATGGAAGGCTTATTTTTCTCTTCTCAAGGTTCGGCTTCCTCATCATGATTATCTATGAATAACATGTAGTTTCCAAATTATAATTCTTGGTACAAAATTTGGGCTTTAGGGTCATCATATTTTAGTACTGTGAACTTTGCTTTCTCTTCAGGAACCAATTTTATCTTTTTGCTACCTACTGGGATCAAAGCTTGAGACCAATCCAGCTTTATTTCTCCTCCTAGATCCCTGCAAAAACTCTGGCTTAACAACAAACTATAAATATTAGGTATATTAGCAACCAATATAGTTAACAACATTTTCTTCTTGGGGTGCACTACTAAATCTACTTGGGCATATTTGATTTTCCCAATCAAAGGGACCTCCTTAGCATCCATGGAGTAGCATCTACCATGGGCCTTAGTGAGAGTGAGCCCTAAAGCCTTAGCTATAGTTGAAGGCATCACATTGTCTAAGGCACTAGAGTCAATTATGCAGTTACTCAACTTGCAACCATTTATAAACAATGACACATAGAAAGTGTCAAGCTTTCACCCTAGGGAAGTATTCAAGACAGATGACTCTTCTTGCTCAAATAGATTTGTCAAAATAGACTCTTCTTCTACTAAAGCTATGACATTTTTATTTGAATCCTAAGTTCCCCGTTTACAAAAGTATACTAATTTTTGCAACTCTATAGGTTTGACTTAAGATAGTCTATGGGAGAAATCTGAATTCTTGAATCTTTATAGAATTGAATAATGTCAAAAGAGTTTTGTTCCTTGCCCGGTTGCAAAATTCTTACTCCTTGGTTGACATCTTTAGAGAAAGAAGTGGACTCCTCATTACCTCTTGGTGGAGGTGTGGAAACAAGGGCTTTATCTTTCTGATTCCAAGTTAATACTGCATAAGATGTTCCATCTATAGTAGCATATCATGCCACATCTCATTCTAAATTTGATACATACTCAAAAAATAAGTTTTCAAAGTCGCCATGTGAGCACAAATCCAATTCAGCTCTAGATACTCCAGCATTCCATTCATCTGTTTGATTCATCTACTAGGCATGAGCTACATCATGGCAGATTTATCCATCATGATCTATTGTTAGGTGAAAAGCACACATGTTTCCCCTTTTGGGAGGAGCTTCTATGGCTAGCCTTTGTTGAGGAGAAGTCAATTGTAATGTTTTGTTAGGAATAAGGTGTCTCAACCTTGGATAATTCCTATTCTTATTATTTGTTTTGTAAAATGCATTTTCTTGCAAATAATGTAATTAAGTGTGAGTGTACATGTCTAGTTGGCATGTTGATGTGTCACTCCACTTGATGTGTCAACATCTTGAATTGTGTGTAAGGAGATCATGGTTGAAATGGTTATGACAGATTCCTATGACACGTAAGAGCTATTTCTAGGAGATTTTAATGACAGGTGAAGACATGCAAGATATGTGGCAACTGATAAAGTTGAGTACTTTACACTCTTACGGCTATCCTTGGAAGTTTCCCTAAAAAGGAAAGAGCATGATATAAGTGTTTTTTAGGGTTACAAGAAAGGATACAAAAAGAGTGTATTGTTGGTATGATCTGGTTCTACTAGATTTGTCTTAGAGTGTCGATTGTCTCCTGAAAGAACTTGCATTGCAATTGTGTTGTAACCGTTGTGTTGAAGATAATACATTATGTAGGTTTTGGAGTGCTGGGGTTTTTTACCGAAGGGTTTTCCCCAGGGTAAATCATTGTGTCATTCTCTATTTTCTGTATGCATGGTATGTGGCTGCAATATCATTGTTAAAGTATTTAACGAATCTGAAATTGTAAGGATTTAAAATAATTTGCACAATACTTTCCTATAGAGATTAGCGTAGGAAGCTATTTCCGCACCTAAGTTTCCTTACAAGTGGTATCAGAGCCTGATCAACTTTTGATCCTAGTTGTTGGGTAGGGTTTTTTGAGCTAATCTCAAGTTGAGTGGGAGTTTTTTTTGTAGAGCATTCTAAATCTTATTTGCAAATTGAGATGGTAGGTTCCTCATACAGTAGAATGGAGGTGGAGAAATTTAATGGCACTAATTTTGAGTTGTGGAAACTCAAGATGGAAGACATGCTTGAAGACCGTGATCTATGGGAGGCTACTACAATTGATGTGAGACCTAAAATGATATCTCAAGAAGATTGGGATATCAAGGATAGGAAGGCTAAGGGTCTCATCAGACTCTCTCTAGTAGATGTCATTCTTCTGAATGTTCTTGATGAGACTACTGCAAATTCTTTGTGGACACGACTTGGGTCTGTGTATCAGGCCAAATATCTGGTGAATAATTTGTTCCTGAGAAAGAATTTGTATTCTTTAAGAATGGAGGAAGGTGGATCCATAACTGATCATCTCAATGCATTCAATTTATTGATTGCATAGTTGGCATCATCCGGTGCCAAGATCAAGGAGGAGGATCGATGTATGACCCTACTTTGTTCCTTGTCGGATTTGTGGGACCATCTTGTGATGGATCTCAGAAGTACTATAGTCACATTCCATATGGATGATGTGGTGTCTTTGCTGCTATCTAGGGAAGCCCTTACTGTTCATGGGAGATCCAATGACAAAGGAAAGCAGAATGACAATAAGTCAAAGAAGGGAAGATCCAAATCCCATGGGAGTTCTAGGACTCCTGGAAAATCCAAGGTGAAATGTTGGAACTGTGATAAATCTGGGCACTTCTAGAGGGACTGCAAAGAATTGAAGAAGAAGAAGAAAGGCTCAGATTCAGCTTTTGAAAAATCTCAAGAAGATGGAGATGATTTTATTGCAGCTTTGGCAGCCCATGCATCCGATGATGTGTGGTTAGTAGACTCGGGTGCTTCTTTTCACATGACCTCTCATCAAAATTGGTTCTCAAAATATGAAGAGTTTGATGGTGGAGAGGTGTACTTGGGTGATTATTCTCACCTAAAGATAGTTGGATGTGGAAGGGTCACTATCAAATTTCCTGATGGATGACTAAAGGGAATCAACAAAGTTATGTACATTCTGGGTTTGGCACAAAACCTATTATCTGTAAGTATGCTGAATGATGTAGGTGTGCAAGTTGTCTTTTTGAAAGATGGATGCAAGATGATGAGAGGTTCTATGGTGCTCGCTAAAGGTACTAGGAGAGGTACTTTGTTTTAGCTTGATGCATGCATTTCTCAGTGCAATAGTTCTTCTATTTCAAAGAAGAGAGCAGCTATCACTTCATCCCCACCATCTAAATGAGCAGTAAAGAATACTGTGGTAATGGGTTTTGATGGCAGTGCAGTAAGTGTCCCTAAGGGTGCAAACACTTTAGAAGGAAAGCTTCCTACTGATAAGACAATGTTGTGGCATATGAGACTTTGCCACATTGGTGAGAAGGGTCTTAGGACCTTGAAATTTAAAAATCTAGTCGAAGGGCTAAATGATTGTAATCTCGAATTTGATTTTTATGAACACTGTGTTTATGGTAAGCAAAATCATGTTTAATTCTACTCTAGTTCTCACAAGTCTTCTGGTATTTTGGATCTTATTCATTCTGATGTATTTGGTCCTTTAAAAGTTCCTTCTATCTCCAGTTTTGTATATTTTGTATCTTTTATAGATGATTATAGTAGAAGGACTTGGATATATTTCCTGAAAAGTAAGACACATGTTTTTAGTTAGTTCAAGGAATTTAAGGCTCTCATGAAGAATCAGACTGGTAAAAGAATCAAGTGTGTGAGAACTGATAATGGTGGTGAGTTTCATTCCATAGATTTTGAACAACTCTGTAAAGAACAAGGAATCAAGAGACATAAGACAACTCCTTACACCCCGCAGCAAAATGGAGCTGCAGAGAGAATGAACATGACACTGATGGAGAAGGCTAGGAGTATTCTTAGTGGAGCTGGTTTAGAACAAAGGTTTTGGGCCAAAGCTGTGGCTACTGCTTGCTATCTGGTTAACAGATCTCCTACATTAGCTCTTGTTGGTAAGACACCCATGGAGGTGTGGTCCGGTAAGAAGCCTTCAATTAGACATCTTCATGTTTTTGGTTGTGAAACTTATGCACATATTCCAAAGGAGAAAAGATCTAAGTTGGAAAACAAAGTTGTCAAATGTATTTTCATTGGATATAGTGTTGGTGTGAAAGGATACAAGCTTTGGGATCCTATGACTAGTAAGGTGTTTCATAGTAGAAATGTTATTTTCAGAGAGCTAACATCTTCTCCTATTGTGCTGCAACTAGATGAAAAAGAAAAGGAAAAAGATGTTGTTCAGTTTCCTCCTACCCCTGAGAAGACTGAGTAGAGAGACCATGTTGGGTCTAATGATGAGGAGAGCTCTAGCAGCTCTGATAGTTTAGAAGAAGAGGAAGAACAACCTCAACCTCAGCCCTTGAGGAGATCCATGAGAGAAAGAAAGTAACCAAAAAGGTTTGATTATTCTATGTTAGACTCCAGTTGTGCTTTTGCTTTTATTACTAACACTGATGAACCTTGATCTGTGAAAGAGGCTTTGGGCATGGAAGATGCAGGTTCCTAGATTGAGGCTATGGATGATGAGATGGATTCATTGGAGAAAAAAAAAACTTGGGACCTTGTACCTTTTCCTAAAGAGAGAAAATATGTTGGCTGTAAATGGGTGTTCAAGAAGAAATTCTGTGCAGATGGCAGTGTTGAAAGGTACAAAGCTAGATTGGTTGCAAAGGGGTA
>MU225713.1:677295-701057 GCA_018584345.1 Thuja plicata | reverse complement strand
AGATAATACATTGTGCAGGTTTTGGAGTGCTGGGGTTTTTTTACCGAAAGGTTTTCCCTAGGGTAAATCATTGTGTCATTCTCTATTTTTTGTATGCATGGTATGTGGCTGCAATATCATTGTTAAAATAGTTAACAAATCTGAAATTGTAAGGATTTAAAAGAATTTGTACAATACTTTCCTATAGAGATTAGCGTAGGAAGCTGTTTCTGCACCTGAGTTTCCTTACATGTTTTTCCATTAGTATTCCTCATATCACCATTTCTTCCATGTTGATCTTGTAAATTCTGCTGGTAAGGATTGTTAAATCTATGAAGTTGTCTTTTGAAAGCAATGAAGTCATTGGATAATTTTTGGATCATCTCAACTGATGATGTGGTATTTCTAGTACTAGCCTGAGTTTGTATCTCTCATTTCCACTTCCTCGTCGAGATCACATAGTCTTCTATTTCTACAGTAGTCCTCTGGGCGAGATCTAAATTGGCTGGGTTTGTCCTTCTTAAATTATAGCTGATATCAAGCGGCATAGCACTTGTCAAAAATGTTTTCAAATTACATGCAGGAGGTTGATTAGTTGCTGGGATACATTTGACAAGCTTGTTAAATTTAGCAACAAAGCCTCTCATGCTTATAGAAGGCTCTTTTTTGATAGAAGTCAATTGTGTTAACAAAGCATGCTCATCTTTGGCCATTTTAAACCTTCTTTCAAAATCCGTTCTCATGGAATCCCAATCCATAATAGAAGAGATGAGAAAATGATGAAACCAATCTGCTACACCCTTGACAAGGGTCTCAATAAATAATCTAGCTGTAACATCCTCCTCTCGCACTGCTAATATATTAATGGCTGCAAGTAAAGCATCAATGTGTTCATCTGTAGATACTTTCCCATCTCTAGAGAATTTGGGAAAATTCTTGATTGACCCTGAGGGAAGTGGGTTATATGCTGCTAACTATAGAGGACTAACTACGATGGCCCAAGGGAGTGCTATAACTTCCTGAGGTAAATAAGATGTTAGGTTTACAATAGGAGGAGAAACTACTTCGTGCAAGGTTAGCACTTGACAAGTGGTAGACAAATGGGATGATTTCTTGGGAGGTGAAGGAGGCCTACTCTTACACTTAGTATTTTTGTTCTTCTAACAAGGTACTTCAAGTAGAGAAAAATCAATCTCTGCAAGTCTCCCAAAGAATAGATCTATACCACCTTCTTTCCTTATACTTCTAAGAAATCTTTTAGGCTCCAGGATTTCCACTAATTTGGCAATCTAGCTTCACACTCTGCCTAGCATTGTGCTCGTCATAAATTCCTCTTTTGAATGGCTTGTTCAAGTGCTTCTGCTCTCACTTCTTCTTGTTCAAGCACATGATTAGCATTTCTATAATGCTCTGTATTTCTTTTGTGTTTCTAGGCAAAATTATTCAGTGAGGAAATGATATCTTCTTGATCATCCTAGAATTTGAGGTTTGGTTGAAACATATGAATCAAATTTTCATGGGAAAGTACCATCATTCCTCATGATATTGATTTTGATCTAGTGACTATTCATCTCCCTAGAAGAGTCACCAAAAATCTATTGGTAAACAAATTGTTCTTTTTTAGTTCAATTCTAAAATGCCCAAATATTGAAGAAACAATCGAATACAACAGTTGGGAAATGTAACTAAATAACTAATTTCCCTTTGAATTTGAAGGTACATCTCCCTTAAGTGATTAACCTTCAATGAATTTTTTTCTTTCCTAAATTAAAGGGGGTTTGTTCTTAACCTGAGACCAGAAGAGGTAATTCGAACTAGGTATGACATGGACTTGCTTTGAGTGCAATAGTCTTTCTAGCCCCAAATTATCTATTTTTAACTCCCATTGACCACTGAGACTTTTGAAATTTTCATCTATGGAAAATGCACTATATAGGTGGTTATCCGCCAAGGAGAAGCCCAGAACCAATTTTCTGCTGATGAGACAAAATGAAGTATCAACACTAAAGATTCCAAAATTACATAAAATCAATGTTAGAAACCTCTGAATCATGACCTTTATTGGATTTGGGAGCTTAACCTACCCAATATGACATGATCTCAGATAAAAACCCCTAACTTACAAAGGGAAAGGAAATTTAGGAAAATATAATAAAGGTTTCCTAGCCTAAAGGAAAACTAGACTTAGAATCAAGATTTGCATGATGCTATCAAGCCTATCACTATGCACTAAACATCCATTTTTCTCTAAAGGTATGCAGAACAAAAAATGGGGAAACACATGGCATGACCCAAATATGAAAAATACAAGGGAGAAATGAATCCACATGACCATGTTAGGGAATTGTGTGCCTTAAGCATAGAATACATGCATGAACCAACTTATTTAATGAGGCTATTTCTAGGAAGTATAGGTCAAAATTCTATGGAATGGTTTTGCAAAATCACACCAAGTGTGCAATATTTTTAGGATTTGATTCAAATATTTGTCCAACATTACTCCTAAAATATACAACATAATGTAACCATGATGGATCTTTGCAACAAAAAAAAATAAATAGGTGAATCCTTCACACACTTTTTACAATAGTGGAGGAGAATATTTGCAAGGTACTCAAGAGCAATTCCTAAATTTGAAAAGATGAAAATATTTATCAATAACTTAGTACCCTAATTGAACTATGCTCTAGAAATGCAATATTCTCCTAGTTTTGATAGAATGATCAAAAATGCTATTCATGCTAAATAAGTTATGGTTAAGAAAGGAGAGATCACACTCCAAAGTGATAATAAATCTAACAAATATAAAAAAAAAACGTAAATGGTGGAATAAGAACAAGAATTTTGTTAGTGATGGAGTGATGGAAGCATCAAATACAAATGCAAAACTAGCTGTGTTTAATCTCACAAACAACCTACAAGAAAGAAAAAAAGCTAAGGTAACAACCACAATACCAAGAGAAAACAATGATAACAACAAGAGTAAACCACGGACGTCTAGACCTTAAAGAACATTTAATCCATTGGGAGAACCTCTTGAGATAGTGTTGAAGAATCTCTTGGATAAAAAATTCCTCATAATACCTGAATCAAAACCATGGGAACCGAAAGTAAAACCAAGGTGGTGGAATGATAATACCTATTGTGACTTCCATAAGAATAAAGGACACAAGACTAATGACCGTGTTAAGATCAAACACGTTATGCAAGAGCTCATTAAGGGAGGCAAGATCAAAGTGGAAGGACATACCTCTAATTAAGATCACACAGAATATAACAAACCATTCCCTAACAATGAAAAATGAGAAGCTTCTAAATGAAAGATAAATGAATTCAATTATACCCACTCTAATAATGATAATGTGATCAATATGTTGGACATAAAAAGCAAATCAATCAATGTGATCACTATCA
Organism: Thuja plicata; assembly: GCA_018584345.1. NCBI lineage: Eukaryota > Viridiplantae > Streptophyta > Pinopsida > Cupressales > Cupressaceae > Thuja > Thuja plicata. Next base: position 697,664 of record MU225713.1, on the reverse strand, counting down.
AAGGTACCAAAGACAAATTAACACATTCAAATGTGGTAACTCAAAGCCAAGCACAAGTCATGATTAAAGGGGTTAATTCCTCATCTAAACAAGCGACATCCTCTAAAGCACTCATTGTCACAATTCCTAAACCAAAAATGACAAGGCAAATAGTTTCTATACCATCTGCCAACTATAACTTAGTAGACCAATTGAAAAGGACCTCGACTCAAATTTCTATATTTGAGTTATTAAAGATCTCTTCACTGCATAGGGAAGTTCTTGAACAAGCCCTACATTCTGCAAATGTTCCAAAAGACATAGATGTGGAAAATTTATAGGAAATGGTCAATCACTTATTAGCTCCACATTAACTCTCCTTTTTAGAGGAATATGACAAATCCTTGACTCATCCACATAACCAACCCCTTCACATTGAAGTTTTGATCCATAAATCCCGTGCAAAATGTGTATTGATAGACGGAGGCGCATGTTTGAATATATGTAATCTCAATCTGATCAAGAAACTGGATATTTTAGAATAAACAATTGCAACAATGTTAAAGAAGACATTATGGTTCCTCAAAATAAGGAAGTACCAAAAGAACTCCCACCTGAAACCTCTAAAGACATGGTGATGAGAAGCTTTGGAAAGAAACTAAAACTTGAAGAAACTAGCATGGGGGAATACAAACTAGACATGACGCCATCATTGGCTAACATTCTCGTGTCTCCAAGATCTTATGGGAAACCCTCCCCATCTTTCACAACTACTATATCAAAAGAAAAAGGAATTTGCAAACCAAATAGTATGGTTAGAGCCTCTACTTCTCAAGAGGATGAAAAATAAGATAAATCAGTCTTGGCTTGGCTCTATAAAGAGGAACAGAGAGAAAATGAAGTAAAAAATGTTAAAATATCTCCTAAAAAGTATGGAAAAGGTTATGACCTTATTTAAAAAATGGGATACAAAGGGAAGGGTCCTTTAGGAGATAAAGGAAAAGGACTCATTGAGCCTATACACATGGAATTCAGAGATATCAAAGACAAAATAGGGTTAGGTTTCAATCACAATTTAGAACACCCTACCTCAAGAGCTGGTCCAATCTTTGATAAAGGAAGGGATGAAGAAGATGGAGAAACATAACTTGTACCTTGGACATATGAAAGATTACTACACATTGGTACTGAGGATCTAGAATATCAAGGAGAAAGATATGTACCTACTTTTGTAGCACAACTAGATCATCATGTTCCTTTGTTGTCACAAACTAATGTCTAAGAAGTAGAGGAAGAAGAAGAAGACTCTCCAGAAGTCCAACAGCTAGATGAATCTAATGAAGAAATACCTCAAAAACAAGATGTACAAACTAACTAGGGGAAATTGGTAAAAATTTCACATGTCCTATATTTACCACACTTTGATCTACAAATGGCTAATAGAGTACATCAGGTAACGATTATTGAGTTTTTAAACAGATCTGATGATGATATCACAGAATCACATGATTATGAATGGGATCACATGTATGATGCTACCATAGACATTGAGGTAGATGTAATCCATAAATTTACACCTTTATTAGAGAAAGGAGAAATTTATAACACCTCTCATAACAATATTGTTGTCACAGAATCAGATGAGATAGCAATGCCTAGGATTATTGATTGAGACACTGGTGTCTTACTAGGTCTAGAAGAAATTCAAAGGATATAAGATATGAGTTTCAATGTGATAAGATAAGAAAGAGAAATCTCAACTAACGAGTCACTAGAGTTAGGTTTGTCTATTACTAACAATGACCCTAATAATGATGATCGACTCTTCGTGATCTAAATGCTTAAGAAGCTGACTTAACATAACATGTCTTGTCAGTTAATAGTCTTGACTCTGAAACGATGCTATCCTTACAAACCTCTGAATCATTATCCTTGGTAAACCTCAACCTTATTGATTGGACTAATTTAGACCCTACTCCTATCATGAACTTTACCAATGACTATACTTTGGTGTGTTATCTAAATTCTTGTGAACCCTATACCTCTTCCACCAATGCAAGGAGCGTGAACCTGACAAATGAGGATATCAATTTTCTTAGTCACAAATTGAAAAATAAAAAGAAACAAATAAATGATGGTGAAAGCCACATTATGGAAGTAAAAGATTCTAAAATAGTAAAAATAAAAGACATATATGATGGTGAAAACCTCTTAGAGGTGCCAAAAGATGAGATTATTGATATCCTCCCTAAGAACTTTCAAGAAAGATCTTCAGTACTGATAGAACCAATAAAACCAGTTAATTTGGGAACAACTGAATCTCCTAAATTTGTTCACCTAGCGCAATTATTATCAGAAGAAGAAAATATACTATTTACTATTCCTCAAAGAGAAGAAGATTAACTTTGCAGGGTCTTATACTGATATTCCTATACTAAATCTTGAGTTAGTAATGCATCACTTATCTATTGCTCCTAGAATTAAACCCGTCAAACAAAAACTAAGAAAGATGCACCCACATGTGGCATTATTGGTCAAAGAAGAGTTGGAAAAACTGTTAAAGGATGGATTTATAAGGGTCGTCGCTTATGCAAGATAGATTTCCAATGTGGTACCAATTTCTAAAATAGATAAGTCTATCAGGATTTACATAGACTTTAGGGACTTAAACAAAGCTTGTCAGAAAGATGATTTCCCATTGCCAAATATTGATATGATTATAGATCTCACAACAGGGTATCAAATATATTTACTCATGGAAGGATTCCTAGGTCATAACCAAATAAAGATTTCTCCTAAGGACCAAGAAAAGACAACATTTACATGCGTATGGGGAAAATTTTGCTGGAAAGTCATGCCATTTGGGCTAAATAATGTTGGAGCTATGTATCAATGAGCTATGACGACAATTTTCCATGACATAATACACAAAAATATGGAGGACTATGTGGACGATACATTAGCCAAGTCCAAAATAAGAACCACTCACATTGAAGACTTGAGAAAGATACTCGATCGAATGGAGAAATTTAAACTAAAATTCAATCCAAAGAAATGTGCATTTGGAGTCCAATCAGGGAAACTCTTAGGGTTTATTTTATCGGCTAAAGGAATTGAGAGGGACCCTGAAAAAGTAAAAGAAATAATGGAAATGTCACCTCCTCACAATATTAGTCAAATGAGGATGCTTCAAGGAAGACTTTAGTCCATTAGGAGATTCATGTCCCAAGTAGCAAATAGAGCACAAACTTTCACAAAATTTCTACATAAAGGTGTCACTTTGAAATGGAATGAGCATTGTAAAAATATTTTCAAAGAATTAAAAGACTACCTAGCTAATCCTCCTATTCTCATGGCACCTATTCACGGAAAACCATTTCTACTCTAGATCTCTGATATGACTATATCTCTTGGAGTATCTCTATCCCAAGAGGATGACAACAAAAAGGAAAGGGCAATTTATTATATCAGTAGGACCTTGGTGTCTTATGAGATCAACTACCATATCATTGAAAAAGATTTTGTAGCGGTTGTTTTTTCATCCTAGAATTTGAGACACTACATGCTCTCACATATAGTGAAACTTATAGAAAAAATTGATCCTCTCAAATACCTCTTGAATAAAATAGCATTGGCAGGAAGACTAGAAAAATGGGTCTTGATATTAAGTGAATTTGATATCGAGTATGTTGATAGAAGGGATATAAAAGGACAAGTGCTAGCAGATCAACTAGCTGATTCACCATTACAAGATGATGCACCTTTGATTATAGAATTTATAGATGAGACAATCATGTACTTAACAAAATATCCTTAGAAGATGTATTTTGATGGTTCTTTCACATTACAAGGATCTAGATCTGGGGTACTATTTATCACTTCTTAAGGCTACAAGATACCTAAGGAATATAAACTAATGTTTCCATACACTAATAAGATCTCAAAATATGAAGCATTAGTGAATGGACTCAAGATAGCTATGGAATGGAAAATTATAGTTACATGTGCATGGTGACTCTCAACTCATTATCAACCAAGTGAATGGTGATTAATAGACAAAAGATGAGAAAATGATGCCTTACAAATAGCTGGTGGAAGATTTGAAAAAGTACTTTGTTTTCATCACATTCCAACAAATTACAACACAAAATAAAGCTAAAAATGCTATGGCTACACTAGCATCCATGTTACAACTGGAAGAACACCAATTCTGCTATGACTTCTTGGTGGAAGTATTATCCTTTCCAACCTTTGATACACCTGAATCCCAAATTATTTGTGACTTAAATGCCCATGACCAATCCCAATATGCCAAAATAATTGCTTATCTTACTGATCAGACCTTACCTAATGGCTTATCTAGGAATGAAAAATGAGCTTTAAATAGGATAGCATCACGTTATGTCCTCATTAATACTAACTTATATAGATGAGGTCTTGATGAAATGCTTCTTAGGTGTTTATAACAAGAAGAATTTGACCGCACATTAAAAGAGGTTCACGAAGGTGTATGTGGATCACACTCGAATGGCTTTTCATTAGCTAAGAAACTTTTAAGAGTTGGATACTATTGGCCTACAATGGAAAAAGATATTGTGCAATTTTCTAAAACATGTCACAATTTTCAAACACATGGAAACCTTATCCATGCTCCAATCAGAGAACCCATACCTTTTATAACACATTGGTCATCTCAGCAATGGGTCTTTAATATTTTTGGACAAATTTATCCGATTTCTTCAAGTGGAAACAAATACATCATCACGACCACTAAGTATTTCACTAAGTGGGTTGAGGCAGTGCCGCTAATCAAAGCCATTGACAAATAGGTGGCTATGTTCATCTTGCACTACATTATTTGTAGGTATGGGATACCCTCTTCTATTGTAACAAACAATGGAGTCAGTTCAAAAACCAAGATACCAAGGACCTTTATACATAGTTTCATATCACTCAACATTGTTCTTCAATCTATTATCCTCAAGGTAATGGACAAGCTGAGGCTTCAAACAAGAACATTCTAAAAATATTACATAGAATTATGAGTAAGTCTTGTAGAGACTAGCATTTGCAATTAAATCTAGCACTATGGGCTTATAGAACAAGTATCCAAACATCAACAGGAGCCACACCATTTTCTCTAGTTTATGGCACAGAAGAAGTTCTACCCATTGAAGTAGAAATTCTATCTTTGCGAGTATCTTTCCAAGGTCTTGTTACAAATGAAAAATACCGCATTGATAGGGTTCATGCACTAGAACTACTATATGAGTGCAGACAAGTGTTCAATCATCTCAAAGTGTATCAGAAAATAATGTCAAAAGGGTACAACAAGAAAGTAAAGACATGCAAATTTCAAATGGGGGATCTCATTCTAAGAGAGAATCCTAAAAATTAGCCTAATAGAGAACAAAAAAGCAAGTTTGAACCCAACTGGCTGGGGTCTTTTGTTATAACAACAAATTTTGGGACTGGAGCTTATCAATTAGCTACACTTGAAGGAGATGTCCTTCCTGACCCCATCAATACTCTACAGTTCAAGTGGTTCTACGCTTGACATTCGGCTGAAGGGCCTGTGTAGTGGAAATAGTTCTCAGAAAATACAAATACAAAATTAGAAAATTGATCCTGAAGAAAGCCAAAAATAGTGGAAAAAGTCCTTAAAAAAGGTATCCTTGGTGAAAACTTGGCCAATAGCCACCTTGATACTAACAAAAAAGGAGAAAAATAAAAAAGAATAAAAAATTTGAAAAATAGAAAAGTGCCTAGGTGAAAACTTGGCAAACAGGCGTGTTGGTAGCAAAAATAAAAAGCTTTGCTAAGTTGTGAAAACCTGGAAAATAGGTGTCACTTGTACTCTATGCTCCATATATCAATGCACTTCCAACACTAATCCTCCATGATCACACCTTTTCTATCATTATACTCTAAATTCCTCATGAAAGTCTTATCCTTACCTGGGATTTGTCTGTATTTGCATCTTAGGGATAGTCATTCTGCACTAGGGGCATCTCTGCTAGCATGTTTGGTCAGCATTTGCTAGGTTTTACTAGGTCCTTGTCTCGGAAGGTTTTCCACTACAAAAAATATTTATTAATACTTGCATCAAAATGTCACTATAAAAAATAAGGGTGTTTCTTAAACACCACCTACATGTAACAGACATCATACTAGTGTTTCTCAACACTTTAATCAAACAACGTTCTGATAATCTAAACTTTATCTCATTTGCTCAGACATAAAACCATATTGCTTGATTCCAAGTTGCGATTGATGATTTCTCTACTATGATTAAATAATAAATCAATGGTGTTATTTAACACTACTTAAACACATATAGACTAATCTTGGTTTGATTATGACTCTTCTATGTTCCGATGGTGTTTCAAACTAGGGGCATGTAAGAAGTTATGAATTTTCTTTGACAGATTATCAATTGTTGATTGTTATGTTTTCTGAGTTATTCCATGACTTATATTCAAAGAAAAAGAGTCGCAAGGATAGGGGACATAAATTTTTCTTGGTTTTCGATGTATGGTGATTGTTTCAATGATCCTATAAATTTCAGCTAACTTCAATATTTATGGTAAGAGCTGCCAACATGAGTGGATAGCTGCATATATCTCAATCCTTGTTATGTGTAAACTGCAGTGAGGTTGAACCAATTTCCCTGTCTATTTCTAATCAAATTCTAAGTACGGTGTATGACACATTATATACCCAAGGATATAAATATTGAAGGTCATTGTGGGTTACATATCTTACATTACACACGAATAGAAGATGATTCTTAAAGAAAAAGGAGATAACTAACAAGTCATCCTGGCCTCTATGCCTTGATGCTTAGGTTACACACACGCCCTATGATGATAAAATGTTACAATGTATACAAATCATTGACAGTCCTAGAAGTCTGCATTTAGATGCATTTAATATTGCATGATTCATTTTAAAAACAACATAAGGGTTTGAGCTCAAAATGATTTCCTGGTTCATTCAAAACCCAAGTTTGACTACTTAATCTATATTACTGATATATTCATGTTATTGCATATCCGTTACATTCATTTTTCATTCATATATAGGAAAGATAAAATACAAAAACAAAGCATTCAAGCATTGCATTTCTTTTTTACATCCTAAGTGCATCCTGTAGACACCCAAAAATGGATAGGCTTGCGACTTTACATTAAAAATGGTAATTTTCATCTATTAATTAATGGTTTTTTAATTATTAATTAATCATATACTTTCCTCTAAATTCATTCCCCAAATCATCTAATCAAATTCCCAAAATTAATTAAATAATTAATTTTATTTAATTAATTAACCTTAATTAATTAATTACCATTAATTAATTAATTAAATTCAATTTCCTATAGTTTAAATTTAAATATTTAAACTTACTAATTAAATTCTTCCAATTAAATTAATTTATTTTCATTCAATAAAGCAATTCTAAATAAAAAAGAATTCAATTATCTCACAGGTTGAAAACATTAATTAAATAAATGAATTAAATATTCATTTATCTTCAAAGAGATAACTCCAATCAGCTTACATGGGTTACTCCACCCATCTCTCCAGTCCACATGGGTAACTTCACCCACCTCTTTAGTTCAAAAAGGTAACTCACAATTAGCTCTTCAGTCAACCAAGTTCTATCTCCTCTTTACCAAATGAAGAGGTGGAGTTTACTGATGGTTTCTCCGGTTCCTTTTAATCTCAACCATTCATCTCCCTATCTCTGGGATTGATCTCAACCATTCATATCATCACCAATTCCTATACAATAAACCCTTCATAAACATTTGAAGGATCTAAGATTTCAAGCTCTCATGCACCATTACTATGTCAATTTGGTTCTAGCATTCAAGTCATCTTGCGAGCACACACTCATTTCAATTAGAAAATTCTTGACACTTCTCAAGTCATAGACGCTGTCCCGCCAATACTGAGCATCAAGAACAACATTTCAGAAGGAGTAGAGAGAAATAATCGAAGCTTCAAGCATTATGGGGTTTGCATTTATTTATTTTCCTTTCTTTTGCTTGTACATTTTATTGATTACATTTTAGGTTATTCATTTTAGTAGTTATTGTGTACTTGATTTATATCATTGGTGAAACCCTTGCTACTAACCCTTGCCTTTGGAAAGCTTGGGAATCCATGAATCATGAAAGAAAAGGCATACATTTTGGTGAACCCAATGTGAAACAAACAACCCCAATATCTCTTGTAGATGAAAAACAGGATTGATCAACCATGGCTGTACGGTTGCAAATCTAAAAATCTATCTTTTTTTTTATATTTGTGTTATTTCACAGTTGCTGGTATTTTACCGCAATCGATGAAACTGTGCTCCAATCGACTGGTTTAATACTACAATTGATTGCAGGCTTTCGCAGTATTATTCTATCATTTTTTGTCTTCTTTCTTCTGGTAATTTTTTGCAATTGCCTAATCCATGCCGCAATCATCATTATTTTGCTGCAATTTCCCGATCCATGCTGCAATCGATAGTACTTCTCCGCAGTTGCTAGTGCTTTGCCGCAATAGCCAGATATTTGTCGCACTTGCCAGTACTTTGCTACAATTGCAAGAAACATTACATATCAGACCTAAATCTTCTGTCCATTTGTTTCTAAATTGACATTTTTTGGTTTTCTGTGCAGGGCCGATAGAATCACCGAGAACAAAGAAGGGTAAGTTGTTGTGAGTATCAATCATTCATTGTTTCAAAGTTACGTATACTCTCATTTTGCAAGACTTCTTTTCGATACTAACCTATCTAAACAAAGAAAACTAAAAGGAATTCATTTATTGATTTGGGTTTAAAAATAATAGTGCTTGCCAAACATATCACATCTCACATTTCAGATTTGGGCTTAAAATTGACGTTGGGACTAAAATTGAACAAAGGCAAAAAATCTCTCAAATTGGTGCATTAAAATTGAACAAGAAATCAACACCTACTTTTTGGGCTTAAAATTGAACATTGGTGCTTGTATGGTGGTGTACCTTAGTTCACATTTCAAACTTTGGAGCTTAATCGATTTACGTTGTGTCTTGGGTTTTGAGTGCACTTGCACAAACTGTTAGATTACAAACCTTTACACTTTTTAGAGAGGCATGTCCAGGGAATGCGCTTCTTCCTTAGAGAATGACCTTAAACTGGTAATCCTTTCAATCGGTATATAAACAAGGTGCAAACCAAAGTTCCATCTTATCTAGCCAAGCTCAAGTGATGTGTGTTGGTGATAGTCTGGATTGGGTGAATATCCCTAAGGATCCAGCGTGATCAACTAGGCTCTTAAGTGAGTCACGCATGTACAAACTAATTGGAGAGACACCACGGACCCTTACTACAACCTTGATTAATTACAGGCCAACCCATTTTTACCTCTGAATAGGTACCTTATTATAGTGCAAGGGGTTGTAGAATTTCCCCCCAAGATTCCCAACATATGTGTCCCATGGTATTTGTGTAGTGAAAGATATCTTCACTTTACGACAACAATACCTGGAAATGGAAAAAACATGGGCACCTATGTCATGGACCTTCGTGTCCTAGTAGCATGACAATTACTGTGTGAGTTAATAAACATTCAAGCATTGGGCCTATAACATTGTATTCTAAATCCATTGACCTAGAATAATCTAACTGTTCATTGTTGAGACCTCGTGATAACCTTGCAACTTGAAAAATTTGTAGAACATACATAGTGTCAGTCTTCATTCTTCAAAACACAGTGTCTATTGTGCTTGTTTCTTTGATCAGTTTCTTAAAACACAAAAAAAAAACATCCAAACTATCAAAAATGAGTCAAACATGTTAAAGTCTAGGGTTGTCAACGTCAAGTGTCTTGCAAATTAGAAGCATTGTTCCAAAAAATTCCAAAATTGTCAAGCAGTGATACTTATCCTCTAGTCTTTTTTAGACTGTTACTCTTTTACCACAATTGCCCACGTTGTGCCACAATTGAAGGAAGTCTACCACAATTAACTTGTTTATTTCCATAATCATAGTGTTTATTACCGCAATCGGTGATAAACTACCACAATCAACCATTTACTTTACCGCAATCAATGAAGTCATACGACAATTGACCATAGATACATTATTCCTATTTTCACCTAAAACCTTGAAAGAATTCTTCATTTGGTGTCCAAAAGTAGTGTCTATCCCAAGAAAACATGAAGAACATTATGTGAATCTCAAAACATTAAAGATTATCTTTTCTCTGTAAAGCATGATTATTGTCAAAAACACTGTTAGTTCGAAAGCTCATACTCAAAATACCTTGATCTCATCATATCAAACATCATCATCTTTATCAAAGTGACTTTGTCCAAGGAAAAGGTTGGAAAATCTTATCTTTTCATCATTACCACTTTGAGATCAAGTTAGATCAAAATCTATCCTTAGAATTACACTTGTCCAAAACATAACTCAGACTTCCTCAGAAAGGATCTTCTTCCTTGTTTTCTTTATATCACTTGTTTTAGTTACAAAACCTGAACTGCACTATGTATCAAACACCTCATGGAGGCCCTTACACAAGGTCTAAGGCTAGAAATCAACCTGATGAGTCATATATCAACCAATTCCCTACTTGGGAAATAGAGCAAGAGAATGATCCTTTCGTGAATACTAGTTCTACTCTATTTATTGAACAACCCCGTGGGGCAGCTTTTTCCAAGATATCACAGAAGGAGAACTTGAAGATGTGGAGCAAGATGATTACTCCATGAAAGTAGTTGACACTATTGTAGAGAGGAACCCTAAATGTTACTTAGCCATGCTAATAAAGAAGGGAGTCAAACTCCCCGCTGAATTTAGTGTATCAACTATATGGCCCGAAAACCCTCTCGTAGGTCAAAACACTACTCAGCATCCTCAGATACTACCTGTTGTGTCTCAAATATTTCCACCATTGGTATTAGCCACATTGACATAGACTATATCCAATCAAACCAATGACCCGACCCAGGCTAGCACATCTTCCACTCAAGGCATGACAAACTCGCAACTAAGTGCACCCATGGTCACTAGTATGCCTCCACCTTTCGTCTCATGGCCAGGACAAACAAGCTCTCATGCTATACCTTCCATCCAACCAAACACCAACTATTCTAAAACAATGTCGCTGCTACAGTCAATTCACACTAGTCTTGGGATCAACACCTCATGCCCATAGGGATCCATCTCTGCAAGAATGACTTACAGTCAAGGCCCACCCAAGGCTACATATTTTCCCATTCTGACATCAATCCAAACTCTACAAAAAAAACCCCAACTTCAGTTGCCTCAATTCCAACCCCCGCAATAGAAACCCCAGCTTCAGTTGCCTCAAACCCAACTTCTGCAACAACAACCCTAGCTTTAGTTGCCTCAGTTCCAAATACTACAACAGTAACCCCAACTTCAGTTTCCTTAATTCCAACCCCCGCAATAGCAACCCCAATTTCAACCCCAACCTCAGCAGCAACAATATCTACCCCAGTAGTATCAACCTCAGTTTCAATCACAACAAAAAACACATCAAAGCCCACCATGGGCTACCCATGTACCCCCATTTACAAATCACTCAGTGGGAAATCAATATCAAGCCCCTAGGATGAAATCCTATGTTCCTACTCAAGGGACACAGAGGCACAACCTCATACCCACTACAGCATAGATGAACATCATTACACATCAACCTCAGAATCAAATGGACATGTTGGTGCAACAAATGCAAACCCTTCAAACCCAAATGATGGATATGCAAAATCAGGGGCAAACCAAATCCTATACCACAGAGGATTTATACCCATACCCCTTTGATCATTCTCTACAAATGTCTCCATTCCCAACTCACTTCTCGGTACTGAAATTTGACAAATATAGGGCCAATACCAACCCTATTGAACATATCTAAGAGTTTTTTTCTAGTTGCATCAAAGTCACACATGATAAGACATATTTAATGTGACTGTTCCCACAAAGCTTGGTCGGACCAGCAATGGAATGGTTCTTGCATCTACCTCATGGCATTCAGTCCTGGGGTGAACTGGCTAAAAAGTTCATAGCTCACTTCCATTATAACATCAAGCGCAAGGTCAGCATCAAGGACCTTTGCGATATCAAATAGAAGGATGGAGAGTCTTTTGTGAAGTTCCTACAGAGATGGAGGAACATGATAAACCACATAAAATATGATGTGCTTGAACAAGACTTAATTGTCATGTTTGTTGACAATCTAATTCCAGACATGTCATTCAAAATAGAGTTATAGTTAGCTCCAAACTTCACACAACTCATCAAAATAGGAGTTCATTGTGAGAAAAACTTAGTCAAATGAGGAATTCTTGCAGATCCCACACAAATGAATACAAACAAAAATGCAATGGACAAAGCTAAGTGGTGGAACAAAAACAAAAATGTCACTAGTGATGGTGTCATTGATGTGAAGATAGTCAACTATGCACAACCCAAGGTATCACTGCAAGGCACACCTATGGCCAACCAAAAACCCACAGGACCCACTCAACAAGCATACACCCAAAACCAACCTCCTCTAGTACAAGCAACAGTTGCATCAAATAGTCAACAACATAATCAACACAGACCACAGTTTCAATTCTAGCAACATGATTTCACACCATTGGGAGAGCCGATAGAATCAGCTTTACGCAAGTTGATACAATCAAACACTATCACTCTCCCAAAAATTAGGGACTTTTAACAAGATGAAAACAAACCAAGGTGGTACAATCACAAAGATTTCTGCAAGTTTCATTAGGTGAAAGGGCACAAAATAGCTAACTATTACAGATTAAAACATGCTATCCAAGATCTGATTGACACAGGGGTCATCGATGTGACAAATACCCAAACCAAAGGCACAATTGATCACACTATTTTCATTGATACCTTTCCTGATCACAACAAGGGAAAAGCCTCTGGGTCTGATGGACAAGCAAAACAAGTTAACTATACGTATGCCAATAGTGATAATGTTATCAATTGCCTCAATCCTTCAGATAGCCATGTGGCTACAATCACTATCAAAGACCAAGGTAACAATTGTGCTATAACAATGCATCATGCCAGAGTCATCTTGCAAGGATTACCATCCTCACCTACTGTATCTACCAATCCTAAAGCAAACTCAGCTCCACAGACAAGCATAGTGGACCAACTAAAGTGCACACCTGCCCATATCTCCATGTTTGACCTATTGCACATATCTCCGCAGCATAAACTAGCACTTGACTAAGCCCTTAAAAATGCAACTGTCCCAAGGGACATAACACCCAAGAGCTTCCAAATGATGGTCAACCATATAGCTACTAACAAACATGCCACATTCACAGACTGTGATGTGCCACCGCATAAACCCCTGCATAATGATCCTTTCCACTTACTTATCTAGGTCCACAAAAGTGCTATTCATAGGGTCCTTGTTGATGGTGGAGCTAGGTTAAACATCTGTACTCTAAATTTAATCAAGCAACTAGGCTATTTAGAATCAAGCATTGATGTCACAAGGAGGATAAATATAAGATCTTATGATGAAGAGGAAAGGTCCTCTAAAGGTATTATCATTCTACCTATTCGTATTGGTCCTGTGGTAAAAAACACTCCCTTCCAAATCTTAGACCTTGAGTTGGGATACAACATGCTACTAGAGAGACCTTGGATACAAGAAATGCAAGTTGTACCTTCAACATACCATCAATGCATCAAGTTCCCACACTAGGGAGAGGAGATCATCATAGAGGGAGATCCCAATCCTTTCCAATATATTAATGCGGTCCAAATCAGCAATAATAACCAGGTACCATAAAACCAAGATGTAAGCATCCCATCCTCTTTAGATTTGAATCCCAAGGATGTCACATAGACAACAAGAAAGATAGTCATTAACTAGGATGCAAGTATTCCCTCCTCTTCAAATTAAAATCTTAAAGATATCACATGGAAAGAAGGCAAGATATCCATTACTGACAAGGGCTGTGGTGAATATAGATATGAAGAGGCTTTCACCATCACACACATGCCTCAGAGCCTGAGAAATTATGGCATGCCAGAACCTAAAATTACAATAGAAACTCCACAGCCTATTCTATTCAGATGTCCACCCACAACCTTTGTCCGATGGGGAGACATAGCAGAAGAAAAGCCATTTGAACAAGACATCAATACCTGGTTATACCAAGACCCACCAAAGACAATCCGACCACCACTACCCCTATCAAACTATGGTAATGGTTACACAATGATACAAATATTTGGGTACGATGGTACAATCGGGTTGGGGGCAAGACAACAAAGCATAATGGAATTATCTCTCCCACCAACCCAGAGAAACACAAGAGGGTTGGGCTATGGAAAAAAAAGAACTAGTCCTATGATCCAAGACATTCAATTCAATCAAGAACAAATAGCAGAGATGTACCGGGGGCACAACATAGAACATGTCTTGATAGGCAACATATTAGCACAGTTGTTGCCCGCCGAAGATGAAACTACACAAAATTGAATAGACCTCCACATAGAAATCAGTGATAACCAAGGAAGTGAGACATTTGACAAGCATTCTATTGAGACTAACTCCCAGGAGTATGAGTGGATATCCCTTCATGAATCTGAACCGTTGATCCCAGATTATTCCCCTCGGTCAGACACTATCATAAATCTAGAATACTTATTTGACCAACTAACCATTACTGAAAAACCCTACATAGACGAGCATGTCATTTATCAGTCTTCAAGTGGTGCATCCACATCACAGTCCAATTTTGTAGGAACCATATCTGTAGTCCCTTTCAGTCAACCAGAGCCAAACAAACGTGAAAGTATCTGTCTTGTACACCCTGAGCTCATAGAGTGGGATCAACAAGGACAACCTGATTTAGATGTCTTCGAGAATGATGAGGCTATAGCTCATTTCATGGGACTTAGGGAAGGCATTCCATTATGAGACCACAAGGTACGCATCTCCATTAACCTTGATAGAGTAGCATATTTCAAGGAGGAAGCTCCTCTTTCCAATCCACAAAAGAAAAAAGAACAAAAGAATGATAAAAAGCTAAAACAAGATGTATCTTCTAGCTAAAACAAGATGTATCTTCTAGCAAAAACCTCACTAAGGTGCTAGAAGATGGAAAGAAGGAACTCCTCCCATTGACAGAGGAGAAGTCAGCATTACTAGCAGAAGAAATAGAGGAAGTCAATTTGGGAGATGACAAGAACCCAAAGAACATATACTTGGCAAAATCACTCACCCCTGAGGAGAGAGAACAGTTTATAAGTTTCTTCAAGGAAAGGATGATCAATTTTGCATGGTCCTACTCAGATATGCCAGGGTTGGATCCAGAGCTAGTACTACACCATCTCCTGTTACTACCCAATGCCAAACCTGTCAAGTAGAAGCTGTGAAAGATGCATCCCCATGTTGCATTTCTAGTCAAGGTAGAGTTGAAAAAGCTCCTGGATGCTAATTTCATAAGACCTACACCATATGCAGACTAGATATCTAACTTGGTACTAGTTACAAAGCATAGTGGTCAGATATGGATTTGCATAGACTTCAGGGATCTCAACATAGCTTGTCCCAAAGATGACTTTCCTTTACCCAAAATTGATATGATAGTAGATCTAACTATTGGACATCAAATGCTATCACTCATGGATGGATTTTTAGGGTATAATCAAATAAGGATCACAACAGAGGACCAACACAAAACTAATTTCACATGTCCTTGGGGGATATATTCTTGTAATGTCATGTTGTTTGGTCTAAAGAATGCCAGAGTGACATATCAAAGGGATATGACAACCATATTTCATGATCTCATCCACAAAACAATGGAAGACTATGTGGATGACATACTAGCCAAGTCAATACTTCGAAAGGATCATCTACAAGTTTTGGGACCAATCTTTGATAGAATGCAGGAATTCAAGGTCTGTCTAAACCCAAAGAAATGTGCATTCGGTGTCACAACAGGAAAGTTACTGGTGTTCATAGTGTCACATAGAGGAATTGAAGTGGACCTAGCAAAAGTCAAAGCAATCTTGGACATGCCTCCACCATCAAACCTAAGAAAACTAAGAGGGTTACAAGGAAGGATCCAATAAATTAGGTGCTTCATAGCTCAGCTAGCAGACAAGTGCCACCCATTCCAACATCTATTGCACAAAGACATCAAATTCATATGGACAGAGCAATGTGAACAGGCATTTTGAATATTCAAGGAATACCTTCTCAAGTCTCCTATATTGGTACCACTAGTCCAAGGTAGACCATTGCTTCTATATATCTTAGTGATGGAGTCAATGTTAGGTATACTCTTGGCACATGATGATGCAGGTAAAGAGAGGGCCATCTACTATCTAAGCAGAACATTGGTGGGATATGAGCTAAACTATACGTCAATTGAGAAGTCATGCCTTGCAGTTTCTTTCGCTTGCCAGAAGCTAAGACATTATATGTTGAGTCACAAAACAAAGTTGATCACACATATTGATCCTTTAAAGTACCTCCTAAGAAAAGTAGTGCTCACTGGATGAATGGTGAAGTGGGTAATGAGCTTGAGAGAATTTGACATTGAGTATGTAGATAGAAAGGCTATCAAAGGATAAGTGATCGTAGATCAATTAGCAGAGGCACCCATTCAGGACCATCAGCCTATTATTTATGACTTTCCCATTAAATCTATCATTACACTACAACCAACGATCAAGGTATGGAAACTATATTTTTATGGATCATGTACAAACCATGGTGTGGGGGCAGGGATAGTGCTTATCACTCCAGATCATGATACAATTCCCAAGTCTTTTAGACTTAACTTCCCATGCACCAACAACATAGCTGAATATGAAGCACTGGTCATCGGTCTAAGATAGCAATTCAATGGAGAATCAAGAACCTTAAAGTCTTTGGCGATTCGCAGTTGGTTATCAGTCAAGTCAACAATGATTATATGACCAAAGATGAGAAGCTCATACCATATAGAGCACAGATGGAAAAAATATGCACCAAGTTCCATTACATCTTCTTCAAGTAAGTACCACAAGCACAGAACAAAGTTGCAGATGTGATGACTACCATAGCATCATTGATTGATATGCCAGGTAATGAAACAAAATTCTAGTTTCTAGTGGAGAAAATTTTGGTACCATCACATCAGGAATCCATCATAGAATCAACATGCATCCTTGTTGGTCCTGAATCTCCATGGTACCAAGATGTCTATAACTATCTCCAAAATAGTGGCTTACCTCCCAACTTGTCTAGGAACCAGAGAAAGTCCCTCATCTGCCAAGCCTCTAGGTATACCATCATCTCAACTAATTTATACAAACGAAGTCTAGATGGAGCACTACTATGATGTCTCACTTCCATGGAATCCCAGAAAGCTTTGTATGAGGTACATGAAGGAATTTGTGGAACCCACGGAGGTGGCAACAACTTAGTTAAGAAGATCATCTACATGGGATACTATTGTCCCACAATAGAGATAGATACACACAAACATTTACAAAGGTGTAGATAGTGTCAGATTCATGGAAGCCTCATCCATGCACCAGCCTAGGAACTAAATCCTATTACATCACCATTGCCATTTTCAATGTGGGGATTTGACCTAGTGGGAAAAATTACACCTTCTTTAGTGAATGGACACAAATACATCATAGCAGCAACAAAGTACTTCACCAAGTGGGTGGAAGCAATTCCCCTCACTTACATCACTAGAAAGAAAATAGAAAAATTCATACTTAACCACATTATCTGTCGATACGGGATCCCTCAAATAATCTTGACAGATCATGGTACACCTTTCCAGAACAAGGATGTTGAAGAGCTACGCGAACAGTTCCATATCAAACAAGGGTTCTCTTCCTTTTTTTATCCTCAAGGGAATGGCCAAGACAAAGCTACAAATAAGACAATCTTGAAAATCCTGAGAAAATAATGAACAAATCAAGATGAGACTGGCATTTTCAGCTTAGTCCTGCATTATGGGCATACAGAACTAGTGTGAGAACACCTATAAGAGACACTCCTTTCTCCCTAGTCTATGGATCAGAGGTGGTATTACCCCTCAAAGTGGAAATCCCATCCCTAAGGATATCATTAAAGAACCTAGTTTCAGATGAAGACTATAGAGTAGCATGGCTCAGTGAACTGGAGTTACTAGATGAAAGAAGACAACATGCTTTCAACCACTTACAAGGCTATCAGAATCACCTTAGAAAGAACTATCATAAGAAGGTGAAGCCACAAACATTTGAGGTAGGAGACCTTGTCCTCATGGAAAATCAAAAGAACCAAGCAGAGAGAGTCAAACCCAAAAAGTTTGAGCCTAACTAGCTAGGACCATTTGTCATTGTCAGCTCTACTCAGAGTGGGGCATTCATCCTAGCGACACTAGAAGGAGATCAGCTCCCCAGATACATCAAAAATATGCACCTCAAGAGGTTCTACCCTTGAGGTCTTTATGGTTAAGGCACCTATCTACATATCCAGAAAATACCAAAAAAATCAAAAAATACAAAAGTTACCTTGGTGAAAACCTGGCAATCAGGCACCTTGGCAACAACAAAAAAATAAAAAATAAAGCAAAAAAAAGTAAAGAGAAACAAAATCGTTCTCTCAGATAAAACTTGGCAATTAGGTGCTATTGAGTAGGTACCTTGGTGAAAACCTGGCAAACAGGCGCCAAGTGTTCAAATCTAGCTTCACCATCAATGAACCCAAGAGCTTGAGCACACTTCAAAATGCAAGACTGACTACCCAAGCTATATCTAGAAGCACAATCCCCTCTGAGCACCAAGAACTTACCCATGGTTAATACTGGTCCACCAGACTAGGGGGTGATTCTAAAGGTCCTAAAAAAATCCTAAAAATTGGAAAACTCATCAAAAATCCTAAAAAGATCAAATATCAAGAGAAAATCAATCTTCATCAAAAACATTCAAAGACTACAAAATCCAAAGCAATAAAACCAACTTGATTATCAAGAGAGCCAAGGGCGATCACGCCCAGTCAATCAATGTGACAATCATGAGCTTTGCAAACCAGCATTGGGCTCATCTGACATAGATTTATCAATCTATCAAATCAATCAGCAATCAACTGGAAACCAAGCCAATCTATCAATTGTCACAATCATGAGCTTTGCCAATCAACATTTGGCCCATCTGACACAACTTGATCAGCTGCCAAATCGATCAAATCAATCTATCAAATGTCATAATCATGAGCTTTGAAAACCAACATTGGGCCCATCTAACACAGCATGATCAACTGCCAACATGATCAAAGAAATCAATCAATCAAATCATATCAATCATCTTACACAGTGATGGATACGCTCAAACCAGACAGGTCAGTCTTATATGAGTAGTCTATTATTGAAACTAGACACACTCAAGAAATCAAGCCAATTAAGCCTATCCAAAGAGTTGAGAAAATCAATAGAATCCAACTACATCAAGGAACCATCCAAAAATGTTGACTAGGTCAGTCATGTCAGTCAGATGTTAGTCTATATTTTGTGGTTATGTTCTTACGCTACTCCAGGATCCACCATATGAGGAGAGTAGCTATGATAGATCATGAATTATTTTCTTTGATTTCTATCTGTTGAATGTTCACTTTAATTTTAGGGCCATGATGATTTAGGATAAATGTGGTAGGCGCTACCACTTATCTGGCAGTCACACAGTTCCATGATCTGATCTCAACCCTGGGAAAGAATTGGACATTCCTTCTCTTTTATTTTGTTTGTTTGGTTTATAGAATCAAGAGCTCACAAAAATATTTAGATGGACTCTGAGTTGCTTTGGAGTTCTATCTTGGTTTCTATGGTCTTTCCCTTTATGTTGCAAACAAGAGGTCACGATGCTATCCAGATGGACTCTAGGGGCGTCGGAGCTCTATCTTGTTTGCTTGGATTTCCCTTTCGAAAATCAAGAGTTCATAGTGTTATCCAGATGGACTCTGGGTGCATAGGAGTTCTATCTTGGTTTCCTTATTTTTGATTAATTTAGAGGATAAGTGGTATCCAAATAGTCAATATCTGGGTGTTTTTGGCTCTCTTTATTTTCAAATAGGGAACATAGTTGAACCCAGATGGTCAATATTTGGGGTGCACTGGGTTCTCTTTCTATTCAATCTCTCTACTCCTTCTGCTATCAAGAGGTCATGGCGGTATCTAGGTGGTATGTGATCTGGATCATTTGACGGTCTTCAAAATTTTGGAAAATACAAAAAAAGATGCAATGATGACAAATATTGGAAACAGGGGCAGCGACTTGGGACACTCATCCTTTCTATCAAATCATACCTATCCAAAAATACAAAAAGAACATCCTTTCTATCATTCCA
>MU225713.1:641783-664945 GCA_018584345.1 Thuja plicata | reverse complement strand
ATGAACATATAAGTTTGTAATGTAAAGTTATGTTACAAGTGTCAATTATTATGTAAGAGGAAGATATAGAAGAGTAGTATGATGAAGTCAGTATATGATATAGCTCTTTAAGAGAGTAAGAGCATTCGCACATACATGGAACTGATCAGACAACAGTGTCATCATAGCAGTTCACTTTTGATGTAGTGTATATCAAATTTTAGAAGGTTGTAGCCTTCATCCTATTGGGTAGTGAGCCATATACCTTTAATAGGGTTTTGTAAAAGACTCCTAACAAGGTCAGACCTTTAACTAGGTCATTGTACTCATATTGTAAAGATTTCTTCTAATAGGGCAAAGGAACTTTAACAGGTTCATTATACTAGTACAATATTTGTGGGTACTAATTCCCACCAGGGTTTTCCTCTTATCAAGGTTTCCCTATAATCATATCATGTGTTATGAGTTCTTATGTTAAGCTTCATTAAATGAATATTTGATTTATGTTTAAGTTGAAGAAAAGATTATTATAGACAAACACTGATTCAGCCCCCCCCTCTCAGTGTTTCTAACAGTTTGTTTGATCAAGTTCAAAGTTGATACTATCATTCGTAGTTCAATCAAGTGTGAGACTGATCTCATCAGCCATTTTTTTCAATCAAGTGTGGAATTCTTAAACTTTCTGAAGTCAACATCATACATTCTTTGAATCAATGCACAACTCGCACATAAATTCAAAGAGGGGAAAATGTAACCACCCTAATTTGGTCTAATCTAACCAGAGACCTTATTTTTCCTAAGTGTGATCATACCCCTAATATGTCAAGACAATTATTCAATTATTGATATAACTCATTAAAATCAATTTAATCTCCTAAAATCAAAGTGATTTCATCACTAACTCACTTTAATTACATTGGCCTATTTAAATCAAATTAAAATAATTAAATACTTGGCTAAAGTAATTAATTAAAAGGAATTAAATAAATCTCCTAATTACAACTCCTTACTTGTACATTTTTCATACTCTTCTTAGATAGGAAGCAATATGTTAGTTTTGGTGGTTTTTATATGCTTTTCCTTCAATCTTTCAAGTTTTAATCACTAATATAATGACATATTGAAGTGTTGTGTTGCAGCTTGTAGGTACAATAAGTACACACACACATGTTACCTTAGATAAGCTCAAAGTTATGTCAATTGAATATTACTTTTCAAATGATAGATTAATTGATTGTGGCCACAATCAATTGAATTTAACCATTCAAGATGAAAAAACCAATTGACAAACTATGAACTTAATTAGGAATATGCAACACCAAACTATCACTTTGAAGAAAATCTATAGATTTTATCTACGGGACTAATTTAAAATGATAATGAAACAATTCCCATAGATGAAAGAAAAAGAGCACTTATCTTTATTGATTTTGGTAAAATGATACACTTAGGTCCATGTTACAATTGTTGATCAACACTATCCAATCTGCCTATAATAACAATGTTAATGGTTCTAATTCTTTCACATGGCCTTGGTATCCTTATTTATATGTAGTTTAAAGGATGTGAACAAGCCTCAGGCTGATTTTCCTCTTGGTAACTAAAACCTAATCCCTAGATCAACAACTGAACATTAGGTACATTTGAAGGAATGACTAATCATCCTTGTAATTAAGAGTAGTTGTCGACCAATTAGGTTTCAACCATAATTTCTTAATAAATCCTTGGTGATCATCTTTAGATTATCAAATAATGATATTTCATTATCATAGTACTTCGACCAATTGTATTTATCAAGTATTTCTGCATCCAATAAAGAACATTATCCCTGACATGTTTAATATCATCTTTATTGAAAATAGGCATGTCAACATTATCGACCATCTTCTCGTATCCTTCATCTTTATAAGAATCCTCCAAGTATGTTTGCATGTGGTCATCATCCCACATTTCATCATAGTCACATTATTCTATCAGCAAACAATTCCATGTTTCACCACCTTTTGAAAACCCTACACAACGACGTTGGCAATATATTAATCAAATAGACAAAACCCTCAGTAATTAAAATACAATTGAAACATGAAATAAATAATATATAAAATATCCATGTTGACATCACCATCCAAGTTCTCTTCTCTGTCGACCATTGATGACACGTAGAAACATCACATAATGGCTCAAAGAGTAAGAATCATGCATCTTTGCTTATAGGCATCTCTCCCACTATCGAAACTCTCCATAGTTTAAAAATCTATCATATTGCTTAGACCAGTGTGGGCCCGAGACACATGTCACCTAGGCGCATTGCCACAAAGGTTAAAGATGTTGTAACTCTACCTTTGAGTCATTGTATTGATCGTCAATTTTCATCAACTTGACCGTAGATCGATCTTCAAAGATTTTTTATCAATCGATCATATTTATTGCTTGGTTAAGTCAGCACCATTGATTAAACCCATGTGCTAAGAGATGGGGCTTAAGTAACCTGAACTATAATCTATCTTGTAAACCACCATGTAACCCTATCATCATGTTCAACCAACCACATTCTTCCACATGTATCCTCGCTATTATACTTCCTTCACCTCGGTGGGTCCAGGAAACACGTCAACATCATGTGTTCCCTTAAAGCTTAAATATCCTGCAACTTATGATTGAGGAAACATGCTAGCCATTGATACTTTTTGAGTTTTAACAGATGATAAATTCTCTTATAGTTTGTGGATTTGGGACACGTGGCAATTAGGTGTAATTCCTTAAAGAGTAAACAATGCACATCTCATCTTTGTAGCATTACACCAACTGTGGATTCCAATCAAACTTAACTGCCAATTAATCCTCCGCTTGTTGTTAAAAATTGGTCATCTTTTGATCTTAATTAAAATAACACCGTCGATTACACCCATGTGCTAAATGATGAGGCTTTAGTAGCTCATACTTTAATCCATCTTATAAAGTGATATGAATCCTCATTATCTCCTTTGACCAATAAAGTGTTGCCATATGTATCCTTGTTGTCTCATCCTGTAACCGTATTGGGGCCAAAACACATGGAAATCAGGCATGATGCCTTAATGGATTGATAATGTACATCTTTTTTTTTTAGGAAACACACCGACCATCAGATGAATCTTTACTTGCTCGATGTATTAACTTGATTTGACCTTTTCCAACCAATATTAGAGGACATGTGTTAGCTAGGCGCATTCGCTTGAAGGTTACATATATTCATCTTGCCGATGGAGGTATAACGCCAGCCATAGATCTTTAGAAAAAGGCTATTTGTTTAAGAAGATCTACAAAGAGGTAAAACTTGTGTAAATAACCCACAAAAACACTTACAATGACTAGTTTATGAATTCAAAAAATTGCAGGCCGCAGAATGTAAAATTTTAAACATTGCAAATTCGATAGGAAAAATGCATAAATTAATAAGATGAATGTGTAAGTTAGAATATTTTCAAACATAAAATATAAATTAAAGGAATAAATAATGAAATAAAAGGATAAATTCAAATAATAAGGGCACAGAATATACTTCCCTAAACTGTATAGATTTGTAGATTTAACCTGCAAATCTGGGTTCCACCAGTGGCTTTTTCTGGGGATGTGTGTTCATACATGTACAAAGAAGGGTCCCAACTATCTCTAGAGAAGAATACCATTAGAAAAACAAAAGAATAGAGTACATATTGTACAAATAAGGAAGAAAAACTTGCCTTTTGCAGTTTTCAAGAAAAGAAGGGTTCAAGATATTTACCATGTACAGAAATCTCATTAGGATAACCTTCCAGATCTTGTAAGAGATAATAATTCTCACCTCCTTTATCAATGATGAAAGAAGGAGCTACCCATAAAGCATCAAATTTTCCATGTCTACCTTTGTCCTGATCTTTTACATTCCGTCTCAAAACTAAATCACCTTCCTGAAACTTCCTTTCGATGGTCTTATTGTAAACAAAACCTTTACTTTCTGTTGTAATTCATGATTTCTCTCTTGAGCCTGATTCCTCATTTCATCCAATTCTACAAGCTAATGAAATCTATCCTCCATGAAATCCACCTCTTCCCATTGTTCTTTATTCAAAAATTTATACACTGGTAACAAATTATTCAATGGTAAATGAGCTTTCTTTCCATAGATAAGTTCATATGGTGCATGTCCAGTAGACTTCTTAATTATTATTATGTCTGCCCAAAGTGAAAGTGGTAACTTTGAATCCCATGATCTCTTGTTGTTGTTTAACATTATTTTGTTGATTTTCATTATATTCTTATTACTAGATTCTGCTTGGCCATTTCCTTGCGGGTGATAAGGGGATGAATAAGAAATCTTTATTCCATATTTCTCATGAAATTTAGTGAACTCTATGTTAGCTCTTTTTCTTTCACCACAACTTTAAGATGATAGTATACTGATTATACTTGAATGCAAACTCCCTTTTGATAAGAGAAAGGCTAATTGCTGAGGTATTTGATAACACTGGGGATACCTATTATCACCTCCTTCATTTTTGAGTTCTATAGACTTAGGCAGGTATTACCTATTAGAATATTGTTGATTCTTCAGCCTATGTATTTGGTGGACTAGTTCATTCACTGGCTAGTTACTTCAGACCTCACTGTAATAACTTGTAAAGCACCTTGGAGATTGCAATAATGAGTTTAGAACAGAGTACTACAAGCCAGGCTATGGTCTTAATAACATAAACCATTGAGACAAGGACTTTCATCCTTCTTCCTTTTACTTTAGGAGGGGTAACCTAATGATCCACTCTTTAAGGGATTAACAAACTGAATAGTATCCTACTGATACAAATCCTTATGAGTTCAGCTCATTTGTTCTCAGTAACAGAAGTATATTTGAATGAAATGATTTTGGATAATGGACGAGGAAAAAACTGCAAACTATATCCTAGACCAGTGCCTATTCCTTGGGAAAAGAGTCAATGAAAACATTAATAAGCAGAGATAAACCAATAGAGATACTATAGAGTTCCTTACAAACTACATGCAACTGAGATAGAGTGCCTTAGAAACTATCCTCTCATATGCATACATCTAAATCCTTATCACAATGCTTTGATCTCTAAAATCATCCATGAAACTTAGTCCTCTCCTTGAAAGGAACTCATAAATAATTAGACAAATTACCTTGTAGCAGGTGTATTTCAAATTCCTTACAAGTGAAACACACTAGAGCACAAAAAGAATGCAAAGAGACAAGATAATATGAAAGAGGGAAAACTACACTATATTCTATTAATGGATTATGTTTCAACACATCCAGACAATAAGCCTTTAGAATATCAAAGACATAGAAGTATATTTTGCAAATAAAAGTTCAACAAAACCAATAGGGACCTGCTCTGGGCATTTGCAGGGAAAACCTAGAACAGAGCAAAGGAAAGGAACCATCATAACAAAAAGAAGAGGAGAATATAAAGAAGAGAGATAAACCCTAAAATTCATGCTTGTCATACACCTGCCCCCCTTCTGAAAATATGATCTTCTCTCACTCTTCAAAAATATCTGAACTCATTTACCTTTTATTTCTTGCATCTATTATTTCCAAAATATAAATTCATTTTGTGCAAATCTCTTTTATTCTGCTACTGAGAAAATTTCTAAATCTGAATATTTTCTGAGAAAATCTGATTTCAAAATTTGACTATAAACTGTACTGGAATGCTTCAATAAATCTAATTTTTGTAATAAAATACACTTGTATTTTGTCTCATTCTGTGCAAATCTGAAATCTGATCTGATCTGCTTGCCCTTTCAAAATAAATCTAATTCTTTCTGCCTTTTCAAAAGTTTGATCTTATCCTCTGCAAATTTGACTGCCTTCAAAAATCTGATTTTCCATTCTTCAATCACGAATCCTTTGGCAATAGACATTTAAATCCTTGCAATAAAAAACTTTAGAATTCTTTTTAAACATTATCCTGTGCACATTTCTATGTCTTTGAAATCCTCAATTTTCTGCATTTTTGACCAGACTTCACCAGAAATTAACATGTGGCATGCTCTGAATGGCTGCTCATAACTAGTCTGTAACTATGCCTTAACCCTAGGTTCACCTTTTCACCTTGTCTCCAAGTCTCTAAGAAATTCACCTAACCATGGTCTAATTTGGAGACTTGGTGACTAGCTTTAGTCTCATTGTCTCCAGAACTTTTCAACTTAACTGTCACCTTCTTGTGACCATGTGACTGCCTCAGTCTCCATTTCTTTGAAAGTTTTTGACTTAACCACTAACATTCAATGACCTAACGACTAGCATCTGGCAGTTAGCATCTCATGTCTGGTGACCATGCGATTGCACAGTCATCAAGTCTCACACGGTTTAGCACCTAACATTTTCTATTTGGCGACCACATGACTGGCAGTTATCTTATGGTCTCGGCGGTTATCTCTGGCATCTAGTGACCTCACGACTAACCACTAGCGGTCAGTCTCTAAGTCTCAGAAATTTTCTCCTCTGACAGTCATCTTCTAGCGACTATGTGACTAAATGCCATGTGTCACCTTGCCACATCATCACACCTCCACGTCATCAGTTCTGCAAAATTTTCTTACCTTTAAATTTTGGGCACAGAAACTGAGGCATCGGTTGACTGGGTGCGTATGTGGAGAGCCTCCTCATCAGCTTCATATTTCATATGTTTGAGTCCTTGCTTATAAACATTTTGAAATTTCACTCCAGGATGCATGTGGGATAATGATTTTTATGGTTTTAAAGGCATTTTTGAATTTGGGCTCAAAATATAGGGTTCCACCATGTATTCCAACCTCCAGCACCATAGAGCCCACCAAGAGCCTCTGGGATCTTTCTCTTATTTGATATAGTGTTCATTTTAGTATATAAATACTAAAAAATGCCACCGCATAGGCAATATGGGATAATGTGTTTTCACATTTTCAAGTTTTCTGAGGGTTTCACTGGATTCTGCTCATCAATGGCTAAATTTTCTTGCAAATGGAGATCATTAACATCTTCTAATGGTCTAGGCGCCCATCTCCATGGTTTCACATTTTGCATTTAAAAACATTAAAAACTTCTCCTTCATTTGCTATCGCAGTACCTCTGTAATCTGCATTATGGAAGCTCCAAACTATGGTTTGTTTCACATGCCGTTGCATTAGCTTGTTAATTTTGAATCCTTTAAGATATGCTTAGACCATGTGAAACACATCAACATATAGCATTTGCCAATTTTTAAGCATATTGTGTTGTCTATGTTGTCCTGCGTAGGCCACTAAGCAATTACATTGGATCTTGAATGTTTTATGAACTTAATCCTCAATATATCCTAGGTAGGTTACCTCTATCAAACTATATAAGGCATCAAAACTTCTTTGCACAACTTCTGTGCTATGTTCCCCCTTGCACTGCTATTTAGTTTCTAGGATAAAATGTTTTGAACTTACCTTAATGCGTGGGCCTCCTGACCAATTTCCAGCGTAGTCCACCAGGCTTTGTATTTTGCAAGTCATTCATGTTTAAAACCTTGGCAATTTCCTTCACCAAGTGCTATCGCAGTCCACCATATACTGAAGGTTTGCTTTATAATTCAAAAACATTCAAAACAATACTGTGATTTAACCTCCTTATCTGTGTAGGACACCATGCTGATTTGTTTTGGTTTTGATGCTGGCATCCTCCCCAATATGCTGCGCAGTCCCTTGTGACACGCTCTCCCAAAATCTGCACAATGCTTCATGGTATGCTGTTTAAAAAAGGTTAAAACTCATAATGATCTCCAAAATATTGCGCAGGCTATTATTGAAATTTGGGAGGTTTTTTTAAATTGTCCTTAAAAATAATCCATTCTATACTTGCATATTTTCATTTGTTATTTAACAAAGCACCTCTTAAATACTGTGCAAGCAATAACTCCTCCATTTTAGTTTATGCAAGCAAGCATGATGGGAAAAATTGTGGAATTGGTTTTATACCAGTCGCTTTGCATTGCTTGAAAGTTTCTAAAGTCTAACCAACGAGTCCATTTTGTTCATATCCTGCAATCATTTCAAACTATGAGACCACATTTTGTAATTTTATTTGATGACCATGATGAAAATGTACATCTTTCCCATCTGTCATCATGCTTGCTTGCAAATATGTGTCCATAAGAGTCATGCTCAAATGATCTTGACCATCAACGCTTTGCGCAAGTTCACTATGTAACATATTCAATCCTTTCGAGGGGTATGAGACTAGTAGATTGTGAAAGACAGAGCATACATAGTTGGAATGTGTCCCATAACTCTCCATTAACTTATAGACTTTGAGAAATCTCATTGTGAAATTCATCCATTGCTGCTCCCATTTGGTTCGAGCTTTGATGGTTGTCAATGCTTTATTCGTAGCTTCCATTTATGCATACATGGTTATCAAATCAACCACAACTACACCATCTGATAAAAACCCCTTTTTATGCTTTGACACTTGCAAACTGTATGTCACTCATCCATTTTTTTCAAAATTTATACCCCTATGCTTGATAATCCCAGATCTTACATATACTTCTAAAAAACCAAAAATATCTTTTTGTTCAAAATCAAACTAATGACCAAATGAAAAATAACCCTTTTTCCCTTTTGCAATTTGATCTCATTTTCAGTATTTGGCCTCTGGAATCGGCCTCAAAAATTTGACTGGAACAAGCAATTCAACCATGATACCTGGAAAAAGGTTCATTCATCTATAATAACTATGCATGCAAGATGGCGTCTTCAGATTCTTCCTTCGGTACAATATGCAACTGATTAAACATAGCACTTCAGAAAATAGTGCAAATGTAAAATGTTAAATCAACATAAATCTCATTTGGATCAGTCATTGCAAAATCACTAAATCACATTCTAAAACTTCACTATCAAGTCAGACAGTAAATTCACTTGCAATAAGAAAGATGCCATGATCGGTTCCTGAAAACCTCTTTTAGACAAAAAATTATGACTCTTACAAAATGAGTATTCAACAAATTTGATTCTGTTCTGAACTGTCAATCTGCAAAAATTGCCTCTGATACTGAGTTCACAAAGTCACTAGGAAGAACCTTCAAAAAATCACAACCTCAGAACATAGATTCAATGTTATGTGTAGAATGTAAAACCTCAGTTGTCTTGCTCTGAAAACAAACTATTCAACTGATACCAATCTGCAAATGTTAATCTTAACACTTGTTTGAATTTTAACACAGTTAAAAAGTAGAAACTGAATTTGGAAACAATGAAGCAAAGTGATCAACTGGATTGATCAAAATATGGAAATCTTCAAAGGAGTTCATTTCTAGGTCTACAATGCCAAACATCCTCCAATTACACTTGACCTCGAACCGGGTGCAAATAGGGAAAGTACAAAGTAGGTCACTTAATTCTGAATTCTGTATTTTCAGTGAAACTTTAATAAATTGGAAATGGAAAGGCTGTGGAAAAGTGGATAAATGGATTGGAAAGAATCTATAAATCCTTAGGTGAGTACACTCTTATGTTTTCAATATGAGGGACAACTCAATTATCCAAAATTTTCAACCGAGTATACATTTTCAAGACCTCAAAGTGGACAATTTAGTAATTCTGTACTTGAATACTTAGGAAATCAGAACTATTCACAAACAGAATGGTTCTAGAAAACTTGTCATCTGATTTCATAGGGATCTACAAACTAGCAATATTGGTTCATTGTCATGCCTACAATACCTGGGAACACACCATGATGTCATACCTATCCATCTAATCAAAGATGTAGGCCTTCAAAATAAGGTATTCAGAAATTTGTATTCAACAACTTTGGGAAACTTAACAAAGTGCCAATAGAATCAGACTGGAAAATTGCTCAAATAGATTCATCATGATCTGAAAAATAGAAAATATGAAGTATGTGACCACTGGAACATAGTACAAAAGGAAATTTCTCAATTGAATCAACTGGTCAAAAGTTATAACTTGTCAAACTGGGCTATTCAGATTTTTGAGCAGAACAAAGATGCAAACAGTTTTGAGCAACCAACTTTGGGGAATATGGAAACTTATCAAATGGATTGATAATGACCTAAGATCAAAAACATAAGCTCTCTGATATGCATTTAACACATTCCCAAAGAAGTTACTTATGAAACTCAATAGGGTGCAAGATATTCAGAAGCAAACTAGGCCCTGGACAATAAAATGACACCTTAGCAAAAATGCAGATTTTGGTGACCACCTCAAAATGACTACTCCCTAAACATGTCAGATTTAGAATTTAGGAGTTGAAACCCATTGCATATGTGAAATGAAAGGTACTGAACCCTCTTCTCAAGTAATATCTGATGAAAATCACTAGGGTATCTTTTTCAAGCATTCTAATTAAGCCTTCTCACAAAATTTTCAAGGGTACTCACCTAGCTTATCTGAAAATTTGAACATGGTCACTCAAATTTGTTCCAAATTTGAGAGGACCAACACTTTCCAGATCTGAAACAGATAGCATTATGACAAAAAATCTTATGAGGAACACCAAATCTTGTCAATATATTTTTGGTCAAGAATTTGATCACCACCTTACTACTATCTTGTCTAGTAGGTATGGCTTCCACCCACTTAGTGAAGTAGTCACTGGCCACAAAAATCCATTTATGTCCACCACTAGAAGTATCAATGATTTCTCCTTTGAAATCTATTCCCCAAATTTGAAATGGTTCTTCAGTAGACATAGCATGAAGAGGTAATGCATCATTATATTTGAGTTTTCCTAAAAAAATTTGACATGGTTCACATCTTTGAATATATTCATGGTAGTCTCTAAATAAACAAGGCCAATAGTATTCTGCATTCAATATTTTGTTGGAAGTGGCCTTTATTGAAAAATGTCCCCCACATGCTCCATCATGAAGATCATTAAGCACTTTCTTAGCTTGGTATACATCTAGACAAAAAAGAAGTATACCATCCTTGTTTTTCCAGTATAAATCTCATTGTATCAGGACATACTTAGATGCCTACAATTTTAATTTCCTTTTCTGACTATTTGTAAGGTTTTCTAGACATTTCATGTGTTTTAAGAAGTGTACTATGTTAGTGTACCATGGGCACCTTTTAATACTTGTCTGAGTCTCACTTAAATCCACCTGATTTACCTATAATGCATCAATATTGATTTTGCCCTCAATCTTGCTAATCCTTGTCCTCTAACAATTTTAGTGATCTGAATCTCTATATCAAATTCTTGAATTTGGTTCACCCACCTCCATCTTCTCCCAGTGACTTTTGATTGTCTGAATATATCCTTTATTGCTGCATTAGGAACATAGACTACCACTTTCGCTCCTACCAAATAAGGTCTAAAGGACTTTACTGCCTTCACAAGTGCATAATCTTATTTCTCATTAATATAATAATTCAATTTAGAATCTTGAAGGGTCTTACTAAAGAATGCTACATATTGTTCATAACCTTCACTATTATTTTACAACAAGACAAAAATAATGGTGTGATAAGATGCAAAATAAAATAATTGAAATGGTTTAGTATAATCTAGAGACTTGAAGAAAAGGGCTTCCTTAATTGCCCTTTTAATACTTACAAATGCTTCTAAAGCTTCATTAGTCCATTTCATGTTTGCACCCTTCTTCAACATCATAGCAACTAGTTTAATTATTTCTAAGAAATTTGGGACAAACCTCCTCACAAATTTTATTTGTCCAAAGAAGGATTGGATCTTTTTGACATTCTTTGGGACCTCAATTTTATCTATCATTGCAATCCTCTCAGGGTATATTCTTACTCAATCTTTGGACCCAATATGTCCTAATAATTTCCCTTTAGTAACTGCAAAATGACATTTCTTTGGGTTCAATGATATCCCATATTCAAGGGCTCTTTGGAATATTTGTTCCAAATGTTTACAATGGTCTTCTTCTCTTTTGGAGTAATCAGTTAGGTCATCTTGATATATCACCATGATGACATCAATAAAATCCTCAAAGGCCACATTTATTTCTCTTTGGAAAGTAGCTCCTGCATTAGTAAGTCCAAAAGGTAGTCTAGCATATACATAAGTACCCCAAGGTGTAGTAAAAGTTGTTTTATATTGTTCCTCTTCTTTTACCTTCACCTGGTTATACCCTAAGAACCCATCAGTAATTGATAATAACTCATTTCCTATTACCTTTTGCAATAATGCTTCCATGTTTGGTAATGCATAATTATCCTTTAATGATGATATATTTAGATTCCTAAAATCTATAAAAGTCTGATATCACCATTCTTTTTTCTGACAGGAACCAAATTTGAAAGCCATGTTGAGTGTCTAATCGGATTTATTATACCAGCATCCCTCATCTTGATTAATTCATCTTTCATCTTGGGAGCTAAAGTAGGGTTTATTGGTCTCTGCCTTTGCCTGAATAGTTTTGCATTAGGCTTCAAAGATATTGTTAGATATTTTTCTTCTAGAATCTCAATATTGCACTTATTCTTGACTCTTAGATTCCCAACTTTTGATTCACACAAGTAAAATTCTAATTAACAAGGATTTAATCCTTCTACTCTTTGAGCTCCACAGAATTAGGCGGGTGTACTTTCTATAATTTAATGTTTCTCAGTAAAAGTTAACAGTGGATCAAGGGTTTACACTGATTTGCTCTTGTCTTTTACTGCAAAAATTGATAACATATTCTATAAATAATTAGAACAAATTTAATGCAGAGCTTAACAAGCCAGACCATGAACTTGAAAAGGGAAAATATCAGTGAAATAAGGATTCTCACCCTTCTTCTATTTGAGTTCTAGACTTAGGCAGGCCGACCTAATGATTCAATCTCCAAGGAATCAATAAAATTACTTGTATTTTCCAATAAAAATGATACACATCTATGTTATTAATAACAAAAATATAAAGGATTGTTTAGATTTAATGTCGATGATGATAACTACTAATCAAATTCTAGACTAGTGCCTAATCAGGGAAAAGAGTCAATTGAAATATACACTCACAACATATTCTTAATGGAAACACACATGAAAATTAGATGAGATGCCTTACAAATTACCTTCTCATTTCCACACCCATGTATCAAATTATTACACTAATACTTAACCCTCTGAAACTATTTTTAAGATTTACTCCCTCCTTGAAAGAAACTCAAAAATAACCTCACAGTTACCCTGTAACCAATATATTTAAAATGCCTTATAGATTAAACACACAAGAACATAAAAAAAAAATACAAGAAGACATCATAGATTTGAAACAGGAACTTCCATTTGTATTTTATTAAAATAGTTTTGCTCAGTACATTCAAAATAACAAATAGCTTGAAACTAGACAAAATTTAGAAATCTGCCATGCAGTTATGAATTCCCCATCCTTTACAATATGTTACAACTTTATATTTATAGTAAGCACTAGCCACCTTGGAATCCTTAAAGATAAAGTATGCAACAAGCTTTGGATGGCTAGGAAAAACCTAAAAGTGCTAAAAGACAAAAATAGTTACATTTTCAGTCGATGGAAGAAATACACTTGAGTAGCTGATTTGAAATCATTCCAAATCCTTTGCAGTTGGCACCTTTGTCCATAGATATTCTAGGTAACCTCTTGAAGTTGTTATGAGACCTAGTGACCACCAAAACAACCTAAATTAAACTATTATTGATGATGATTAACTTCCCTATGCTCATTAATCAGGTGCCAAGTACCACTTTACTCTTCATCTATCATGTCTAAGTCAATTGTTGCTGGTTTATTTTTCTTTGGCTTGGTGATATTATCCCAAAGTATAACTTGATCTTCTAAAGGCCAATTGAAACCTTGTAATCTTTGCAACTAATTCATCTGCCTTTCCCACCTAGTATCAGTGATAGCCTTGACATCTACAAAAAATTTACAAAGTCAGTTTTTTCTTTGAAAGCTTCATCTAAGGCTCTATTGAATTTGTCCATGTCTAGGACATTATCATCTATCAGGAATGCCTCTTTTTTAGGTAGTAAAGTATCAAACTCTTTTCTCACTTCTCGACTGACTTGATCTTATTATCTCCCCCTTTGACAGGAGGGATAAACCTACTAAAATCAGGGCCAAACATGTTGACCCTTGCCTGAATCTGATTGGCTTTTCCCTTGAAGAAGGATAATAATGTGCCAATCTACTCAATCATCTCCCCCACTTGACATACTACCTCTAGGCGATCTTTCCTATGTGTTTTTAATGCCTCTATTCTTTCAAAAAGGGATCCCATGCTTGACCATGTACTAAATAATGGGTCCAAAGTTGCTATTTGGCCCTTCACCTCTGTTTCTAAGTCATAAAATCTAGTGTGTGCCTTGTGCACTATGTCTAGCTTTCCTTTTAGGATATCAATCCTATGATGCAAGATGTTTAGTAATGTAGCTAGAGATACTTCATTATGATATTTGTCTAGCTACTCTGTTCCCTATGGGAATTCCTCAATGGTTTCTGTCTGAATGAAGGAAACTTCTTTGGTTAGAGGAGGAGCTTTGGGAGCCTCTTCTAATTTATTGTTCAACACTTCCACTTGCCCCTGTAGTGCTTTGATTTGTATCAATCATTTTTATTTATCCTTAACTACAACAATTGAATCATCAAAGAGTTTTCCATATCTTGGAGAAAGTTTCTCTAGTTTTTCCTCATTGACGTGGGCAAAGTGAGTGACAGCCTAGGAAATCTCAAGATCAATAGTATTCTAGACAGCCCAAATAATCTTATCTCCATCCATTTTCTCTTCAACACTAACTAGAGATGGATTTTTTGTTCTTGGAGCTAGGGACCACATGGCTAAAGTCTGGGATCTTGGATCATATCCACATCCCCTTATCATCTCTCTGATCTGAGTCTCAGAAGACAAATTAGCATCTGGCTACTTCCTGATCTGGTCAATTATGAATGTAGAGGCCAAATCCCATCTAGACACAAGTAGCATTCCACTGGACTTGACCAATTTCCTAGCCTCCTCAGGTGTTATAGTTTCTGACTCAGGATCATAGGCTTTCAAGGCTTGCAAAGCTTCACTCTGCACAGTATCACCCTTTTTCAGTTGCAACTGCGATCCAAATTCTTGTTGCTTTCTCTAGATTAAGAATTTTTTGAACTCATCAGTCTTGTTGAATGCATCATCACTTAGAAATTATTCTTGATATAGCTCTCTTTAATCTTGGCACAGTTGGAGAGGTAAATCCACTTCTTCTTCGATATATTTTTCCTTTTTCTTACCCTCTCTAATTGTCTTCCTCAATTGGTCATGGTATCGCCTATCACCAGTGATCAAGGCACTCAGTCTATATTTCTTCTTCCCCTATGTCTATGCTTGAGAGGGCTCCCTTTGTTCTATTCTTTGTTTCTTCCTTGGGAGCTCACTTGTTACTTTAGTTTTAGGAGCCTCCGTATCATGAGCCTATATGTTTTTCTCTATAGCAGGTGACACATCTACATGAGGTGGACTATACATCTGATATCCTCCTTCACTATCCTCTTCATACTTAGAATATGAATTCTTTTCTCGTCCTCTCTATTTCTCCTCAATCTGACCCTCTAGTTGGTTATACAAAGTATGATACATTTCTATCATCTTTGTAATTCTTGTCATATGGGGCAATCCTAGGAAGAAACCTCCAAAAGGGATCCCTTCTTTTTTTCATTTCTTGCTCCAAGTATATTAAATCTTGGTATTTTTCAGCTCTACTTCTTGCCTCTTCATCATCTAAGATGTTTCTGATAAGATCCTCTTCAACACAATCCTCATGTTCCTTGATAACAGTGACACTTGGGGTTAGCAACTTCTTAGCACTTTTAATGAAGCCTTCAGGATCTACATATTAGTTCAAGGCTATGATCATCTTGTATTTCCCTAACCATTTGTTTACTACATCCATGGCCCTTTTCCCAGTGGTGAAGTCAACAAATTTGAACTGTCTGGGTGTAAATGTTCCTTTTCTCTAGGGAGCCAAATGCTCCTTGTCTATCCACATTAACTACCAAATAAAATCCATCAAGGAAATCCTTGGAGGCACATACTTTGGAAGTATGTGCAGAGGCTAAGAACATCCATAAAATCTAATTAGGGTATAAGTTTTTTCACAATATAAATCTCCCAAATTGTGATCTCCTCACCATTTTTCCACATATTGACAAGGTCTTAGGAGTCTAAGCACCTTGACTATCAACCTAGTTACATTAAGACCCAACAAGTCTAGAATTGGATGTACAACCTAATTCTCAAATCCACAATATTCATTCTCATTGGAAGTGTAATTCCAAACCCTAATCCAGAATTGTACATGGCTCAACTGGCCTTGGAACTACATCTTGGTTCTCAAATTCTCAGTATCCATATTGTCTATATGCAAAAATATAATCAAATGCAAAAAAATAGGATAATGTATGAACTTGTGGTTGGTCTTCTTTTGAATACTGATGAGGCCCTCATGTATTCTATCAATGATATACTAAATGTAATCAAAGTCATTGTTAACATGGAAATTATGGATATCTAGGATAATCATTAGTAGATCTACAGGCATCTTCTCAATGTGCCCATCAATGCCTAGTACTTTGCATAGCCCATAAGTTATATACTTCATGTAGAAGCTTAGGTCTTTGAATTCATATGGTGCACCCTTAGAAGAAGGCATTAGGGATAAATAATTTCTATTTTACCTAGGCACATGAGCCTGGATCAAATTCTTCACCATGTTGACCTCTCTAGTATACTTATTATGCAATTTGGTCAAGTCAATCTCTGGGGTAGAGGAATGATATATACCAAAGTCTTTCATAAAGGATTCCCTATCCAATGTAACTAGGACTGTCTCATCACCTTTTCTGATAGTTTTAGAAAGAGGATCATATTTTCTAGCCAATTCTACTAACAAGTCTATATCTAGGAAGACATCTAGGGAAATTATCTTGGCTAAACCTAATGTCTAAGGGTTTGATACAGGGATTTGTCTATCCTTATTTCTGTAAAAGTAATTGAAAAAATGGTAACCAGAGCACCCAGGAGCGTTGGGATCCCTAAAATTTTATATACCATCAGCAAAGTATTTGTCATTTACCTTTTTATTCTGGTTGGTCCCAGGTAGTAGAGAGATGAATTCATCTAAATAGTTTCTCTTTCCTTTCTATTCTTCCTCTGCATCTTTGGCCTCACCACTGACTGAAGCTTTGCTTGAATTCGCTTCACTCATCTTTTCTTGATTATGAACTATTCTTCTCTTTGAAATAGGCTTTTCACAATTTCTTTGACACTTATACAATTTTCACTCTATGGTCTGAAAACTTTGGTAATCAGAATGTACAAAGGCTACGTCTATTTATCATTGAAACATCATTGCATCAGTCTAGTCAAGAACCTAGAAACCATTGCTTAATCACTTCTACAATAACTCTACATGTCTTGACATCAATTTTCTCCTAGCCATGGCACTTGAAGTTGATAGGTAATTAAATTTGAAATTCTCAGCTGGAAAAAGTCTGATTGGCCTAATTCTCTTGCCTTTTTATAGCTCAGCAGATTACTTGTACCTTGTCAAGATCTCTAATCTTTATTAACCCTTCTTTTTATATTATTTCCTTGAAATGGCACAAGACAAGATACTCATTATTTTACTACATGCAGACCATAGTCTATTTGAATATTACGCGACTACTTTATCTCCAAGTCTTTGAATGTTTCCTTTGACCTAGGTTCCATTATGAGATCTAGCACAAGCCATATATCTCTCACTTCATCAATGGTTCTCACTAAGCTACTAGATAGTCTGCTTAACTCTGAATTTGTTTCAAGATTCAGTGCTAGCCACTCATTTTAACTTTACCTTGCCTCTGGTTCATCTCTTAACACTGGATAACTCATTTCTTCTTACCAATGAAAATCCCATAATAAACTTTACTAGGATTTTCATTGACCATGATCAAATATGGAGATTCAAATATAAAGGAACCACCAAGTTGCTGAATAAAACTGTTAACTCAAGTATTATCTGGAGATTATGTGCTATTCATTCATTTGAGATGAGATTAATGTGATGGGATATATTTCTAGTCTTCTGAGTCTTGCTAAATTGTCTTGGTTCCCCGTGTTAATTTTGACTAAAATGTTACGATCTGTTCTAGAGTACCATCAATTTTTCCTACCAATGTTGACTTCCAAGAAATGAAGTGAAAAAATGTTTTGAAACCCTAAGACCTTAGTCCTTTTTCTCCTTATCATGCAAAAACCCTAATTCTTCAAAGCCAATTTTTATTTTGAAGTTACTTTTTTCTAGTAACTTAAGTGATTTTAAGTCATGTGCCCTTTTCGTAATTTACTCAATCACTTAATCTCGTAACCATTACCAAATATTTATTTTGGTCTAGAGACTCAACGTAACTGTTATTTTCATAATCTTAAGAAGGAAATAATATGCTCTCAAATATTGTGAGATTAAACACGGGTGGTCAATCTTGTCGTTGGTGTGTGATCTCCCAATATACCCATGGGTTAGTAAATCATCTGGAAACTTTGAGTTTCATTTAGTTGTGAAATCTCACAATCTTAACAAGGTCAAAGTATGGTTATTTCATTTTCTTGGTTGCATGATCTCGGAAGGAAAGAAGGGTTAAGTTAAAGATCTTGAGATCTAGCAAGAATCATAGATGCTTTGTTGATCGTGTGGATGTATTTTAATCTCAGAATGAAAGTGCAATTAACTGAAAAGTCTCAAGATTCAAAATAGATTTTTGGATTAAAGAAGAATCAAGGGCTACCACGTAATCTCAGGAAGAATGGATCAAGTATAGAAAGTTTGTGAGACTTAATGCTGATCGTAGATTGAGAAAAGATCTGAGAGTTGGCATGTGATCTCTAAACAAAACCCGAGTAAGAATATTTATTCAGTGACTTAGGGATTCATTTAGTTGTTGAATCTCTAGATAGACTATGGTTAGTCATGGTTAACTCAAAGCTAGTTTAAATCTGCTGCGAGTGAATCTGAGTCATTGATGAATATCAGATCTTGTGGCTGGTGCTGAATCGCTAGAAGGAGTAAAAGAGTCAAGGATTATTCAGTGATCAAGAGATAATGGCTAAGATGCAAAAACTTGTCTAAGTGGTTGAGAGATATTTGGTATTCGTGAAGTCTCTAAATAAACCCAAGGTTGAGAAATTTATC
This sequence comes from Thuja plicata, assembly GCA_018584345.1. Classification (NCBI taxonomy): domain Eukaryota; kingdom Viridiplantae; phylum Streptophyta; class Pinopsida; order Cupressales; family Cupressaceae; genus Thuja; species Thuja plicata. The sequence goes on along the minus strand of MU225713.1, from coordinate 645,802 downwards.
TAGCAACTCAGAGATAGCCTTAGTCGCGTGATCTCGTAACAAACTGGAGTTAAGGCCAAAGATTGAGAGATTCAGTGTATGACGTAGATTGAAAGGAAGATCAAGGGTGGTCACATAATCTCTAGACAAATTAAGCAAGTACAAAATGATTCAGAGACTCAATGCAAGGTGTTGATCAAGATCTAATCATGTGGTCTGTGTTTGATCTCAGAATAAACTCAGGGTAAAGTGAAACATTCAGTGACTTTGAGTTTTCTCAATTGTCTGATCTCTGAATGACTTAAGGTTAAGTTAAGATAATAGCTGATTTGATAAGAGAGATCTAAATTATTGATATGAATCAAATATAGAAGCATGCACATAATCTCAGAGTAGATCCATAGTTATTTTAAATGATCATTGATTTAGAGACTTAGTTAGTCCCTAGATCTCTAGATAGACTCAGGGTTAAAACAAGGTTATTCTTTTGGCTTAGTCGCGTAATCTTTGAACAAAGTAAGGGTTAAGAAAAAAATCTAGTGACTTGGAGATAACCATTAATGAAGAAGAAGATTGTGTGGGGGGTGTTGAATCTTGTGATGTAACCTGGGTCAAGCTAAACTCTCAGCAACTTGGAGATAACACAGTCGCACAATCTCTAGATAGACCATGGTAAGAGTATGGTAAAAGTGTAAGGGTTTATTCTCGCACCATGAAGTAAAAAGGATGGCCTATTGAAGAGGAAATATTTTGACAGAATGTAAAAAAAATATGTTGAGCTGTGAGAGGGTAGGAAAGACAAGCCAATCATATTGAGTTTAAAGCCTTTTTACATATAATAAGGTTTTAAAACTAGAAAAAGAACTCATGACTTTCCCATTTGGCCTATTATAATTTGATTACCTATCAAATTTAGGCACCACGGCTAGGAAATAATTGATGTTGAGGCATGCTGAGTTATTAAAAAAGTGATTGAGTAACAATTTCTAGGTCCCTGACTATATTGGTGCATTGAATCCTTAGTGATAAATAGGTGCAGCCTTTGGGAATTTCAGTTTACCAAAGTTTTCATAGTACAGAGCCAAGAGATTGTATAAGTTTCAGAACTTTCAAAAGTGAAGAATTTCTTTAATTTCAGAGTGAAGTGCAAGAAAGAGCATGTATCTAAGAGAAGAATTGTTTAGAGGAATATTAAAAATCAGCAAAATGAGTCAAGTTGGACCGAGTGGGGTTTCAACCAATGGGGAAAGTAAAGATGAAGAGGATGACCAGAGAGGTAAGAGGAATTACTTTGATGAATTTGTGCCTCTACTACCTGAGACTAACCAAGGCAAAAAGGTAAACAATGAATTCCTCTCTGATGAAATATCAAATTGTAGAGATCCACTTACTTTTGGGGTTTCTGGTTATCATATTTTCAATTATTTTTATAGTAATAGGGGCAAACCAATTCCCATATCAAACCCATGGACATCAGGTTTAGAAAAGTTGATTGTCCTAGATGTCTTTGTAGATTTAGACTTACTGATTGAGCTAGCCAAAAAGTATGATTTTCTTTCTAGAACTATTAAGAAAAATGATGGGAAAACTTTAGTTACTTTGGATAGGGCATCTTTCATGAAATCCTTTGATATTTATCATCCCTAAAACACAAATATTGATTTAACCAAGTTAAATAATAAGTATGTTAGGGAGGCTACCATTGTTAGCATATTGATCCAAGCTCATGTGCCCAAATCAAATAGAATTTACATAGTTGTCATGCTAAATTTTGTTGCACCATATTTTTACAAGGATTTGAGTTTCTATATGAATTATATTTCTTATAGGATGTATAGGGGTTTATGAATATATGGGGGAAATGAAAGGTTTCCTGTAGATCTTCTGATGATCATCTTGGACCTACAAAACTCACATGCCAATACTGAGTTTGACTACATTCAGTATGTCATTGACAAGATGCATTAAGGGCTTATAGATATTCACAACAAAGACAACCCTAAATTCATACATTATTCTCTATTAATGCATATAATTTTTTACTTCAAAATCAACAACATGGACATATAGAATTTGAGACCAAGGATGCAATTCCATGACAAACCAAACCCTGTACAACTCTGGTTTAGGGTTTAGAATTATACCTCAAATGAAAATGAGTTCTGTGGTTTTCAGAACTGGATTGCATATCTAATTTTAAATTTTCTAGTTCTAGATGTGATAAGGTTGCCAATTAAGGTGCTACAACTTCTCAGACATTGTCAATATGTGGATAAGTGGGTAGGAGATCATAACTGGGGATATTTTTACTATGAGAAGACCTTTACTTTGATGAGGGTTTATGGATGTTCCCAGCCCCCACACATACTTCCATAATATGTTCCTCCAAGAATACATTTAATGGATTTTATTAGGGAGTTGTTGTGGATAGATAAAGAGCACTTGGCTCCCCATAGGAAGGGTACTTTCACACCCAGACAGTTCAAGGATTATTAAATCTTGGTACTCTTGGTACTTTCACACCTAGACAGTTCAAGGTACACCCAGAAGGTTTTATCAAGAGTGCAAAGAAACTATTGACCCAACCATAACTACCATCAAGGAGCATGAGGAATGTGTAGAAGAAGACCTTATAAGAAACATCTTGGAGGATGATGAAGTATCAAGAAGGGATGACCGATACCAATATTTAATAATCCTGGAGAAACAAATGAAGAAAAATGGGACCCCTTTGGAGGTTTCTTTCCAGGAGTACCTTATTTAAAGAGACTCACAAAAATGATGGAGTCTTATAACACATTGTATAATCAGCTTGAGGGGCTGATTGAAGACAAGGAAACAAGCCTTGAGAAGCATTCTTCCTCAGAGTATGAAGAAGATAGTGAGGAAGGTTACTTAGTTCATAGCCCTCCTCCGATGGATCAACCACCTATAATAGAGTAGAACATAGTAATGGATCTTACTGAAGTGCCTAAGGCTAAGGTAACTAATGAGCCCCCAAAGAAGAAACGTAGAATAGAATTAGGGGAGCCTTCTCAAGCAAAGGCACAAAAGAAGAAGAAAGAAAAAGTAAATTCCCTAATTACTAGTGATAGATAATATGACCACCACCTCAGGAAGACAATCAGAGAAGGGAAGAAATTAAAAAGGGATATACAAGGGGAAGTTGAATTACCCCATCTGATATGTCAAGATGAAAGAGAACTGCACCAAGAAGAGTTCCCAAATGATGATGCATTCATGAAGATAGATGATTTCAATAACTTCTTAATTTGGAGGAATAAGCAAGAAGTAGGGTCACAATTACAACCAAAAGAGGGTGATTCAGTACCAAATTGTGAGGCCTACCCCAGCATGACATAGATTAGCACTATCTTTCACTTGTATGTTCTCTTGTCGAAACTGATTTTGTTATAATTGGACTTTTGGGATACATGTAAAACTTTATGGATCTGTGGAATCCTTTGCTTGTATACAACACCTGATTATGTAATCGGGGAATCTATTAGATACTTTGTGTGAGTGATGTAGATTTCTGTTTAGGACTTGGTTTTGATGGTTAACTATATTGGATTAGTAAGTGGATGTTAGATAATATCAGCAATGCAGATTTATTAAGAGTTATGTTCATGCTTATATATTAGATGCAGATAGTGTTTAAAGTTCAATGAATCATCGATGTAAATGTGAGTAAATGTGTGTTCAATTTACATTATTGTATGTGTTTAAATGTTGATTTATTGGACCTACTAATGTGTGCAATGAGTGTGCAGGAAATGTTGACCATGGTACTAATCGGGGATTCAAGAATGGACCTATGTGAAAATCGTGATGCTAAGGCCCTGTCTATATAAAGAGACATGGACCTCGTTGTATTGTCTTTTTATTCATAAAAATGTGGTGTATGATTGTGATGTATTTAATTAAGTAAATGTGTAATAAGTCATGCTCATGTGAAATTGTTGTGTCACTTGACACATGTGCACCTTGTGTGTTGGCATGGCTAGTGAATGTGACTAGCATAGGCTTAACTTTACCCA
>MU225713.1:606602-620726 GCA_018584345.1 Thuja plicata | reverse complement strand
ATTTTCAATATGATCTCAATTCAAGATTATTTAATTATCAATTATTATATCAAATAAACATTAATTCAATCATGAAATAATATTCAAATGCTTATTTACAAGAAGTACTAATAAAATTTAGATAATCGATCATAATCCCATAAAAAGATAATGCACTGAGTCATTCACTAGGGTATAATAAAAGATTGTACTTTAGGTTTTGAAAATTAAAGATAAGTATCAATAAAAAATATTTCAAAACCTAAAAAAAATAATAATCTTTTAATACAAATATAATTTTCACACTAATGATTTCATGGTAAATAATACATTAAAATCACATTAGTAAGAAACAATACATTTATTTGTTCCAACAATTTTTTATTTTTTAATTTTAAAATAGAATAATCTAACACTTATCCCTTAATTTCTACCCATACTCTTGAAGAATAACATAGGACAATTGGTTAGGGGGTAGGAGGGTAGGTAGGTAGGAAAAAAGGTTGGCTTGAGAGGTCGAGTGTTCAACTCCCGATTGCCACCTTTTTACTTAACTACTTTATTTATTATTTTTATAATTATTTTATTTCAAAATATACATACATTAAATTTATTTTAAATAAGATAGGGACATGAATACACACCTTTTTATCATTTTAATTATTAATATAGGGAAATTATATAAAATATGAAAAATGTATACTATACTTCCCTGATGTCTCATTCCTTTTGAACCTAACATTTTCAGTGTCAACATACCCAACAGTGGCTCTATCTGAGGATGCTTGAATGCAAGTTCATAGAAAGAATTATAGATCTCTGAGAGGTAGACCACAACTACACTAACCTATTGCAGAAACTAACACACAACATGGAAGGAAATACACAACAAGAAACAAACACACCTATACATAAAATACAAAACTACTATGCATGGAAAGCATAACTAATTGAAGAAAGGTTTTAGGTTTTTTCCATGCACTAGAAATTAAAATACCTCACCATCCATATTATTTATAATATATGAATCCTTTCCAAAAGCTTGGTGAATGATAAAGGCACCCAGCTATAAGGACTCAATTTTTTTATGTTTTCCCTTGTCCTCAGCCCTTGCATTCCATTGAAGAACCAAATCATCAGGCTGGAACTTTATGTCATTTTCTCTCTTTTCAAAAAGGTATTTCATTTTCTGCTACAATTTGATATTTTCTCTTTGACTATCTCTTCTCACTTCATCCAATTCTACTAGCAAAACCATTCTATCCTGCATAGGCTTAGAAACTTCTAAACCCCCATCTTGGATGAACTTATAAACATGGAGAAAGTTGTTTAAAGAAATTCTATATTGGATACCATGTAATAATTCACAATGAGACTTTCATGTTGCCTTCTTCATAGTAATTTTGTCTGCACATAAGGCAAGATTCAATTTGGTATGCCAAGATCTTTTGTTATTTTTTAAAGTTTTCTTTAGAATCTGTAAAATACTCTTGTTACTATATTCTTCTTTTCCATTTTCTTGTGGGTGGTAAGGGGATGAATATGAAATAACAATCCCCATGTTAGAATAGAAATAAAAAAATTCTTCTGATCTAAAGCACATGGCATTATCCATTACTAGTTTAATAGGAACACCAAATCTAGTAATTACATTATTCATCAAAAAGTCAATAACTACTGTTCTTGTAGCCTTCTTAGTTGGAATTTATTCAACCCACTTAGTAAAGTATTCAGTAACAACCAAAATCCAACTATGTCTCCCACTTGATTTCTCAATGAATTCTCCAATGAAGTCAATTCCCACGTGGCAAAAGGTGCTTCTGCAACTACATGATTTAAGAGATGAGCACCTAAAAACTTCAATTTATTTGATAACCTTTGACATGGATCACACTTCCTGAAAAATATATGGGCATCTTTAAACAAATATGGCCAATAGTAGCCAACCATTAGGATTTTATGAGCTATCGCTCTGGCTGATTAGTGTCCTCCACACATCCTAGAATGCATTTCTCTTAAAACCTTTTTAGATTTTCCTTTGTCCAAACACGATAGCAATATCCCATCCCTATTTTTCCAATATAGGTCACCCTGCAATAGTACATATCTCTGAACTTGCAATCTCAGGCTTCTCCTTTGGTTGTCAATCAAATCCTCTAGGCAGCTAGCATTTTTGAGAAAATACATTATGTTAGTATACCAGGGCTGCATTTCAATGCTTGTGACCATTTTCCTTCAAGTGTTAACATTATTCACTTGGACTAGATCCAAATTCTCTTCTATCATTAACTTAGCTAATCCCAATCTCCTTATTAGTTAAGTGACATGGATTTCCAAGTCAAACTCCTAAGTCCTATTAATCAATTTACATCTCTTGCTTGTTACTTCACTTTGAACCAAGATATCTTTTACTGCAGCATGGGGAACATATGCATTGATTTTAGCACATAATAAATATGGTCTAAATGCCTTGACTGATTTCACTAAGGCATAAGCTTGTTTCCCCATCAAATTATAATTCAACTCAACTCATTGTAGTGACTTACTAAACAATTCTATAGGATGCTCAAATCCCTCCTCATCTTTCTACAATAGTACTGCTACAATAGTGTGAAAAGATGAAAATGTAAACAAAGAAAAATGTTTAGTATAATTAGGATAACATAGAACATGGGATTCTTGAATTTCTTGTTTGATTTTTTCCAAAGCTTCTTATGCCTTTTGGTTCCACTCAAACTTCACATCTTTCTTTAACAGTTTGACTATTGGTTTGACTAGCTCTGCAAAGTTGGCAATAAATATCCTAACAAAATTAATTTGTCCCAAGAATGACTGAACACCTTTGAGGTTTTTAGGAGAAAGTACCTTCTAAATAGATTCAACTCTTTTTGGGTCTATACTTACCCCTTCCTTTGATATATTATCTTGGTTCCAGTGATATACCATATTTCAGTGCTTTAACTAAGACCTTCTCCAAATGGATACAATGATCTTCTAACATTTTTGAGAAGGTAGTCAAATCATCTTGGTAAACTACCATGAGGACATCTATAAGATCCTTAAAATCCACATTCATTTCCCTCTGAAAAGTAGCACCATTATTTTTTAGACCAAAATGCATACGAGAATATACATAAGTTCCCCAAGGGGTGGTAAATGCTATCTTAAATTATTTAGATTCCTTGACTAGCACCTGGTTATACCCAGAGAACTCATCCATCATAGATAATAGATCACATCCAGTGACTGTATGCAACATAGCTTCCATATTAGGTAGTCCATAATTTTATTTCAATGAAGCTACATTCAGGTTCCAAAACTCAACACATAATCTTATGTCCCCATTATTTTTTCTTACCGGGACCAAATTTGAAACCCATGATGAATGCCTTATGGGCTAAACTATGCCTGCATCCCTTAATTTCATCAACTCCATTTGCATCTTAGTAGCAAATAATGGATTGATAGGCCTCTATTTTTTCATAAATGGTTTTACATCTTATTTCAGTGGGATGTCATGCTGGGATAGGTCCTCTCTAGAGGCTTTGAGATCTTCATAGGACCAAGCAAAAACATATTTATATTTTTTCAGAAATTTTATCAAATTCATCGTCACATTCCTATCTATCTTTTTTCCAATGTAAACCAATTGAGGGGATGTCTCTAATCCTATATTTATTTCCTCTGAATCTGCCACCTTGGCATTGGACTTCTGTAAAATGTAGTTATCATTTATACTAAACATGCCCTCTAGTTCAACTAATCCCTTAGGAATATGATTAGAAGCTAGCTGAACAACTTCTTTATAGAAAATGTACTCTTTTCCATCTAAAACTCCTATCAGAGAGTCACAGTTAATCTCTTGGCCATCATATTGATCTAAACAATGGATAAATATGAGGATATCATCATCATCATCCTCAAAGACTTGCCAATTATGGATATTGTCAGGCATTGCTAACCTATTCTTGACTTCCAACACAGATATGCTAGCAAGGGTAATGTCATCATTCTTCAAAGAAACATTTTCAAGAAAATATACCATAATATTGTTCGACCTCTCTACCCATAGAATGTTAAAAGCATCAAAGAATTATAATCTATTCCAGACAACATATTTATACAATTTCAATATGTCATCTTTAGCAACATTCTTTGATCTAATCTAAGCTATGATTAGTTGGGAATCCCCATGAACTTGTAAGCATTTAATACCATGCTTGATGGCAATATCCATTCCCTATATTAATGCTTCATACTCAGCTATATTTTTGGTGCAATGAAATGCCAAAAGTAAGGCCTACTTAAAAATAATACTTGATGGTGAGATAAATAAAACACCTTCCCTTGATCCTTCTTTATATTATCCTACATCAAAATAAATTTTCCACAATCATTTTAGAATAACTAAGAGGGGGGGTGAATCAGTGGCCTTAAAAATAATTCCAATAATCCACCCAAAAACTTATATCTCAAATATAATTCCTTCTAGTTATCTTTCAGTCCATCAAGATGTATGCCTTAAATAAATTTAACAAATATATACTTCTCGATAAGATATATTGTTTATATTTTCTAGACTTTACCAAGTAGCAACAATTAAACTTAGAGTTTACTGACCAATCCAATTTTAGTAATGTGTAAAGAAAACTATCAATGCAATGAAAGTAATACACATTTGACACATGGATTTTTAACGTGGAAACCATGCTAAGGGAAAAACCACTTGGGACCAGTAACCCAAAAAATTTCACTCTTCTAAAGTGAGCTCAGTTAAGAGCCAACCCTGTTAAAGGTTACAAAAACACTGTTAAGTGAGACCTTGTTAGAGGATTTAAAACTAACAATTTGTCTTTTGACCTAGCATTCACTATGCTGTCAACAAGAAAATCTTTTGATACTCTTGAGTATCTTAATACAATAAGGATGGTTAAATCCCACTTGGTTAAGAGATTTTCTGAATCAATGGTTAAACTGATATAGTAAATGATATATTCACAATACAACTTTAACTTGAAGAAGTTCAGATCTATTGTTAGTCCAATAATACCTCTCTAATCAATGTTCAATTTAGTTCCTTTTCTTCCTTCTTTGTTCTGCTCGGTGAATGCTCTCTCTTCTTTTTCTCGGTGTCTACAGAATTCCTTGGCTCTATTCTTCAGCCGGTATGATCAAATCAGCATGAAGACTTCTATCTTCACCAAAATTATATTCATCATTCCTCACTTTCATAATTAATTCCTTGTCTCTTTATATAAACATGATTAGCCGCTCAATCTCCTTGTTTTTGTCATAGATCACTTCTTGATTAGTAAAAATTGACATTATTGCTTTTATCTCGTAAAGCTCTGCTTTAGTTTTATTCCACTAATCTCTCCATGAAAGATGTGAATAAAACATACTTTTAAATCTCCTTCTTGCTTTATTTTAAATGATCATTGAAAATAAAGTAATCAATCAGTCAATCTAATTATAGCTCCTGCCAGCGAAGTGTTTTTGTTATTCTTTATCTTCAGTTCTGATCGGTGATCAACTTTACTTATCTCTCATGAACTCCAGTTGTGCTTGATAAATATATATTTCTCATTAACCACTTTCTTAGTTATTGTGGTGCTTGGTATACACTGTGAACTGCTCATTTTTCACTATCCATTGGTGTGCACTATCACTCGGTGTATATAGAACTTTTATGTTTTACCGACCATATAAAATTTGTCTCTTTAGTCTCTTCAAGTTTATGACAATATGTGTATGATCAATCAGACTATATCAATTTTACATCAATTACAATACAATACATTAACTGATTTAATGTCTTGCATTAACTTTTGCAGCTCGGTGATCATCAACTTATCATCTTCAAACATTTAATCAGTTATAGTTCATCAATCTCTCCCTTTGGCATTGATGGAAACATACTATGAAATATGTAGCATAAGACATGTCATAACATACCAAAATTATTGTTCTATAACCAATTCAAATATCTGAGTCTCGATAAGCTCTTCTAGCTTAGATTTGATTTTGTTGTGTGCTCTCTCTTTCTTCATTCCCTTCAATGGATAAGTGAATATGTATGCTATTTTTTCTTTAGATTGTACATATTCCAAAATTACTTCTTTCTCTTGTACTTGTTCCCTCAAGTAATGATACTTAATAGCTATGTGCTTTGTCTTAGCATGCATCATAGGGTTCTTTGAAATGTTTATAACACTTGCATTATCACAATAGATAATTACTGGGTCAATAATTTCTTCATTCATACCTTTCATCAATTGCTTGATCAATGCAATGTTAGAGAAATTTGAAGCAGTAGCCACATATTTTTCTTCTACAGTTGAGTGTGATATGCATCCTTGCTTTTTACTTATCCATGTGACAAGTCTGCCACCCATAAAGAATGCTCCTCCTATAGTGCTCTTTTTGTCATCTATGTTTCCAGCCCAATCAACATCAGTATAAACTTTTAGCTCAAATTCTCCTTCTTTATTATACCACAAACCATAGTCTCCAATATTCTTTAGATACCTCAAAATCATTTTAACAATAGTCATGTGTGATTCCTTAGAATTAGCAGAGAATCTTGCAACTATTCCAACTGCATGTGCTATATTAGGTCCAGTGTGTATAACATACATTAGTTCTCAAATCATAGATCTGTATAAGTTTTGGTTTACCTCGGTTGTCTTATCTTCCTTTGTCAATTTCCATCCAGTTGCCATAGGTCTTCCAACTAGTTTGGAGTCCTCCATTTTCAATATCTTTAGAATTTCTTTGATGTATTTGGATTGTGTGATGTAAATGCCTTCATCCTATTGTAGAATCTTTAGACCAAGAAAAAATTTGATCTCTCCAAACATTGACATCTCAAATTCTTTGCTCATTTCATCAACAAATGACTTGCATAGCATATCATTACCTCCAAATATGATATCATCAACTAATATTTCAACAATCAAAATCTTATCATTAGCTTCTCCTTTCAAATACAGATTACTATTGTCACTTGTTCTAACAAATCCAATACTAATGAGATAAGAGTGAAGTCTTTCATACCATGCTCTCAGTGCTTGTTTCAATCCATATAAGGCTTTGTGTAGCTTACAAACCATGTTTTTCATGTTAGGATCAACAAAACCTTTAGGTTTTTTCAATGTATACCTCCTCTTCTAGTATTCCATTGAGAAATGCAGATTTAACATCCATTTGGTATACTTTGAATCCTTTAAAAGAAGCATAAGCAAGTAGAATTCTTACTCCTAGTCTAGAAACGGGTGCAAAGGTTTCTCCATATTCAATGCCTTCTTCTTGTGCATACCTTTTTCATACCATTCTTTCTTTGTTCCTTGTGACTTCTCCATTCTCATTAAGTTTGTTTCTGGAAATCCATTTGGTTAAAATAAAGTAAATAAAGTAGCAACAACTAAAATTAGAGTTTACTGACCAATCCAGTTTTAGTAATGTGTAAAGAAAACTATCAATGCAATGAAAGAAATACACATTTGACACATGGATTTTTAATGTGGAAACCATGTTAAGGGATAAACCACTTGGGATTGGTAACCCAAAATTTTCACTCTTCTGAAGTGAGCTCAGTTAAGAGCCAACCCTGTTAAAGGCTACAAAAAAACTATTAAGTGAGATCTTGTTAGAGGATTTAAAACTAACAGTTTTTCTTTTGACCTAGCATTCACTATGCTGTCAAGATGAAAATCTTTTGATACTCTTGAGTATCTTAATACAAAAAGGATGGTTAAATCCCACTCGGTTAAGAGATTTTCTGAATCAATGGTTAAACTGATATAGTAAATGATATATTCACAATACAACTTTAACTTGCATATGTTCAGATCTATTGTTAGTCCAATAATACCTCTCTGATCAATGTTCACTTTAGTTCCTTTTCTTCCTTCTTTGTTCTGCTCAGTGAATTCTCTCTCTTCTTTTTCTCGGTGTCTAAAGAATTCCTTGGCTCTGTTCTTCAGCCGGTATGATCAATTTTGCATGAAGACTTCTATCTTCAACAAAATTATATTCATCATTCCTCACTTTCATAATGAATTCCTTGTCTCTTTATATAGACATGATTAGCCGCTCATTCTCCTTGTTTTTATCGTAGATCACTTCTTGATTAGTAAAAATTGGCATTATTGCTTTATCTCGTAAAGCTCTACTTTAGTTTTATTCCACTAATCTCTCCATGAAAGATGTGAATAAAATGTACTTTTAAATCTCCTTCTTTCTTTATTTTAACTAATCATTGAAAATAAAGTAATCAATCAGTCAATCTAAATATAGCTCCTGCCAGCTAAGTGTTTTTGTTATTCTTTATCTTCAGTTCTGATCGGTGATCAACTTTAGTTAGCTCTCATGAACTCCAGTTGTGCTTGGTAAATATATCTTTCTCAGTAACCACTTTCTCAGTTATTGTGGTGCTTGGTATACACTGTGAACTGCTCGGTGTTCACTATCTGTCGATGTGCACAGTCTATTGGTGTGCACTATCACTCGGTGTATATAGAACTTTTATGTTTTACCGACCATATAAAATTTGTCTCTTTAGTCTCTTCAATTTTATGACAATATGTGTATGATCAATTAGACTATATCAATTTTACATCAATGAAAATACAATACATTAACTAATTTAATGTCTTGCATTAACTTTTGCAGCTCGGTGATCATCAACTTATCATCTTCAAACATTTAATCAGTTATAGTTGATCAATCTCTACCTTTGGCATTGATGGAAACGTACTATGAAATATGTATCATAAGACATGTCATAACATACCAAAATTATTGTTCTATAACCAATTCAAATATCCGAGTCTCGATAAGCTCTTCTAGCTTATATTTGATTTTGTTGTGTGCTCTCTCTTTCTTCATTCCCTTCAATGGATAAGTGAATATGTATGCTATTTTTTCTTTAGATTGTACATATTCCAAAATTACCTCTTTCTCTTGTACTTGTTCCCTCAATTAATGATACTTAATAGGTATGTGCTTTATTTTAGCATGCATCACAGGGTTCTTTGAAATGTTTATAGCACTTGCATTATCACAATAGATAATTATTGGGTCAACAATTTCTTCATTCATACCTTTCATTAATTGTTTGATCAATGCAATGTTAGAGAAATTTGAAGCAGTAGCCACATATTTTTCTTCTGTAGTTGATTATGATATGTATCCTTGATTTTTAATTATCCATGTGACAATTCTGTCACCCGTAAAGAATGCTCCTCCTATAGTGCTCTTTTTGTCATCTATGTTTCTAGCCCAATCAACATCAGTATAAAATTTTAGCTCAAAATTTCCTTCTTTTTTATACCACAAACCATAGTCTTCAGTATTCTTCAGATACCTCAAAATTATTTTAACAATAGTCATGTGTAATTCCTTAGAATTAGCAGAGAATCTTGCAACTATTCCAACTGCATGTGCTATATTAGGTCTAGTGTGTATAACATGCATTAGTTCTCCAATCATAGATCTGTATAAGTTCTGGTTTACCTCGGTTGTCTTATCTTCCTTTGTCAATTTCCATCTGGTTGCCGTAGGTCTTCCAATTGGTTTGGAGTCCTCCATTTTGAATATCTTCAAAATTTCTTTGATGTATTTGGATTGTGTGATGTGAATGCCTTCATCCTGTTGTAGAATCTTTAGACCAAGAAAAAATTTGATCTCTCCAAACATTGACATCTCAAATTCTTTTCTCATTTCATCAACAAATGACTTGCATAGCATATCATTACCTCCAAATATGATATCATCAACCAATATCTCAACAATCAAAATCTTATCATCGATTTCTCCTTTCAAATATAGATTACTGTTGTCACTTGTTCTAACAAATCCAATACTAATGAGATAAGAGTGAAGTCTTTCATACCATGCTCTCGGTGCTTGTTTCAATCCATATAAGTCTTTGTGTAGCTTACAAACCATGTTTCTCATGTTAGGATCAAAAAAACCTTCAGGTTTTTTCAATGTATACCTCCTCTTCTAGTATTCCATTGAGAAATGTAGATTTAACATCCATTTGGTATACTTTGAATCATTTAAAAGAAGCATAAGAAAGTAGAATTCTTACTCCTAGTCTAGAAATGGGTGCAAAGGTTTCTCCATAGTCAATACCTTCTTCTTGTGCATACCTTTTTCATACCATTCTTTCTTTGTTCCTTGTGACTTCTCCATTCTCATTAAGTTTGTTTCTGAAAATCCATTTGGTTCCGATGATATTTTTGTCACTCGATCTACATACTAATGTCCATGTTTTTTTCTTCTCAATCTTTTCAATCTCTTCATTCATTGCACTAACCCATTCTTGATTCTCAAGTGCAGTATTAACATATTTAGGTTCAAAATCACAAATCAAACATCTATTGTTAAGTGAATTACTTCTTGTTCTCATTCCTTCTCTTTTATCTCCAATGATCTGGTCCTATGCATGGTGTCTTCTAACATATTTAGCAAGTACAAGTTCAAATCTTTGATCTTCATTTTGATCATCATTTTGATCTTCACTATCACTTGGTTCAACATTGTGAGCATTTTCTTGATTCTCAGTGTGTGCAGCTTGCTGCTTAGTTGCATTGTTTTGTCGCTCGATAGCGTTACACTATTTCTCAAGAAAAGTGTCAGGTTATTCAATGTAGAGAAATTTTTTTTAGTCTTTAGGTTCCTTCCTACTTTCCTCATCATTTTTCTCAGCAAATTCATCCACTTTAACATTTTCACTTTCAATGATTTTGTTAGAAGATTTTTTAAGGCATTTATAAGCTTTTCTTTTAGTAGAATATCCTAGAAATATTGCTTCATCACTTTTAGAGTCAATTTTCCCATTTCTATTTGTTGGTGCTCAAATCGACAGATCAGACTCCTAATGGATTTCGTTTATCCAACGAAGATAAATATGATCGATTTGCCAATGAACAAGGTTTCGACAACCTCCTGCAATTCTGATTCCACGGAACCAAGGCTAGTGGGCCTATACTTTAAAACCTATCTTCAAAGTCTTCTAGAAGTTTCCTATAACAGATAACTGATAACTTCTATTCCTGCTACTCAATTGGTTAATAAGATCATGAAACTGAAAGTATATGTGTTAATGGAATGTAATGTATTTAATTTCTATTGATATGATTGAAATATGAACTGAACTAGATGATAATAAAAGAGTATTCAAAAACTTGAAACAATGAAACCTAATACCAAATTCAAATAATAAGAAAGACCAGTGCTTTATTTCTATAATGGGCAAATAGAGTCGATAGTTCTCCAATCCTATGTTCAACTTCAGAGACGGCTTCGAAAATGAAATCTTATCACCTTAAAGGCATAATAATATGCACATATAATTAAAATTTTTAAAAGTATTTCAATTTAATACTATTTCTCAGATGATAGACTAATTGATCAATATTTTAATCAATAAGATTTTAACCATGCTAAAATGAGAAAGAAATAATTGAATATACAAAACATAAACTTAAAATGAAATATTTGCAAATAAGAACTATCACTTTAAAGAATGTCGATTAGTTTATCTGAAGGACTTGATTGTAAAGAAAAAAACAAAAATGATTGTGAAATTAAAATAAATACCAACTTGTCTCTACTCGTTAAGAAGGCATAATAATATATTTCTTGCATACAATGTCTGAAATCAACTCTTTCTTACTTCGTCATTCCTCAAGAATTCATCATCAACCATTGTATCATCATTCAATGTTATTTTTCTATCCTTGTTTGTAGATTTATGACTGAATATATATATAAAAATGAAGGGGTGTGTGAAAACATCACACCCTTTCCCTACAACTAACCCATAACCACCTATTCTAACTATTACAAAAGCTTGATAACAAGGTATTCTTAATTAGTAATAACTATCAACTGATTCGGTTGAAAGGAACTTGCTCAACTAAATGGACTTGTATATAAATTTATCCATAACCCTATTGTAATCCCTGTCTTGCACATTGAATTTGGTAGGCATGATAATGGATATTCCAAACTGTATATCCAGCCACGGTTATGTCTACAGTCTCTGTGGGAAAAGTGTAATATAATATATTTCCAAACTGCTTGACTAGCTGCATTTTTGGTTATAATACATGCATAATATGTGGGAGGCCAATAAATTATATGGTGGATATGTGTCATTCTGGTAATCAAATCATGTAACCATCCATGCTTTTATTTACAATCTCTGTATTTATACGCTGGAAAAATGCCTCCCATCTGCTATTTGTTCTGCCAACTGCTGATTTGTGGCAATTCTGTGTGGGAATTGGTCTTCTGAACTGCTTATTTTTTAGTCAATGGGGACATGAATAATGGAGAGACTCCATCTAGATTCTAGCCTGTAGGATCTATTATGCTATGGTGTCTGCTACTTTCCATGAGAGAGGTGACTTCTTTGCATGACATTATCTCCACATAAGATTCAGCGAGCTGCAGCTATTGTTTTGGATATCTTGGCAGGCTGCTGTGGCATGAGATAATGTTTGCTATTTTGTTTTTCTTTGACCATGCTATATGTATTTTTGAAGAGAGTGGCAGCCAGTGTTCTAGAACATCAACCATGTTGTTTGTAGTGTTGACTGTCTTGAAGATGGATACGTGGCATGATGGGGTGTGCAGACATGTCATGCTTGCTGTTGACAATGGCGACCAGCATGATGGATGTGTAGATGAATTGCACGCTACACAATTCTTGGTGCTGATAGAGATGGTGACCAATATGATGGAGGCATCTAGTTTGTATCTATCGACCATTCTTTTGCTGGCTGTCTCAAATCTATCAACTTGCTTGTAGATGACGTGGTGTTGTATCTATCATCTTTATCGACCATTTCAAATGCTGATGGACGTGGCGTTTGTATAGTCACTTAATCATTGATGTCGACCGCTGCTTAGAGCTGATGAATTCCTGCTAATCACTATCGATCAATCATGTTGAAGATGGACGTTGATGGAAGAATTCAACGTGGAAATGCATGTTGCCACCCTTGCAAAATAATAATGTTATTATCTTATTCGCCAAAATAACAATGATCACAATATAATTGTAGTTTTTAAACATCTTTAACATTAATAATAAAAAAGAAGAATTTCCAAATAAGAGTAATTAATCATAAAGCATTTGAATTTAACAAATTCAATAATATAACCTTTTACTCGTATTACTACACAAAGCTTTAATTAGTCTTTCTTTGTACCTTCTTTTTATTATTTTGATAAAAGCTTTGTTTTGATAATAATAATAAAAATAACATATCATTATAATGGAAATCACACCATTTAAAACTTATCAAGTGATATGAAAACCACATATTATTTAGGCGTACTAACAATATGAATTGTGTTCATGATAACTAATAAAAGAAATCATAAGTGTATATCGATATCGTAAACATCTATAATAACGTGAACATTTTCATAAACAAGCACACATTAATATAACCCTTTTCAATAACGTATTCCCTTATGAATTTATTTAAATTCCTTCTCGTACTCTCAAATCATAACATATTTTCTAGGAGATATTTTATTTCTACCAACCACCGCCTTTTTTTTATACTCTTTTCACATCATTAAAACAATGGTAACCCTAATTATTCTATAAGAATTTAGGGCATAGCCTATAGATTTGCATGTATGAAAAGGGGACATCAATTATCATTATTGTTATTGACCAAACTATAACACATTGTAATCCTCCAAACCATGGTTGCAAACAACTTGGTGAGCATAATATCATCTTTCCATTGAGGAATAATAAATATTCAAATCTATCGAAGATTAATGAAATCAAGATCAAGATATTAAAACACTTGAAGGCATCTTTAAACCAAAGATATGATTCTTTTCATAAAATATTACCTTTTTGCTTTTATCACCAATACAGATTTCAGAGATTCATAATGTAATGATAAGATGTGTAGAATTCCCTTAATTGCATTTATGATTTATATGAAAACATCATATAGGAATTTGCACTTATTCAGAAGCATATTCAAGATCAATTGCAATTACATAATGTCCTTAAGGAAAAAGGTCACAAGATTAGATTCTTAGATTCTCCTAGTGGAAAAGAAAACTTTAAGAAAATGATTCTAATACAAATGTGAATCT
>MU225713.1:528070-574406 GCA_018584345.1 Thuja plicata | reverse complement strand
GGATTGATAGAATAGATAATATAGAAGTTTCATTAGATTACATACATTGGTTGAAGAATGAATTTTAGTAATCTCTCTAATGTTGGTTGTAAATTTTCCTATTCATAGTAATCAATCTCCTTTTGAACAAAGTCTCATCCCTATTCCTCTAAATTGAAGCTTGTAACAATGAACATATAAACATGTTAGATTCGTTGTTAAAATCTCATACAACTATTATCCAACCCATAAATCCCCTTGTATAATACACTAAGTGGATAAATCAATGCATTCATGTGGCTTTCAAAAAAAATAAGCTAAGAAATTAAAGGAAAAATTCATACATTTGCAATGACATCTTCCATATTTTTAAGAGCATAAACTCTCTGGATTTTGTATGGGAAGGAAATTATTCTCTTACCACAAAGAATATTCCATTCCCTTTTCATTATACTTCCTCTAAATAAAATTAGTAACCTAACCCCCTATCTTACCCATGCTATTATCAACCTTTAATTAATAAAGATTTATAAAATCTTTACAACTTAAAGACTTGTGGGCCCCATAGCCTTCCTTACCATCTCATCTTAATCCTTTTAATAGTTATTAATTCAATTTACATCCTTCCCATGCATTGGTTTTCAAAACCTAGCCCTTTTCAAACTCATGACACAATAAAGTAAAATAAAATAAGGAGGCTTGCTTTTAAAAACATATATATTAATTCACCTTTTTGTGGGGGGGCTAGACTACTTGGGAAACTCACCACCTTTTCCCTTGCTGTCCTTTTTTGCAAGCAAATACCCTGACATGACCTATTTCCTAAGTCAACCCACTCATCCTCCTCTTTTCCTGTGAAATTCTCTTTGGGGAATGGAAGCATAGTGTGGTGGGCCCTCTTACTCTTATTACCATCTCCCTCCTTGTCTTCCACGCCACCTCCTTGGGATTTCCTTCTTCCATGCAAAAAATTTTGAAGGGAGAGGTGGGTAGGTGGTATGGTGGGCCCTCTCCTCCCTAGTGCAAGTTGTCATGCTATACACCCTCCCCTACACTTGCATATTTCAAAATCTCAGCTATGTTTTACTTTGAAAAAGGTTAATTGTTAGATTAAGTTATGAGCTTTGTGTTGGTAGTTTAAAATTTTATTTAGTAGTAGAGTTATTAGATGGTTAGACTAGTAATTAGTTAGTAAATATAGATTAGTTATAAGATGTGTTTCTTTTGTTTTAAATATTTTTGGGGTGTAATGTTTTAGGTATTTATGCATATCAAATTAAAGGGGTAGTTTTTAATTATCAATTTCATAACCTTAAATATTTGTTGGATGAGATTGTTAATAGTTTCTAATTTCTAATCTGTATTAGGTCCACTCAATAATATTATGAATCTTCATTTTAAGGGTTATGTAACATTAGTTGGTTTGGTTAATTTATAATTGTGACATTTACAAAACTAATTATTAAAGATTATATTGCTCTTGTGATCTAATTTAGGTTTACACTTGATTATAATTAAAAGTAAATTTAATGTTGTATTATGAGATATTTCTATTGTCTAAATGATAAGGTTAAATTAAAGTCGTACATTAAAATTGATAGATTAGAAAAGCATGTTGTTTATCCATAGGTGAATAATTCTATTGATGATGATTAATAGGTTAGGAAATCAGAATTGATCGTAGATTGGATTTTAATTAATAGTTCAATTATATAGTTTAAAATGTTATTCAATCGCAATCTTGTCAATATCTCTTGTCTTATGTAAACTAGAATTAAACATGGATGAATTAAGTCACGACCTAGATATAAGGTTAAGTAAGGGCAACCCAGATCCTCATATGTCCCTGAATCCACTAACTACCATCATGATTTTTAAACAGGGAGATTAGACTTAGGTAAACCCATGTTGGGAATTCAGTTAACCGTGGAATACGTTGTTGCCCAATTTGCATCTGTTGTGGCTTGACCCTTATTCAGTCTGCACTTGTACCATGAGATTTGAAGGTTAAATATACTTTGCTATTATACTTCTGACCCTCCCTCTATTAGTTGTACGTACCTTTGTGTTCAAAAAAAAAAAAAATTGTGTGTGTGTTTTGCCCTAGTTTTGGGCATGACAGTACTGCCCCCTTGTGATCAAAATTGAAATGAGATAGAGGAGAAACAACAAATTGATAAATTTGATCAAATTGAAGTAAAGATAAGGTTCTTGATGTAAGATGAAAGATATAAGGATCATAGAACCAAGGTAGATCATCAAGCATGAAATGTTATGCCCCAAGGTTGAATTATCAGAAAAGAAGTGGGGTGAAAGCGAATGGAAGATAGAAGTTTGGAAGAGGTGGAAAGAAATGGAGAGAAGAAAGAGAATTTTTCTTAAGAAAGAGAATGCCCCAAAATCATTCAATTGTTTAAGATAGAAAATTTTGTTTGAGATCATGAAAGAAGATAAGGAAATGAAGATCAAGCATGACCACAGTTGATTAAAAGTCCATAAGAAAGATGAAGGAAAACCCTCTCAAACTCATAATGCAGCCAAAAAATGCAAATTAACATGAAGTCTAATAATGCAAGCTATATTAAAATGTGAAGGTGTACTTGCAATAGAGAAACTATAACATAGGACTTTGTGTTCATCATTCATTAGATAATGGTAAGGAACTTATTTTCATCATTGGGCCATTATTAATGGACATCGAAAAATCACACAATCATTACTAGTCACAAGCGCAACTATGAAGATATGAATGTGATTTATATCATATTGGAATGCAGAAAGATTCTAAGATAAGAATCAAAGACATAAAGGTCAATATGACTTTGATGTTAGCTTACCCAATTTAATATAGCAAAACGACGCTCGCATCAAGGCATAGATGCAAGGATGACCATAAGAATGGTTGTGCAAAAATAGTCAAGGATGAAGCCTCAAATCTCCTAAGTATTTCAAGGGAACAACAAGAGACACTCAAGAGTTTCAAGACTACACCCCCAAGAAGAAAGCAAGTAAAAGCATGCCCCAAGTCCTCTAGCTATGCATCCTGGAGAGACTTATTAGAAAAGGACACTCAGTGAAAATCAAGAACAGTTAGCACACAAAGAAAAGATCATGACATAGCTCAAGAATTAAGTGTTGTGTTTAAAGATATAAGTGTGTTACTTGATATTGAGTTTCAAGGATAAGGATCGAACGCTTGCAAGCAGGTAAAATCACATGACAAAATTGGGTAAGACCAAACCAATAAGTGTTGAAAAACACTTGATGTCAGGGGTTGTATTGAAAAATATAGTTGGGGTTGGTGTTGAAAACACTGTTTGTGAGATGTTCTAAAGACTAATGCATCCAAGAGACCAAAGATAACACAGTTATGCCTCCTAGACAAAGACACAAACCAATTCCAAACTAATGCAACAAGGACAAGGCATGATGGAGAGAGGCTAAGTGTCGAGGACATGAGCTGAGAAACAAGAGTGTAAAGGCCTCAAGTAGTGTCCATTTTCAAGTTTTCACCACTTGGATTTTATTACAATTTTTTGCTACCAAGGCGCCTATTTCCAGGTTTTCACCAAGACACTTTTTCTATTTTTTTGAATTTTTGAATTTTTTGATTTTTTTGTATTTTTGGAATATATTATTTTTTGGAGATATATCAAAGCGCCTATTTCAAGGTTTTTACTAAGATCATTTTTTTAGGAAATTTTCTAATTTTTAGAATTTTGACAATATATCATTTTTTAGATTTTTTTAGGATCAATAATTATGTACAAAGGATGTCCCCAGACAGAATGGACATCATGGATATAAATTCTTTAGGTACAAGATGTTGATAGGATTAGGGAGTTGCTCTCCCTCTGTTGTAGATAGTAAATAAGTACTTGACCCAAAAGGTGCTGTAATGATGTAAGGTCCAAGCCAATTAGGTTCAAATTTGCCCTTTTGATCTCTATGCTATTGATTCTTAGGATTTTCACGTAGGACAAGATCTCCCACTTGGAATTCTCTAGGGAGAACCTTTTTGTCAAAGGATTTGGACATGCACTTTTGATAAACCCTCATATGGTCAAATGATGCTTGATGTTTTTCATCTAGAAGTTCTAACTCTTGAAGTCTCATGGCACAGTAGTATTCATCTATAACTAGACCTTTGAGGGAAACTCTAAGTGAAGGGATCTCAACCTCCAAAGGTAACACTACTTCAGCGCCATATGCAATGGAAAAAGGAGTAGCCCCAGTAGGATTAAAAATACTCATTCTATAGGCCCACAAAGCCAGATTTATCTGTAAGTGCCAATCTCTACCATTCTTACAGATTGTTCTGTGTAAGATTTTAGGAATGGTTTTGTTTGATGCCTCTACTTCACCATTTCCTTGAGGGAAGTAAATGGAGGACCAATGTTGTTTAATCTTGAATTTCTTGTAGAGTTGTTTAAGGTCCTTATTTTTAAACTGGCATCTGTTGTCAGTGATAATCTCAGAAGGCACTCCATATCGATAGATAATATAGTTCAGAATGAATAGAGAGACTTTCTTGCCAGAGGAAATAGAAAGTGGGACAACTTCTACCCATTTAGTGAAGTAATCAGTAGCAGTGATAATAAACTCGTGTCCACCTGATGAGTTGGGATGAATCTTCCCAATAAGATCAAAGGCACAACACTGAAATGGCCAATGAGATATAGAAGAAATGAGCTCCCTTCCTAGAGAATGTATCACATTACCATGTTTTTGACACTTTTCACATGAATTTGCAAAAGCTACTGCATCAATCTGCATCGTAGGCCAATATTACCTCACCCTAAGAAACCTTCAGGCCATGGAAAGACCATTGGAATGTCCCCCACAGATGCCCTCATGGATGTCAACTAATTTTTGATCGGATTCTTCCTTTTCTAAGCATCTAAGAAGTGTTCCATCTAGACACCTCCTATACAAATCACCAGTGATAAGGTAATGGTGAGAGGTGTTTTGGGTAAGGTTTTTGTGTTCAGATTGGTTAAAATTTTCAGGTATAACGCCATCATGAAGGTATGAGTAAATGGCACCATAATGGGATGACTCATGGCCAACAAGGGTGCAAATGACATGGCTTTTTTGGGAGTCATAGATAGGGTGATGTAGCTCTTCCACCAGGAATTCAAATTTGGATTCATGTTGCTCCAACTAAAGGAGTGAAGCAAGTGCAATCATAGCATCAGCTGCTTTGTTTTCTACTCTAGGGATTTGCTGAAATGTGACTAATGTGAAGTATCATTTTAAGGAATCAACCATTTGCTTGTAAGGTACCATTTTATCATGTTTTGTTTGATATTCATTATTAACTTGGTTGATTATCATCTGTGAATCCCCATAGATGTGTAACTCTATGATTCTCCATTCTATGGCCACCTTAAGTCCATTTGTTAAAGATTCATACTCAACAATGTTATTTTTACATGGGAACAATAACTTGTAAGACTTAGGAATCATGTACTCATGAGGAGAAACAAACAACACACCAGCTCTTGAACCATTTTGCATAAAGGATTCATCAAAAAAAATCTTCCATGTTCTTTCAGTCAGATACATAAGGTGCTCATCTGGAAAGTCAACTTGAATAGGTGCATTGTCTTGTATTGGGAAATCAGCCAATTGATCAGCTATGGCTTGTCCTTTGATTACTTTACACTCAATGTACTCTATGTCAAACTCTGAAAGTATCATCATCCATTTAGCAAGTCTACCTGTGAGGGAAGCCTTACCTAGCAAATATTTGAGTGGATCTATTTTTTCTATGAGGTGTATAGAGTGCACAAGCATGTAATGTCACAACTTTTGGGAAGAAAACACAACTGCAAGGCAATCTTTCTCAATGTTGGTGTAATTAACCTCATATGAAATAAGAGTATGACTAATGTATTATATTTCTATTTCTTTCCCATGTTCATCAAGTTGAGTTAGTAATGCCCCCAAGGAAGATTCTCTCGCTAAAATATATAGAATAAGTGGTTTCCCTGGGATAGGAGGCATTGGGAGGGTTTTCCAAGTACTTCTTGATTTGATCTATGCTCTTTTGACAATCCTCATTCCAAACACATTTGAATCCTTTGTGTAAGTTCTTGTTGAAGGGTTGAGCTCTATCCACCAATTGTGAAATAAATCTCCTTATAGATTGAAGACATCCTTGAAGACTCCTCATTTTACTTATGTTTCTAGGAGGTGGTAGATCTATGATTGCTTGGAATTTTTTAGGGTCTATCTCTATTCCTTTTTTCTAAAATGATGAATACGAGTATTTTTCCAGAGGTGACTCCAAATGTACACTTTTTAGGATTTAACCTTAGTTGAAATTGTTGCATGTGTTCTTGAATGAATTCTAAATCATCTAAGTTTGTGTCTCTTTGTTTAGACTTGGCGAAGGTGTCATCCACATAATCTTCCATGTTTTTATGCATCATGTCATGAAAAATGGTTGTCATAGCTTGTTGATAGGTGACTCCTACATTTTTCAATCCAAAAGGCATAATGTTCCAACAATAGGTACCCCATGCACAAGTGAATGGACTCTTTTCTTGATCTTCAAGAGCTATCATAATTTGATTGTACCCAGAAAAACCATCCATCAACGAATAAATCTCATAACCCGTAGTCATATCCATTATCATGTCTATATTAGGAAGTGGAAAGTCATCATTTGGGCATGCTCTATTGACATCTCTAAAATTCATGCAAACTCGAATGGATTTGTCATGTTTGGAAACTAGTACAATGTTTGATATCCATTCAGCGTAGATAATAACTCTTATGAATCTTGTACCAAGGAGTTTCTCCAATTATGCCTTGACTAGGAGAGCTATGTGAGGATGCATTTTTCTCAATTTTTGCTTAACCGATTTGACACCCAGAGCTATGGACAAGTGATGCATGATAATATTAATTTCCAACCCTGGCATATATGAATAAGTCCACAAAAAGTTGATCTTCTTTTTTTGTAAGAACTTAGTGTAAGCTTCTTTCTCTTGTGGCGACAAAGACTCAGCCAAGTGCATAATCTGTGGAGCCTCATCTATACCTAAATTGACCACTTTTGTTGGTTCAATAAGAACTGAAGATCTATCTTGAAAGTAGCTAGGGAGATGATCAAATACCTCATCCTTAGGCACCTTAGAGAGGTTTGCACCCTTGGATACATCATTTATTTTTAATTTTTTCAGTTCTGACACCGCCACACAGTGGTTTTTGCCATTAGAACTCCTATTCTTTTGATTTTTTTTCTTTTTCTTTTGTGACTAAGGTACTTGATGTCTGGTTCTGTCATGCTGGTAGCTGGTTCACTGGTGGAAGAGACTACAGGTTCAATGACATTTAGATAATAGGCTATCTCATAATCATTTTGAAATGTTAAGAGCTTAGGTTCTTGATAGCATTGGGACCAATCAATGAGATCAGGATGAACAAGAGGCAAGTCAACAACTGGTTCAAGGTTATAAATGTGAATGATATTATCACTGGTGAATGAAGAGTCAGAGTCTATCTAGTATCCTTCTAAGCTACCCAAATCAGGATTCGTCCTAACAAGCAAATAATATTCCACTAAGGCAACACGTAGGTTAAAATACTCTAATCCTACACATGACTTGTTGGCTACCTTAGGTTGAGAACTATAAGTATGGATAACATCAATATCTCTATCAATTGTGGAGGACTCAGAGAAGGATTCCCATTCATACTCATATGAACTTGTATTTGAACTACAACTAGGATGCTTATACCATGAAGGTTTGGGACCTCTTGATGTGGAAGCTCTAGTGTCATCAAGGGTAGCACCTCCTCTTTCCATTAAACAAACAATA
The DNA here is from genome assembly GCA_018584345.1 of Thuja plicata. Classification (NCBI taxonomy): domain Eukaryota; kingdom Viridiplantae; phylum Streptophyta; class Pinopsida; order Cupressales; family Cupressaceae; genus Thuja; species Thuja plicata. The sequence continues at coordinate 566,595 of MU225713.1, read as the reverse complement.
TTCTTTCGTTGAATTTATCTGAAAGGATCTTCTACATCTGATTCTTGTTCTAAAGTTGCAACCCACGCATGAGCGACTATAATATTTGAATCTCCCTAGAGGAGTTTAGTGGAAGGGACCCAATCTTCACACATATCTTTCTAATTTATCAAATTAGGAACGTATTCTAGTTCATCTTCACTATCTGGCTTATCAAGGATAGGATTAGTGTGCTTGTTGTGATTCACAAAGCCTAGGCCAACCGGCTTCTTGGACTTGCGTCCAAAAAGAGCATGATCAAGAGGTTCGGCTCTAGCATCCAAATTGTGATTAAGAGGGCCATGTCTAGGATAGCCCATTTTTCTGACAAAATTATACCCTCATCCATAAGCCTTAGGAGAGGGATAAAATTTCTCATTATGCATATATTTATCTTCTCTATAGATCCATTCTCTAACAAATGTCTCTTCTTTCTCATCTTGAATAGGCACTGAGGACTCCACAAACATGCCAAATAAAGTCATAGCTGAAGAGGAAGGTTTCTTTCTTGTAAAGGTTTTCCATAAGACCAAGGTGAAACTAGTAATGTTGTGAGGGATTTGAGTTGATACCCCCCATGCCAAGGTCTATTGACTTAAGCTTGTCTTTACATTCAGCTAAGGTCGCATCAAAGTCTTATGCTTCTTTATTGAGGGGGACATGAGTTCCTGCTGAAATTGAATTAATAGATAAAATTTTATCTCTAGGTATACAAATATCTAATCCATTATAGGGGAACTTAACACACTAATGATAGGTAGACCTCACCGCTTGCATATCATGAATCCATGGTCTACCAAGTAAGATATTATATGCAAGGGGACTAGCATCAACTATTTGAAATAAAATATCTTTTTCAATAGGTCCAATCCTAATAGGAAGGACAGACAATCCCTTGGAACTTCTTTCCACCTCATCATAGGCTTTGATGGTGATCCTTTTCCTAGTATCTATGACTTTTTTAGAGTAACCCAACTCTTTCAAAAGGCTAAAGGAACAAATATTAATCCCAACACTCCCATATATCAACACATGCCTAACACGGGTTTTGTGGATCATGACCTAAATATGAAGGGAAAGATTGTGTGGGTGGCTCAAAGCTTTATCATCATCCTCCAAAAAGGTAAGGTAATGAGGGCTAGCAATGTGGTTAACCATGTTCTAGAATTGATCAACATCTAAGTTGTTGGGGATGTTTTCCATGCACAAAGTATCCTTAAGGACTTTCTTGTGTCTCGGAGACAACTCTAAGACCTCAAAGATCAAAATCTAAGCTGGGGTTCTTTGCAACTAATCAACAAGACTATAGCTTGACTTAGGATTGACAACTAGTTTTAAGGTGACATTCTTGGATGCCACTTTCTTTGGTTTACTTTATTGACTCAAATTGGGTCTTCTGATGACAATGGGACTTTGAATTTGTGTGACAACATTGAGATCTTGTGATGACACTCTAGAGTTAGGAACCCTTAGCACCACAATGGGTTCTTCATCAAAGATAGGAGGAGATTCCATGTCTATATCATAACCATAGGGATCTTTACCTCTTATCATATTGACATTTTCTTCTACAAATTCCAGCATGTTGATAGTATTCTTTGCATCTGTGTAAGTGTAATTGATCTAAGCTTTTCCATTCTTAGCTTTAGAGGTTTCCCCCTTCTCATACTTGGGAAACAATTCCTTGAATGCCTTATGATCAGTGTTGGTGTTCAATCCATCTATCTTAAGTTTTCCATTTTCAATGAGATCTTGAATAAGATGCTTGAGTTTGTAGCAGTTTTCAATGTCATGCCCAATACCATTGTGAAACTTGCAAAAGGCCTTCTCATCCCACCAATGTGGCTTAACACTAGGTATATAATTTTTCATGGGATCTTGAGGATGTGCAAGGTTGTTATCAATGAGCGTTTGCAAGACATCCTCATATGAGTCACCAAGCTTTGAAAATTGACATCTTTCTTTCTTAGGCCTATCTTGGTATCTCGGCTTGCTCTCTTGTTGATTAGATGTGTTCAGTTTCATGGCTTGAACAACACTAGACAAGTGGAGCAAGGTTTGATCTTTGGGTTGAGAGGATTCCACAAATCCATCATTGACCACTTGTTTGTTCCTATTCCAGTGTGAGTTCTTCTCTTTATCCTTGTTAGAGTTGTTTTTTTTACCATTGTTGTTGTCGTTTCCATGTTTGGTCAAAATTCCTTGTTCTTTCAAAACATCCTCAATCCTACATGCGGTTTCAACCATGGTGTCAAAGGAATCAAAAACCATCTTCCTAACTTCATACCACATTTTGGGAACCATGTTGCTAAAATGGATGTTAATATTTTCATTTTTAGGAATAGTTTTAGAGTAGCGAGAGCATTGTCATCTCCACCTTTGCAAGAAAGTGACAAAGGATTCCCCTTGATTTTGATTTAAGTTACATAAGTCCAACATGGTGATTGACCTTGAAAGGTTGTATGAAAAGTGTTGAAAAAATCTATGGACAAGATCTTTGAAATTCTTAATGGGAGGAGTTATGTTGGTGAACCATTCCATAACTTGACCCTTAAGACTCCTTGGGAACAATCTCATGAGGCACGAGTCATCTTGATGGAACTCAAAACTTGTGGTATAAAGTTGGTGCATGTGATCATGTGGAACTCCATTCCCATCATATTTTTCATATCGATGGATCTCAATCTTTCTAGGGAAATCTTTCATGTTAACACTTTTTTCAAAAGGATTAGGAAAAATTGAATCCAATAAGAAAAAATTCTTAGGTGCTAACATATTTTCCATCATGGTCTTAAGTTGTTTGATCTTCTCTTCTTGAGATGGACCTTGCTTCTTAATATTCTTGTCTACATCAAATTTCTAGGGGACTCTAGCACCCTTGTTGGTTAAACTCTCTAGGAACTTGTCTTTGTTTTGATCTAAATATTTCTCCACATACTACTAGAAAAGTGGTTCTTGTTGCATTTTGATGAAGTCTTGGAAGCGGAGGTCAAAACTCAAGCTACTACCCCCACATTGTGAACCATGATGAGCACGTTGTGAAGGTTGTTCTGAGTTCCTAGGAGGTGTTCATCTCCTATAATGATCATGTCTTGAAGACCTTCTTCCTCTAGGGCTAGGAGATTGTGATGGTGTCCTTGAACATCCTCCACTTTCTGGAGTCTCAGGAGGAGTGGATAGATGAGAGTTATTTCCACAACTAATATGCATGTTTTTGAATTGGTCATTGAGTCGCTGAGCCAAGAGTCTATCTTTCTCCTCTTGGAGGGATTTATTTTCTATTTCCAACAAGGTTTGTCTCTCCAACTCTAGGAGTCTAAATTTCTCTTCCTTTTTAGTTTGTTCATCTAGGAAGGCTTTCTTTTCATGCTCAATTCTCTTGAGTCTTTCACTTGTGTATCTTGAAGATGTTTTGAGTGGTGAAATTGGTCTTGAATTTCTAAACAAGTTGTTGGTATAGGTTGCATTTACATGATTTTCATAAAGTTTATCCTCTTGGTTCTCATGTTGTGATTGCTCATCTTGATAAGCTTGCCTCTTACCTCTCTCACCTCTTTGGTGTGCATCTAGATATCTAGTTGAGATAAGGGGTGAGACGGGTTGACTGTCACGAGAGGAACACCAAATGAAATAGCATCTCTATGTTTTGCAAATATGTCATCAAGGCGTTAATCCATGTCTTCCCTCTCTCGTCAAGTCATTGTGTAACTCATATCCATATCTGAGTGAGAAGATGCTAAGGGGGTACCCAACTCACTAAGGTGACTCTTGGAATCAAACCACACTTCCGAGTTGTTCCTAGGTGATTGATCAAATATGGGTTCTTTTCCCTTACATTTTTGGCAAGTTTGTTCTAAGGGTAATTGGTTGAAGACCACCTAAGGTCATTTTCCTTGATCTACTTGATATCTTGTTGTAACTAGCATGAAAGAAAAGGTACTAGATGATAGGATGACCCTAAGAAATGTTGGTACCAAACTAGGATAGTAAATGCATCAACTTGTCCAAAAGAGAGGTGATAAGATAGAATATTGCAAGAGGTATAAATCAACACTGCCATAGAGGTGCCCAATTAATGGGTGAATACCCTAACACATATGGATCAGCAGGATGATTTACCTAAGTTATATTTATTGAAATTGAATTTGTATGAAATTCAATGGACAAGAGATTACCAAACCTCTCCAAGTGTGTTATCAAAGGATCTAAAGGTTTATCTTCTCAACAAGGACGGTTTCTAGCTTACCAACTCCAAGCAAGGTCACTTGTGAAATTAAAGATTACTAATCCAAGAGGTCAAAACACAAGAATCCAAAGAATAAAATAGATTCTAACAATGGGGTAAGTGACTTAATCTGATCTGGATCAACCAGGGAAAATTGAAAATGATAGGACATTAATCACGCAAGTTGGCAAATGACAACAGATAGAAACAGAAGACAATTTTTTTTTGCACAAAGGAATGACTTACCGCATGAGGATTACCATAGGATCACGCAAAAATATGTAGTTTGGCACAAAGGAAACTAGACTGGTGTTACAAAATAACCCAAAAAGATAGTATAATGGAAGAATATCATGCAACGATTCTCATAGTATCATGCAAAGAATCACAGGGAGCCGCGCAAAGAAATAGTTTTCTCACGCGATGGAAGGAAACAGAACTCAGTTTTTGTTCATTTTACTTGACCAACTAGATGCATTAACAAATTTTATCATGAATTAGGCATGCAAGAAAGAAATCAGGGATTCCAAGCAAGCAAATGTCTTCAAATAATGAGCAAGGTAAAAAGCAACCTTGCACATGAACAAGAATAGTGTCATAGTATTCTACTCCCTAAAGAATATACTTGTGTATGTTCTCAAAATGTCTTTCAATCACGCACATAGTCCTAGAAAAGAAAAATTTGGTTGCACTATGGTTTGTAGTAATGGTCAACTCTGCAACTTTTACAATCTCAAGTGGCTGAAATCCAATCCCGATGCACTGAGGTTTTGACACAGTCTGAGAATTTAATCAATCAGGAGCTGCTAAGGAGATCTGACAACCCAAAAAGAAACCACACCTATGGAGATTTATTCCACAAGGACATTTATATAGAAGTTGTTTCTGCCATGGCAGAAATGGCTATCACTGCTTGAGGTTCCATCCACATGGTTTACCCATTAAATGGAATGCCCACTATGGTTAACCCTCTCTAACAAGGAAGTCTCACAATATGAACCACATGGGGACTTGGTTTGGATTCAAGGGTTCCAAGTTTCTGATTCTCCCAAAATGTAAAAGAGCATAATCCTCTAGCCTCTTCACCCCACCCGAACATAGCAAGAAAGATTAATTGATCCACTAATTTGAAATCACCTCATCCAAGGTTTGTATATCAACAACAATGACCACCAATCTCAAGAGAGAAAGTACCATCAAAAGTTAAAGACCAAACCAAGTGGGACCATGAGATAATAACAAATCCTTCCCTACCTACAAGGGGATCTATCGTCAAGAAGAGATTCTCATGTAAGACAAGCGAATGAAGCCCACTCTCTCAAGATCTCCATAAATAGTGTTCATAGGGCCTAATTACTATGTGAAACATATATGCAAGAAAGTAAATCTAGGTTCATTATTTAGAGCAAAAATTGGAAATGTGATCTATGAAAGCAAGAAACACTCAAGCTAAAAACATGAGAGGTTCATTTTTATTTCCAAAATCCTAATGTTATAGAGATGAAACAAAATACCTCAGATCCAAAGCAACATGAGAATTTTGTCATTTACCCATGCAAGTCCAAAGTATCCCCACAATCATATCAGAAAACCACAACAAATAGTAAACATAAAATGTGAGAAGTCAGAAAAAACAAAGATATAAAAAAATAACAATAAATAACAGATCTCTGGTGGCAGATCTCATGCGAAGATTCAACATAAGCCGCACAAAGAAATACACAGTATCGCGCGAAGATTTGCACAGAACCACAAAACTTCGTACGATAATTCATAAAAATAGAGACAGAAAAATAACAGTAGTTAAAAATAGATCTCTGTCTGATGCACAAGTTCAAGTGAAAATTCACCGCAGGCCGCACGATGAAACTCCACAGATCGCATGAATTTTTGCATAGACTGGCAAAAATTCATGCCATTTTCAGAAAAATGTCACGCAAAATTTCATCAGAGAGACGTACAGACGATAAAAATAGATTTGCAAGGAAAAATGGAAAATGGGACAAGATCTACCCCACAATGGGTGCCAAAAATGTGTGCTAACAATGTGTCACACTTCTATGAATCATTATATCCAAGATTTCTCAAGAATTAGGTCTTGAATGGTGACTCATAGCTCTCTATTCATGGAGTGCAAGGGTTTGTAATGGAGGACCTTAGATTGACCTAATTTGTGCGCATGCAAGTACAACATAAAAATAGAGATTAAAAAAGGAAAAGCAAGAATACTAATCTCCATGATCATCAAGTATGCATGCAAATGAAAATGGAAGCTATTCTATATGATAATAATGCAAGATTATTCTATGAAAGGAAATACAAATGCAAGATTAATCTATGAAAGGAAACATGAATCTAATCTAATATGTAAGTGCAAAATTAATCTAAATGGATTTCCATGGGGGCATGAGAGAAGAAGACAAGAAGAGAGAAGTTGCAATATCCAAGCTCAAGTGCTCAAATTCTCCTCCAAAATTGCTCTCCAAACCTGCAGCATAACAATAGCATCAAAATTATATATCTTAATGAGAAGGAGAGGTTTCCTTATAAAGAGAAATGGATGGTGGAGATTAAGAGGCAAAAAGAAATGAGCAATGGTAGAGATTAAATCTTGGTTGATCCATGTGCTCGCATCTTCAAAAGGTAAAATCAAAGGCTATGATTAAGAGGCAAAAACCCCACCACTTAAGAATATGTGTGAAGAAAAAGGAGCTTTATTTATTTTTATTTAATTTATTTCCTTTTTCAACATAAAGAGGGATTTAAGTGGGGGTTTTATTTAAATAATAGAGGGATTTTCATTTAATTAAATAATATTATTTTATTTAATTAAAAAGAGAGATTTTAATTAAATAAGATAAGATTATTTAAGTAAAAGAGATTTTAATTAAATAAGATAATTGATGAAATGATCAAACCTTAGGAAATATTGAAATAATTGAATTAATTATGATTTGATCAAGGAAATTGATTTGTTTCAAAATGTTGCAAAGCATTGATTCAGGAATTTGATAAATTGATTCTGTCATTTGATAAATGGGGGCCTATAGTCTAGGTGACCATTTTAGGGTGCATACACCTACCAACTAAGTGTTTTTGTCATTCTTTATCTTTAGTTTTGATTGGTGATAAACTTCAGTTAGCTCGGTCACAAATTCCAATTATTCTTTGTAAATAGCTCTTGCTCGGTAACCACTTGCTCATTTATTGCACTGCTCGGTATACACAGTGAACTACTTGGTGTTCACTATTTGTCTGTGTGTACTATCCATTGGTGTTTACTATCACTCAGTGTATATAGAACTTTTATGTTTTACTGACCATATAAACTTTGTCTCTATGGTCTCTTCAAGTTTATGACAATATGTGTATGATCAATCAAACTATATGAAGTTAACATCAATGATAATATAATACATTAATTTATTTAATGTTGTGCATTAACTTTTGCATCTCGGTGATCATCAACGTATCATCTTCAAATATTTAATCAGTTATAGTTCATCAAATCCATGTTGTTGCAGCAACAACTCATTAATTATTGGGTTAGTGTTTCTCAATTATGGATTAATCTCTTTAACATCAAAATTTTCCATGTCAATATCTACACAACAATTCAGTTGATCAGGTAAAACCATTTCAACCATGATAGAAGAATGAGTCTCTCTATACAACTTAACCACGGTGTCATTCACATGTATTGTTGCATATGAAAAATCCAGTTGCAATCTTCCACCCACTGCTACTGCCCATTGTCTAGATAACATATCATAATGAGGTTTTGTATCTACAACAACTATATCCATTCTATAGGTAGCTTCAGGGAATGCATCAATTTTTACTTCAATATCTTTTAATGTTCCTATCATAGGAACCTCCCTATTTTCCATTGCATAGAAAATCCCAACAGGAGTGCTGAGTTGAAGGCCTAGTTCTTTCATGACATGATATGGAATTACAGTGGCTACAACACCAGAGTCTATCATACAATTTTTTACCAACAAATGATTTATCATTAAAGTAACATAGAATGGACTGACTAATAGTGGTTCTTAAGTAATCACATTCCCAATGCAGATATTAGAGAATTCCTTGATTTTCTCTGGGCCTTTCACTTGTTTCTCTTTTTTATTCACAGGTGGAAAATCTCTTTTCTCATTATTTAAGGTCAAGGATACTTCTCCCTTATCTGACATAGGAACATCTTCTATCCCTTTTAGAAGTGCAGTTCCAGCTTCTTTGTGCTCTTTTATCTTCAACATCTCCATCAGTGGAACTAAAACTTTCATCTGAGTAAGAGCATGTTTCATGTCAAACATAGGAAATTCAGAAGATACATCACTTATCCTTTTACCTCTCTTGGCCTTATCAGTAACCATTTGTTCTTCTACTTTTATTTCCTCTTTCTCCTTTTAGGCAGAGGAAGATTTTGCTTGTTTTGAAACTTTCTTCTCTTTATTACCCTTGACAGGAGATTCTACAACAACTTGTGGGGCATCCTATTTAATGAAAACAGAGGAAAGTTTTCCTTGACCAGGCTCAACTATTCTATTCCTTAGATTATATGCACCCCTAGCCTAGTTTATTGCTGCTATGGTTAGGGATATTTTTTCTTCATCACTTGGTAATTTAAAATGGGGATGCTCCTTATCATCACCCACTACATTGATAGTTCTTTGTGATACAATACTAGTCTTATCATTTGAATCAAAGACCAATTGGGGTTGTTATTCTAGGTATTTAATTCTTTTGTTGCTCACATCTTTAACATGTTCACTTTTTTTAGGAGACCATGGATACGACTTCCTTATAGTGAACATATTCACAGCAGGACTTTCTTGTTCTGGACATATCTGTTCATTTCCCTCCCCCATTTGATTAGCTAGGGCTTGGGCTACAACACATTGGTAAGAAGAGTAGGCATGTTGAAAGTAGCACACCAAGGAGTTTTCTCCACATAGTTTGTGCTCTTTCTTTTCAAAGAATCAGGTATTTCTTTTTTCTTCTAGTTTTCTTGATTCTCAGGGATTGGCTTTCCATCTTTTGAATTTGTTCTATATGGCATGTCCATTAGATTTGGTTGTTTATCATATCTTTATTATTGGTACTTGTTCTCATGAAAACCTTTTTCATTTTTGTCTATTTTAGCAGTAAGATTCTTTACTGCACTCAACAACTTATCAACCCTATCATCGTCCTTAACAGGTTTACTTGTTTAACCCTTTGTCTCCTTCCCTAGTTTACCATCCTCTCTCTTCTCCATCTTCCTTGAGGGTTTCCTATTACTCTCAATGTCTATTTCTGTTTTGTAAGCCTCTCTTAGGGTATGTGGGTTCTTATCTCTGAGAAGATAGGACATCTTCCCATCAACAGCATTAAAGTAAGTATTTAGACATACTTTCTCATCTAACCTCAACACTTGGAATAACTTGTTCGTAGCCTTTTGGAACCTATTGTTGAAATGTGACATGCTTTCATTAGGGAATTTCTTGATTTTATTAAATTCATTTAACATGTAACCATAGTTAACATGTTCTCTATATTGTTCCATAAAAGATATAACAAATTCATCCCAAGATGCTATGCTATCATTAGGAAAATTCCTAAACCAATCCTTGGAATCTTCAATCAAGGATTGAACAAAAGGCTTCATAATAACATCTTCATGTTCTATTTCAAAATTATTAATCTTATCTATGAAATATTTTAAATTTTCTTCATAGGTCATGAAATTATTTCTTGTGAACCTAGGGATTTGGTCTCTTACCTCATTAGGGATCATGTTTGGATTACCATGGATGCCATCAAAGAAAATAGGTCAATATCTATCCAAATGGACAGGTCTTCTTTGGAAATTTCCCAAAGTATTATTTCCACTTGGGCCTGCTACACCTCCTTGATTTTGAGTAGGCTGAGGGGCCCCTTGCTTTAGACCAGAGATTTGAGCACTTGGATTAGGACTAGAAGGTTGAGCATTTGGACTAGGACCACCTAGTGAATTCTGTTGCAGTGTCCCATTATTAACATGAATAGAACTACTTGCAGTAGTATTTGTATTAGCATGTGAGAAATATATCCTCATCTTCATGTCAGCTACAACGGCCTCTTACTCCATCTTTTCTAGTTGTTGGCTAGATCTTCTTTAGCTTTTCTATCTTGTTCAAGTTCTAAATCCTCTTGGGACATACCAGTAAAGTTGGCTTTTCTTTTTTTAGGCTCATTTATACTAATGCCAACTTCCTTCTACTTGCCTTTATCAGATGCATCCTTGTCATTCTTCTTGAGCTTTGCATTTTTCTCAATCTCATCTTTGTTAGAGTTTGATATATTATTTGCATCTTGTTTCCTCAAGGACCCAAGGTCACCAAACAACTCTTTGTCTAGACCCTTAACCTCCTCATTTAGGATTTTAGCCTTAAGCTCATTTCTCCTTGTTTCTACCAAGAGTTCTTCTCTCTCAGTTAACAAGTCATACATTTCCTACTCATTCATTTTTCTCGCATCTTCTATCTCTGAATCTTTCTCTTGCTTCTTTCTTATCAAGGCTAGAACCTCCTCACACAATTTGTTAGAATCATAAGATGCAGTCTCAGAAATAGACATTTCTCCTGGTTGGTCTAGAGTTTCTTGTGCAGGGAAGAAGCCTACATCTATCATCTCTCCATCTCTAAAGGGATCAAAAGATATGTCATCTCTATAAGGACCCACTGGCCTTGAATGCTCAGTAATTTTAGAGGGAGATGACACTCTCTCAGGGATAGGGGTTTCCATTCTCCCCTTTGAAGTGTTGGGGCAATTATGGTTTGACCTGCCTCTTTTAGACCACTGTCTCCTTCTAGGTGTATGGAGCTCTTCTCCTATATCTTTCTTTAGATTAGCTCTATAGTAAGACCTGGTGTTTCTTTTCTGACTCATTTTAAATCACACAAGAATTTACAATTTTTCAATATGCAAATACTGGAATGCACAGAGTATAGAGTCACCACCCACAACAAGTATGGGAAATAATTTAATTAAACTAATTAAGAAATGGAACAACAGATGATTAGTCTCTATGAACTTTGGAAATCCTATTGTTAACACCCATTTCTCCCTAGTAGAGTCGCCATTTTTTAGACCTTTTTCTTGTAGAATCTCAATAGTACACTTATTCTTGACTCTTAGATTCCCAACTTTTGGTTCACACAAGTAAAAGTCTAATTAACAAGGATTTAATCCTTCTACTCTTTGAGCTCCATAGACTCACATAAGTATACCTTCTACGATTTACTATTTCTCAGTAAAAGTTAACAGTGGATCAAGGGTTTACATTGATTTGTTCTTGTCTTTTACTATAACAATTGATAACATATTTTAAAAATGATTATAACTAATTTGATGCAAAGCTTAACAATCCAGACCATGAACTTGACAAGGGAAAGTATTAGTGAAATAAGGATTCTCATCCTTCTCCTATTTGAATTCTAGACTCAGGTAGGCTGACCTAATGGTTCACTCTCTAAGGAACCAATAAAATTACTTGTATTTTCCAATACAAATGATACAAATCTATGTTCTTAATAATAGAAATATAAATTATTGTTTAGATTTAATGTTGATGATGATAACTACTAATCAAAGTCTAGACCATTACCTAATCTAGAGCAAAGAGTCAATTGAAATATACACTCATAGAAATTTCTTAATGGAAACACAAATGAAACTCAAATGAGATGCCTTATGAACCACCTTCTCATTTCCACACCCATGTATCAAATTTTTACACTAATACTTAGCCCTCTGAAACTATTTTTAATATTTACTCCCTCCTTGAAAGAAACTCAAAAATAACCTCACAGTTATCTTGTAACCAAATATATTTTAAAATGCCTTACAGATTAAACACACAAGAAAATAAACAAAGATAAAATAAGATATCATAGATGTGAAACAAGAACTTGCATTTGTATTTTATTAAAATATTTCTTCTCAGTACATTCAGATTAAGAAAAAGCTTGAAACTAGAAAAAATTTATAAATTTGCCTTGCAGTTGTGAATTCACCATCCTTTACAACATGTTATAACTTTCCATTTATAGTAAGCACTAGAAATATTGGAATCCTTAAAGAGAAAGTATGCAACAAGCTTCAGATGGCTAGGTAAAACCTAAAATCGCTAAAATACAAAAATAGTAAGATTTTTAGTTGGTGGAAGAAATACACTTGAGTAGCTGATTTGAAATCATTCCAAATCCTTTGCAGTTGGCACCTTTGTCCACAGATATTCTAGGTAACCTCTTGAGGTTGTTGTGAGACCTAGTGACCACCAATATAGGCTAACTTACACTAGTCTTGATGATGATTACCCTCCCTCTGCTCATTGATCAGGTGCCAAGTGCCACTTTACTCTTCATCTATCACGTCCAAGTCAATTGTAGCTAGTTTCTTTTTCTTTGGCTTGGTGATATTATCCAAAAGTGTAAATTCATATTTTGAAGGCCAATTGAAGCTGACTAAGCTCTGCATCAAATTAGTTCTACTCATTTGTAGAATATGTTATTAATTGTTGCAGTAAAAGACATGAAAAAATCATTATAAACCCGTGATCCATTGTTAACTTTTACTGAGAAACATTAAATCATAGAAGGCACACCCGCCTGAGTCTATGGAGCTCAAAGAGTAGAAGGATTAAATCCTTTTTAATTATACTTTTACTTGTGTGAATTAAAATTTTGTAATCTAAGAGTCAAGCATAAGTGCAATATTGAGATTCTACAAGAAAAAGTTCTAACAGGTATCTCATGTTGGAAAAGGTCTTCTCAGTAAGCCTTAAGGTCATAATAGGACCAACAAAATACATGTCTATATTTTCTCAATATTTTGATGATATTTGTTCTGATCTTGGTGGTTAAAATTTTGCCCACAAATTCTTCTTTTGGAGTTTCTTCATTTCCCAGGTTTATCCTTTCTACTTCATCCATTGTGATATTTGTACTTTTCTTGTCCATTTTTGAATATTTATTGTTAAACAATCTCTCCATTTCTACAAGGCCTTTGGGAAACTTATTGGTTTTAAGATGAATAACTTCCTTTCCAAAAAAAACTTCTTCCCCATCCTCCATCCAAATATGAGCATTCAAGTCTATCAATTGATCTTCATACTCTTTCTCACATGCTAAAAATCTGATTATATCCCTATCATCTTCGAAGATTTTCCAGTTGTTGATGTTATCAAGTATAGTAGGACTAGTTTTAACTTCAACTTGAACTATTTCCTCACAAGGAATGTCATTATTCTTCAATGCCAAATTAGCCATAAAATCTGCAAGGATATTTTATGATCTATATATCCAATTAATATAAAAAACATTAAAACATTCTATAGAATACCATACTTCATTTCTATATCTTTTAACATGAGGTTGTTTAGAAACAAATTTACATTTAACTTCATAAACAATTAATTTAGAATCCCCAAAGACACTTAAACATTTGATTCCATGTTTACTAGCCATTCTCAAACCAAGTAGTAGAGCCTCATACTCTGCAACATTGTTAGTACATTCAAAATCTAGTAAAAAGAAATATTTAAATATTTTCTTATCTGAGGAAAATAAATTTACACCAGCTCCATTACCATCCCTACAACAAGCACCATTAAAATAAATTTTCCAAATTGTATTGTTACTTACTTCTACATGTATCCCAATAGGTTCAGTATTCTGCATTGCATCTTTTGAATTAATTACCTGAAAGTTATCCATATCAGAATGACAAAAAAGTATAACCAAGGTTGGATCCACATCCTCGATAGTATATGGACTTTGAGTCCCCCTATTAATTCTTACATCCCTATCATTCAATGGAATAGAAGCATAAGAAAGATCTAATTGAATACTACCTCCCACTAGGCTAGACCATTGTCTAGATAGAAGCATCCCATAATTGGCAGGGACTTCAACTATAGTAATATCCATTTTATATGACATTTCAGGACATGTAGGAAAGTTAAATTCAACATTTTTCATTATGCCTACAACATGAACTGATCTATTATCCATAACATAACATCTACCAAATTTGGTATCAACATTCATTCCTAATTATTTCATTACATCATTAGGCATAATGTTTACTGTTGCATCAGAGTCTATCATACAATTCTTCACCAATCTATTGTTTATCAATAGTGTAAGATATAAAGGATCAATTTTATTTCCATTTTTGTTTAAATTAGTTCCTATATAAATAGCTAGAGGATCCTTTAATTCTTGGTTAAGATCTTCCTTATTACCTATATTATACAATATTTTCAAAGCTTCATTTTTGCATTCAGGTATTTTAACTATTTAAAGAAAAGGAACATATATTTTAACTTGAGATAATGCATTAGACATGAAAGAACATTCATCGGGAAGAGATTTATTAACTACTTTTTCTCCTTCTACTTTTGGAAAGTTCTGAGTTTCTACCTATTTCTCTTGAGCAATTTTTTTGTTCTTCAACCTCTTTGAAACATTTCCTTGGTTAGGTTTCCCTTGATAATTGTTCTATTCCTTAACTTGTAATTAATTTTTGATTCTTCCACTGTAGCTATTGTGTATGCTTTCTTCTCCTCTTCTGTTAATTCTCTTAATTTTGAGTCCTCTCTTGATAATCCCCATATTGGTACACTCTATTGAGGTCATCCTTGTAGTAGTATTTATTTGAAGAGCTATAATCATCATATCCCCACATAGGATCTTTCAATAAATTATTCACTGTGGGTTGTTGAGCATCATCCTGATCTTCATCCTCTTTCCATCTTTGGGCCATGACACAATGCCCTAGAGAATGTGGTAATGTGCAAGCTTCACACCAAGGATAGTTTTCAAAAAGATGGTTGTTTCTTCTCAATGGATCAAGAGTATGTAATTATTTATCTACTAGTTTCCCATCCTTCCATTTTTTGTTATAAGGCATGTCATGCAGTCTGTATTTGTCACTTTTGTATGTGGTCAATTACTCTAGTTGTACTTAAAGTTATCTCTTTCATTATTCTGATGGGGAGCTCTAACTTATAAGAGATTTATTTCTCTTATTAAGGCCTTTCCTAAGACCATAATAGGGTAATTATCTCTACCATAACTTAAGGACACTCATATGGTTCCTCTACTCCAACTAGATCTCTCCACCAACTTCAAACTCTCCTCAATCCTTCTCTACTCAATTGTGCCTTCATAGGCTCAATTCAAGCAACGATGCTCCCAAAATATTCTTGGAAATAGGAATAGGGTTTCAAACTATTTCCCCTTCACCTTCCTTCAATCTTAGTCCACTCTGATGGATTCTTTCAAGGTTTTCCCATCGGGTTCATACTTTCCTAGATTTTAGGCCTTGTAGCCTTTTTAACCAATTAGGCCTCCTAAAACCAATCATCTTGCAATTAATCCAAACTTCTCTTAAAAAACCCCCAAACTAGTTGTGGATTCTCTCTAAGGACCTCCTAGGCTTCAATATTTCCTAGGTCCTAGGTCTCCATAGTGTCTGTACATAGGACTTCCAGTAAACCCCTATTTTTAAGGGTTTCTACGGCATGTATGATAGTCTATCTTCTTTGGTCTCACTAAATGTGCTAATGGATTCCTCTAAAATTACCCTTGCAAAAAAATATCCTTGATACAATCACCACCTTAATATTGGCACAAACCAATCCATCTAGCAAGTCCTCTTGCCTTTAGAACTATGCAAACCCCTAGCCAAATATCTCTATACTCGCCTAGGGCCTTCTTGTATAATTATCTCCCCTACACACAAGGAATCCAAAATCCATATTTACACTATTTACAAAGTGCCTTTCTTAATTCCAAGTGGCCATAAGGATCCAACTACAGGAATTCAAGAAAAGGCCATATTTACATAACTGTCTCTAGACTAGATAGCGACACAGTCAAAACTAAAGAATTTACAAACTAGTAAAATAAAATACCAAATTGATAAAATAACACCACATAGATTAATAAAATAAACTCCTTTAAACAAATCCAACACAAGAAACCACCATTCAACTCATTAGAGTGTGGATGAAGGCTCTGTAACACAAAAACTAGTCAAATTCTTCCTCTCTCCAAGTTCAATCCGTACAATCTATCATCCAAACTCTCAATTAGGGTTTATTTAACCTTATATAGGTTATCCCCATGTGTTCAGACCCTAAGGTCAGGATTTGGACCCATTTAATACTATTTGCAACATTCTAGGAAATGTTGTCATGACAACTTTGCAAAGTTGCAAAGTTGTCATGAGCAACTTTTGCAACTTTGTCCTATAACTCCTCTAGCTTTCTCAACTTGATCCAGAATCACTCTATTGGATCCAAAATCATCTAAAAACACCAAAATAACATTTATCCCTTAATTTTTGGATTTGGGTCATTGTTTGACCACCTTTGACTTTCCTAGTCACCTATTGCAAACTGACTATTTAGGACCTTCTTGGACTAACACCAAAAACAAAACTTGACAACTACTATCTACACAAAAAATTTGGGATTTTATCTTAGTCCTTATTCATTGGTGGTTGGATAGAACCCCCTACAATCCAAAATTGATCTAGGATCTAACTAGGACCCTAAGATACTCCTGCACCATATTCATTTGGAGGCCTTTCACCACAGTCATGAGATTATCTAATTTATCTTCCTCCTTGTACTGCTTAGGCTCCTTTGGATTGAATAACCAAGTGTCCTCCCTCTTATTAATTATACTAGATGCCTTCCTATCATTCTCGATAGATATGGATATTTTAAGAGCATGTGATAATGGAGAAGGTTTATGAGATCTGATTTCATAATTGGTCTTATTATCAAAAGCTCCCATATATAAATTTATCAAAAAGGCATCAACAGGTTGAACATCTCTTGGAATCCTTTTTAAAACTTTTTTGAATTCAGCCACATATTCATTCTTATTTTTCTTCATACTTGTTAATTCATGTGATGCAAAATAAGTTTCATTATGATCACTAAATTATTCTCTAAATTGATTGACAAATTCATTCCAACTAGATATGGATCTATCTGGAAAAATGTTGAACCATTCTACTGCATCTTCTATGAGAGATTGAACAAAAAACTTCATGTATATATCCTCATTTAATTGATCAAACTCCTGAATAACATTTTTCAAATTTATACAATGCACTTCAGTTGATTTTGATCCATTCCCTAAAAACTTTGGAATCACATTTCTTAGTTCCTTTTTTATGTCATTAGGGTATCCCCTTATTCCATAAAAATCTAATTGTCTATATCTTTCAGAAACCATTAGGGGCTCTATAGTTGTTTCCATTTCTATTGGTTGGCCCATGCCTTGGATTTTGATGACTAGATTCTGGAATCCTTGATTATTCATTCTTGGTCCAAAATTTGTATTCATATTATAATCTCTTGTGCCATAGTTCGGCCCCTTATTGTTTTGATACCCATTATATATTCTTCCATCATTTTGATGCCCATGATATTCATATTGGTTAGGTCCATTAGAATTCATTCTACTGTCATGGTTATGATGTTCTCCATCATTTAGTTGTTCCCAATGACCACCTCTTTCATTCCCATTGCTATTTTTCTCAAGCCTTCCTCTATTTCCTGGTTCAAACAAGGGATTAGTATGATTACTATTGAAAATGTGCCCCCATTATTTCTACAAGGAGGATTGTATACACCATTTCTAGCATCCTTAGTCACTTTTTTATCTCTTGGTGATTTGATTTCACTTCTTTGTATTCTCATCTTCCTTAATATCTCCTCTGGTTTCCTTTTAAGAGCCCTAACCATTTCTTCATCATCTGAGCCTTAGATATTTCACAAAATATAGCATCCCATTTCTTATCCTTTTCTTCTCTTTCAGTCATCTTATGATTTTTGTCATCTTGAGACTCATGTTCTTCCCTATCAACTCGGGAAAAAGGATTACAATTCTGATCTTTATTCTCATGCCTATGATGACTTGAATTAGGGAATTACTCACAGGCAAATTCTTGATCATCCCTATCAGGATCTATCATGCGTGGTACATAGAACACCTTCCTACTTGAATCCTTAACTTTTGTAGGCTTTTGTGTAAATCTAATTCAATTTTATATGGATGCAAGGATCTTCTACCTCACATGAAATACATAATATAATAGAATAAATTCACCAAGACATAATTGCATCAAATTTGTAGTCTCCACCTTCTTTCTAGAAGGAAAATACTTAATGTCTTCTGAGTTGTTTTCTCCCAGCAGAGCCTAACTCTATGATCACCAAAAATTCTAAGTAATGTTTTTACAAACAACTCCCTAGCAGAGTCGCCAATCTATTTGTGCTCAAATCAATAGACTGGATTTCCTATGAACTTGCCAATCCAATGTTAGGAAACCCAAGTGATTTGGCCAACTAACAAGGTTTCAACCAAGATAAGGTTGAACCTTCTACAATTATGGCTCTATAGAACCAAGGATGATAGGCCTATACCCTAGATTTATCCTCCAAATCTCAAGTCTTTTTATAGCAAATAAAGTATACTTCAAACTTTGTTCTCTCAAAATATGGCAAGGTACTTGAAAGAAATCTTAACTGAAAGTAGTATGTCATAAAACACTAGCTGAACAATTTTATTAAGAGAATGTTTGGATATATGAATGTGAATTGAATAGGATAGATGGATAGAATATCACAAAACTATGAACAATGAACTAAATAACCACAATCCAATATGAATATAGAGTAGTACCTTACTCTATTATGGGAAATAGAGTCAAAATCATCCCAATCCTATGTATAACCTTAGAGATAGTTTACAAGAAACATATCACTTCAAAGGTGTTATGAAATGAGAATTTAACCTTAGATAAATTTAAAGTTATCTCAATTGAATATTACTTTTCAAATGACAGACCGATTGATTGTGGCCATAATCAATTGAATTTAACCATGCAAGATGAAAATACCAATTGACATTAGAAACTATGAACTTAACTAGGAATATGCAACACCAAACTATGAATTTGAAGAAAATATATAGATTTTATCCAAGGGACTAATTTAAAATGATAATGAAGCAATTCCCACAGATGAAAGAAAAAGGGCACTTATCTTTATTGATTTTGGTGAAATGATACATTTAGGTCCATGTTGTAGTTGTTGATCAACACTATCCAATATGCCTATAATAATAATGATAATGGTTCTAATTCTTTCACACGGTCTTGGTATCCTTATTTATATGTAGTTCAAAGTATGCAAACAAGCCTTAGACCAATGTGCCTTTTGGTAACTAGAACCTAATCCCTAGATCAACAACTGAACATTAGGTACATTTAAAGGAATGACTAATCATCCTTGTTAATAATATTTGTCAACCAATTAGTTTTCAACCATAATTGCTTAATAAATCCTTGGTGATTCATCTTCAGATTATCAAATAATGATATTTCATTATCACAGTACTTCAACCAAATGTATTTATCAAGTATTTATGCATCTGATAATGAAAATTATCCCTAGCATGTTTAATATCATCTTTATTGAAACCAGGCATGTCGACATTGTTGACCAGCTTCTGGTATCCTTCATCTTTATAAGAATCCTCCAAGTATTTTTGCATGTGGTCATCATCCCACATTTCATCATAGTCTCATTATTCTATCAGTAGATAATTCCATGTTTCGCCACCTTTTGAAAAACGTGCGCAACGACATTGACAATATATTAAAAAATAGATACAACCCTCGTTAATTAAAATAAAGTTAAAACTTGGAATAAAAATATTTAAAATATCCCTGTCGACGTTGCCATTTGAGTTCTCTTCTCTATTGACCATTGAAGATATGTGGAAACATCACGTAATGGCTCAAAGAGTAAGAATCATGTATCTTTTCTTATAAGCATAGTTCCCACCGTCTATACTTTCCATAGTTTAACATGTGATCATATTTCTTAGACAACTATGGACCCAAGACACATGTCACCTAGGCGTGTTTCCTCAAAGGTTAAAGATCTTGCAACTCTACCTTTGAGTCATTGTGTCAACCATCAATTTTCATCAACTCAACCATAGTTTGATCTTCAAAGCTTTGTTATAAACTGATCATCTTTATTTCTTGGTAAAGTCACCACCATTGATTAAACCCATGTGCTAAAAGATGGGGCTTAAGTAACCCAAACTTTAATCTATCTTGTAAACTGCCATGTGACCCTATCATCCTATTCAACCAACCACATTCTGCCACATGTATCCTCATTGTTTTACTTCATTAGGCTCAGTGGGTCTGGAACACGTGTCAACATCGCACGCTCCCTTTAAGCTTAAAGATCCTACAGCTTATCATTGAGGAAATACGATGGCCATCGATACTTTATGATTTTTAATAAATGATCACTTCTCTTATAGTCTGTGGATCTAGTACACATGGAAATCTGGCATAATTCCTTAAAGAGTAAACAATGCACATCTCATCTTTGAGGCATTACACCAACCATTGATTCCCATCAAACTTAACCACCAATTGATCCTTTTCTTATTGTTAAAACTCAGTCGTCTTTTGATCTTAATTAAAATAACACCATCGATTAGACCCATGTGCTAAATGATGAGGCTTTAGTAGCTCATACTTTAACCCATCTTATAAACTGACGTGAATCCTCATTATATCCTTCGACCAATCAAGTGCCACCATATGTATCCTTGTTGTCTCATCCTATAACCCTAGTGGGGCCAAAACATGTGGCAATCAGGCGTGATACCTTAATGGATAGATAACACACATCTTTTGTTTGATGAAACACGCTGACCCTCAAATGAATCTTTACTTTCTCAATGTGTTAACTTGTTCTAACCTTTGTCAACTGAAATTAGAGGATACATATTAGCTAGGTACATTACCTTAAAGGCTAAAGATCCTCTTCATGTCGATCGAGGGATAATGCCAGCCATAGCTCTTTAGAAAAAAGGCTAGTTGTTTAAGCTAATCTACGAAGAGGTAAAAAATGTTTAAATAAGCCATGAAAAGACTTACAATGACTAGTTTATGAATTCAAAAAAATTTCAGTCACGGAATGTAAGAGTCTAAACATAGGAAATTTGATAGTATAAATGCATAAATTAATAAGATGAATCCATAAGTTATAATATTTGCAAGCATAAACTATAAATGAAGGGAATAAATAATGAAATAAAAGGATAAATTCAAATACTAAGGGCACAGAATATACTTCCCTAAAATGTATAGATTTGTAGATTTAAAATGCAAATCTAGGTTCCACCTACCGGGAAGGCCTTACAGCTCGGTATGTTGCATGTAATTGAGTATGAATTAAATATGAATTGATATAAGTTGTTATATCTCTATGTTTTTGAGTTTTTTCTATTGTCTTGTTGTTCAGTCCTTTATTGGATCCTCCGAGCTTGACTGCATTGGTTTTCTGGAACCTAAGAGGTCATTTTTCTCATACACTCTAGAGTTGTTGCTCCATTCTCAATCTTTTAATCCATTTATCCACCATTATTAACAACAATAACACTATCCAAAGAAGACTTCACAACAAGTTTTGGGGTCCACACCTGAGTTGGGACCTCATGTGATTGTTGAATCTCTTCCCTTCATTGAGCTTGAGAACAAATCTCATTACACTAATACATCTTCTCATCCTCCTTATCCACCAAATAATTATGGGGAGAAACATCATTCCACCATGATTTTGATTTATAAATTCTCTTTAGAATAGTTGTTAGTGATATAATGAATGATACTGATACATGTACTGGTAGTTTTGAGATGCAGTTAAGAGGAGGTATGCATAGTGAAGAAAATATAAACAATAATCAAAGAATATCTCAATTTGATGATGATTTAGAAAGTTTAAGAGATTTAGAACTAGAAATTACTAGGTAATTATTAAACTTATTGTTGTATTTTATAATTCATATTATAAAATCCTAAATGTGGTTGATGGTAGTTTATGTTTCTATCAACGTCGTTTAATATTGATATGCAATTCCATTTTTTAATTTTCTATTTATAGATAATAACAAAGCATACATAAATCAAAAAATGAGAAAATAAGAAACAACACATAATGCCTTGCATATATTAAACCATTCAGCCACAAATTGTTCTTGAATATTCAAACCACACTTTAACATTCATTGTTAATTATTTCAAGAATTTTAATTCTTTCCTTGAAAGAAACTTAATATAGCTTAGTACAATTTAGAGACAACAATGTGACATAAAACATTCTTTTGATTCATCAATGTCATTGTAACAATAAAGCTTGTACAACTTAAAAGATAAGACTATAACACCTAGGAACTTGAAACACTATTCAATTATGAATTTTTAGATAACATTTCAAAAGAAGTATATTATGACACTATTACTCCTTTTATATAGTAAGGAATGTAATAAGCTACATGTCATTTATAAGAATCATATTTCAAAAAAAAATATTATATTCCTAATTAATCTCCAACAAGGCATGAAGGCCTACAAGATCTGTTAATACTAAGGTGGGCCCATGCTAAATGGTGACATAATTTCCTATGGTAAAGGACGGCCAAGGAAGTGAAATATCTTGGCTCATTATAATGTGTTTGTATTCATAAAACAAAGTTATTCAAGACACAAAAAATAAAAATATGCTTAATTATAAACAAACAAAAGAAGAAAACCTGAAAGAATTTGGGAATACAAACTATACAATATGATAATCCTTAAAGGATCAAAAGTTTTCATTAGTATTCAAGCAAAAAATTTTGGTCGGTCAATATTCACTGAGTGTCAGCATTCACCAAGTGACAGTGATCACCAAGCCCAGTGTTCACCGAATATAGTGGTCACCGAAATTCTTAGTACACTAAGAAAGTATATGAACCAAGCAGAGACATAACTGAATAGAGACATAACCAAGCATCAATCTACAGAGACATAACCAAGAAAAGACATCACCGAGCACCATTCTAACTGAGAGATAGTTTTAACACTGAGAAAAGAGGATCTAAGCTACATGTCAACTAAAGCACTTTAGTCTTTAAATTAGATTTTTTCTTAGCTAGACAACCATTTCTTTAGGATAAAGTAAAGCATAATTGATGGATTTAATCAGTTTAAATTATTGTATTCATGCAAACTAGGAGATCAATGTCAAGTTGTAAACCTTTGATCTTAGAGTTATTCAAGAAAAGTGTGTAACCTAATTAGGTCAGTACATTGTATTTATAGATGTGTAATCAATCAAGAACATGATGATTGTAGCCGCAGAAGGACATCTATGGATCAGACAAATATTTTCATGTAGAAGGATAGCTAAAGAAGAATTCACTAATGAAGAACTACATTCAAGGCTACCGAGCATAATAGAGGTATTATTCATCACAATAGGTGATACAAATATTTTGTGAACTTAATGGATCTGTAATCAATAGTTCAAGATTGCAAGCTATCAGGTCATTCATATATATTTTTCTAATCTCTAACAATTGTAGCAAACATAAGAAATCCTTCAAGGAGGTGGACTTAATAGTCTTATTGTAAATCCCTTAACTGAGTGCAGACATACATTGTGTTTCTGAAATATCTTAACTGAGTAGACTTAACAAGTCTAACATGTTACTCCTAACAGGGTAAGATCATCAGAAGTGATCACAACTTGTAGCCTTAACTAGCACCTTCCATTTTGAAGATAGCGAAGCTTTGTGGGTTTCATCCCCACCATAGTTTTTACCTTCTAACAGGGGTTTTCTTCATTATCAATTCTTGTGTCATATTTAAATGAGTTTCATGAATGATTCTATGTTTGTTTACATGCACTTACATTTATGTTATGATATTACATGCATGAAGTAGAAAAGAATCAATGGTCGGTAATGCAAGCAATGATTACTAAGGTCTAAAGTGTAGAAGTTTGTAAGGGTACTGATTCACCCCTCCCCTGTGAGTACACACCCTTTCATTATTCTAATAATTGGTATCAGAGCTAGATCTCTTATTTGGAAAATTTTAAATCACTTGAAAGAAAAGATCATACAATGGAAAGGTATAAGCTTGATAAGAATATTGAGAATCAGAAGCTGGATATGCAGATTTTCTTTTAGAAATACAAAGAAGAAAGAAACAAGATGAAAGAGCTATTAGATCAAAGAAAAGTCATGACATCTCGCTACAATGAAACTGACTATCATGAAGAAGAGATACCTGATTTATTTGATTCATCTAGATCTAGATCTGGTAATACATCTAACACATCTGAAGGAAGCATTACAAATCTAAATGAAATCAATCAACATCTGACTGAACAAGTGAAAGTATTTCAGATCGTTGAAGAGACATAGATTGTAAGAATGACTGATGTTATGAATAACGCAAGACAAATAGAACAAGAAAGAACTTTAGCTATTGATGATAGGAGAAAGATTACTGAAAAATTGTAAGAGAAAGAATCTAAGATACAGAGACTTACTGAACATCACATTGATATCACCAATCAAATAGTTCTTATGATTCATGAGGCCAACCGAGTGAGCATAGAACTCAATGAAAAATTGAATGTCATTGGTGAACTAAAAGAAGAAAATGAGAAATTGAAGCATGAAGAAAAGATTCAACAAAAACATAATGATATGATCAAGAAAGATGAAGATAGTACAAAAAGAATGAATGAATTTATGAATGGACAAAGAAGACTCAACAACAATATTGGTTTAGGGTATATTGAGCATGGAGAATCATCAAACTGAGCTAATAAAAGGAAAGTCTACACAAATCCAAGACCAAAGAAACATTCATGTAATCACTATAGAAAACTAGGCCACACATCAAATGTCTACAATAGCAAAGAAAAAGGTATTCCTAAAACTACTTCTACAGTCATAGGTAATTGTTATTACTATAACAAGCATGGACACAAAGCACATGAATGTAGATCTAAGAAGAACAAACCAAAGAAGAAATCTAACATGGAAAAACATTGTTCTACTTGCAACATACATGGCCACACATCTCATGAATGCAGAAGAAGGATAAAGCAAGTATGGAAACCCAAAGAAAAAGAAAATGCATATCAACTGAGAAGAGACGGTAACACATATGCTTGGGATTACAACACTTGGGTAAATTTCACATTATGTGGTAGATATGGACATATAGCTGCAAAATCTATGAGGAAATGGATATGAAGATCTAGTTACTGGACTAATCCAGGAATGACATGCTTACAGTCTCATAAGGTCGGTAACTTAAGAAAGGACTGTAGAGATTGAGTGACAAAGTCAACCACTTTTGCAAATGGAAATACTATTAAAGACATTAGGAGAATGAGAAATCAAATGTGGAGGAGAGCATCAAACAATGACAATGTTGGACCAAGCACTATAGTTGGTGACACCTCATCTAATGAATTAGGTGATTCTACCACCCCCACCTAAGAAATACAAGTATGGAACTGCAATCTAAAATTTGTATTTTACATTAGTTCCTATATTCATTAAGAATATTCCAAATTAGCATGAATGAAGATGCACTATGGTATTGCATATCATGTTTTGTGAATCTAATCTGGTCGGTTAATATAAACCGAGCATAAACTACACATCAATAAACATATGGAAGGTCATCGAGTTGACACTAATATAAATTGAGCATCATCGGTAAACATGTGGGAGACAACCGAGTTGACACCTTGTACTGAGTATTGAATACTCACTGAGCTGAATTCTTTAGTGTGTTAACCGAGCATTGACGCTTTGTCAATCGAGTGGCAGGTGAAGCATTTAATGCATCACTTAGGTTATACTTTTCTATAAAAGGGAAAACTTGAACTCATTCGTTCAACTAGAATTTATGAGAAAATTGTAGAGAAAGAAGAGAAACTCACAATGATCACATTGAAGAGTGATTAACAACGATTCCAAAGCAACTCCAACAGATTTCAAGCACTCACTGCAATCATCCAGTAAGTACCAAGACTTACCAAGCTATTAGGTTATTTGCAAAGAATCCCTAATTTTCATGAACAATGGCATCCACTTCCCGGACCGTGAAAATAAAGATGGAAAAAGATAAGAAGGTTGATCTTATCAATAATTTGATCCACAAAGAACAAAATTACAAGTTTTTTCCTAAGGTTGCTTCACAACCTGACAACAAGGGAGCATTCTCAAGTATCCCACCTAGGTTTTTGTTGGTCAAAGTAATCTGAGCATACATTCACTGCAAAGTTGAAGAGATTGGAGATGTTGAAGTTGAAGAAGTTTATAAGAAGCTATGCAAGGATAGAAACCTAAAGGATGAGTACAAACACATCAAAGTAAAAGGGTTAACCAATGCCCTAATTTTCCTGAAAGAATTCAAGATCGAATGGATACGCATTGTGCTCAGTCAAGTGCATGATGGTAAAATGTGGTTGTATGAACCTAAGGAAATCATAAAGGATGTGATTCATGCAGTCCCTAGATACCCAATCACTGAGAAGAAAAAATCCCTAAGGAACCCTAGTTTCCCTGAGATTGAAAAACTAACTAGAGCCAAATGGGATAGCAGAGGAATGAAAGTGAATTCAATCACCGACCCTGAATTGAATCTTAGTGCATATGTGGTCAGATATAAGATATTTCAAGCAAGCAGAATGAACAACATTGCCTATGGAGCTGTTGACATAGCATACAAAATTGTAAAGAAAGGAGAGAAACTAGACCTACCAGAGTTGCGACTAAAGCAACTGGAAGAAAACATGAGAACCATTAGATCAACGAGATCTAATTTATGTAAGTTTAGTTCTCTACTTATGTGGAAATTATTTTACTTCCATAACTTCTTTCCTTCAGTCGGTAATGTCACTTGAGACACCAATCAACTAATAACAACACAGATTAGTGACTGCATCAAATCACTAGGAGACAATTTCATACCACTAGTGGATGCATACTTCAATACATTCAAAACTAGGATGCATAAAAGATGAGAATCCTTCCAAAGCTGGTTAAAAAGTATAAGGATGAGACATGATTTGTAGTAGACACCAAGATTACACTCATCAAGGCTATCAACCCTAGAACAATAGATGAGATAATAGATGAGAGAAAGAATCACTTAATTTCATGCCCAAATCAATAGTTGAAGAAATTGGATCAACAATGTAGAAGCATGCAAAGAAATTTTTGGCAAAGATAAGAGCATACAAGGTATTGCATAACAAGCTTGAAGATATTGACACTGATAGAAATACAATTTGGACTCAAATATTTAATCCACTTGAGTAGATACTAGCTATAATTGAGACTGCTCACACTAAGGTGAAGGAGGCTACACCAAGTACCGAGCATATTTTCATCAATGAAATCAAGGATGTCAATCCTATTGACTTGAAAATAGAGGTAAGTAAGGTCATGGATGGTATACCTCAGATATTGCAATCATTAGGAGAAACACTAGATATCACTATAAAAGATATAACTCAAGATGATTCTGATGATAATCCCAAGAATGATGAAGATGTAAGTATTGCCACTGAGAAAACAAATGAACTTAAAAATACTAATGTTTCATAGGAAAATGTACCAGGTAACATGCCTTTATTAATACAAGATATCAATATAATAACTAAGGCAAAAGAGAAAACACCTGAGCCTAAAACAGACACATTGATGGAAAAAGGTGATGGACAAGGGGAAAAGATAGATAAAAGTGAAGAGGAGAAACTGAGTGATGCACCTACTAAGGATAGTGGATAGGAGAAAAAGGATGCAAGACAAGAGAAGGTTGATTTAGAGATATCTACAACCAACCAATAGGTATTGACCGAGCCACCTATAAAAGGTACCACACCTATCGAGAAATCAATTACAAAAATAGAGCAACAAAAGGCTCTTGCTATGATACCTCACTCCCCTACACCAAACAACATTCCAAAGAACAAGAACAAGAAAAATAAGGCCCTCGTTACACTTGAGGAATTCATAGAAATAGCCAACTGTGATCCAAGAACACTTGATTACAAGTCACTATCAATGTATGGAGAACTATGAAAATGGAAGGCACAACAAGACAAACTCAAACTAGAACACAAGAATACACAAGTCCTAGATATGGAAAAGGAAATACTATTGTAGATAGTTACTAATATACGGATTGATCAAGATGCACCCATCATTGATCAACTATCAATTCTTACTGAGGCAATCACACAACAGAATGTAAATGCTGAGAGGGTCATTGAAGAAAGAGATAGAGAGAAATATTCATACAAACTGACAGAGAAAATTAGCCAAGAAGTGGCAGTAAACAAGGTGAAACTTTCTGAACTGGTAACTCAATTAGAACGTGTTACTTTAGAGTTAGTTACCCTAGTTCAAAAGTTATTCACTATTGAGAACTTCACCACCAAGCATGATGCACAAATAGCTAAGTTGAATGAAGAGTTAAAAGATAGTGTACAAAGTCTTTCAACCAAGTCAAATGCATTCAAATTGCATTATGACAAGCTAGTTGAATCCAAATAGTTAATACTTGAGATTCAAAAGGAAGAAAGCAAAATCAGAGATGAAGTAATTGAGCTGCAAAGCATGTTACTACCAAATTTCACATTGCTGATGACACATATGATTATGGCAAAGACACTAATTTCCACCCCAAAGATGTTAGTAGCTGAAAGCATATATGACATGCACACTCAAATAACATTGGAGCATATGACCCTGATAACCTGAAGGAGAAATGGGAAAAGCTGATGGCAGACATCAAGCAATCTCATAAGAACATTTTTGACAAGCTGTAAGTTATACTTCTTTATCATCATTTTCAAAATAAGGGGAAAATGTATATGTACATACATTATAAAGGTGCAAACATGTACATACTGAGAGCATGCACATGGGGGAAGTCATTGTATAAGTATAACATACTTGGTTTATATACTGTACATATCATTTTTTGATACTAATGCCAAAGGGGGAGATTGATAATCCATAAAGGATCATAAGTTGTCATTAGTATTCAAGTAGAAAATTTTGGTCAGTCAACATTCACTAAGTGTTAGCATTTACCGAGTGACAGTGATCACCAAGCGCAGTGTTCACCGAACATAGTAGTCACCGAAATTCTTAGTACACTAAGAAATTGTATCAAACGAGCAGAGACATAACTGAATAGAGACATAATCGAGCATCAGTCTATAGAGACACAACCAAGAAAAGACATCACCGAGCACTAGTCTAATTGAGAGACAGTTTTAACACCGAGAAAAGTGGATCTGAGCTACACATAAGCTAAAGCACTTTAGTCTTTAAATTAACTTTTTTATTAGTTGTACAACTATTTCTTGAGGATCAATTACAGTGTAATTGATGGATTTAATCAGTTTCACTGATTGTATTCATGCAAACTAGGATATCAAGGTCAAGTTGTAAACCTTTGATCTTAGAGTTATCCAAGAAAAGCATATAACCTAATTAGGTCAATACATTGTATATATAAATGTGTAATCAATCAAGAACATGATGATTTTAGCTGCAAAAGGACATCTATGGATTAGACAAATATTTTCATGCAAAAGGATAGTTAAAGAAGAATTCAGTTATGAAGAACTACATTCAAGGCTACCGAGCAGAATAGAGGTATTATTGATCACAATAGGTGATACACATATTTTGTGAACTTAATGGACCTGTAATCAAAAATTCAAGATTGCAAGCTATCAGTTCATTCATATATATTTGTCTACTCTCTAAAAATTGTAGCAAATAGAAGAAATCTTTCAAGGAGGTGGACTTAACAATCTTATTGTAAATCTCTTAACCGAGTGCACACATACATTGTATTGCTAAAATATCTTAACCGGGTAGACTTAACAAGTCTAACATGTTTCTCCTAATAGGGTAAGATCATCAGAAGTGATCACAACTTGTAGCCTTAACCAACACCTTCCATTCTATTGATAGTGAAGCTTTGTGGGTTTCATCCCCACAACAATTTTTACCTTCTAACAGGGGTTTTTTGTGTTATCAATTCTTGTATCATGTGTAAATGAGTTTCATTATTGATTCTATGTTTGTTTACATGCACTTACATTTATATTATGATATTACATGCATGAAGTAGAAAAGCATCAATGGTCGATAATGCAAGCAATGATTATTACTAAGGTCTAAAGTGTAATTCAGTACACACCCTTCCATTATTCCAACACAATACATATTATGAACTATTTTATCGATTATTGTAGGGTGCTCCACTCTCCAGCTAATAGAAGTCCAATTTATTGTAGTATATGGAAAGTGACCTGCAAATTTGTCAGCAATTCATAATTGGAAGAGGAACTTGACACCAATGTTTCATCCAATGTTGTATTCAAGGTTATCAATAGTTTTATGTGACCCAAGAAACTCACCTCACTTGTGTCCTTAGGAAATAGGGTCAAATCATACTTGATTTTCTCCTACATCTTCATTTTGAATGTATCATTTCCAATGTATTTCTTTTTTATGTCAAAACTCTTTGGAAAATGAAGATCTATCCACTTTTGTACCTTTTCAAGAAGCTTCATCATCTTTATTACAACCTTACTTATAAATTCTTGTTCTTCCCTTAGTTTAATACCTTTTTGAATGATAGATGATGCCTTTACTGAGGCATCAATGTGGTTGTGAATTCTCTTTGATGAAAAATATTTTTCATTGGCTTTGTACATGGTTTGCAAAATTTGTTTAGCAATTTTCTGTCTTGAAAAAATGTTTCTATTTTGAGAAATGTGTTTATTGAGCTTCCCATAATGTATTGTCAAACTAATGGGATCATTGATGCTATGATGGTAAGTGATGTGATGGTACATTTTTGGTGTTGAGATGGTCATTTATTGTGTTGTCAATTGATGTAGTGATGGTAAGTGATGTGATGGTACATTTTTGGTGTTGAGATGGTCATTTATTGTGTTGTCATTGATGTCAAGTATTGACCTAGTATTCTTAGTATGTTTCCATATATGTGAGAAGGATGAACAATGTGTTTCAAGTAGTTTCAATGGTCGCAATTCTTAAGGGAGACTTGGGAGTGTCTTTAGATAATAACTATATGATCAAAACTATTAAATGTATGATTTGTGTAAGTTATTACTGATTGAAATATGAAAAGGCGATTGCTAGAATAGTCTATGACTAGGAATCAGTGGTTTGATCAATTTATCAAATCTATAATGAGTTAGGTGGTGTGATCATAGGATTGTGTTGTTGATACTATGTTGAGCTCATGGTTAGGACTGTAACTAATTTGGATGATTGGTAAGCATGTTTTGTGGCTACACAAGTTGTTTTAGGAAAAGGTGATAGTATTCTTATGCTATCGATGGCAGATCTTCTATTGGCAATCGATGATAGAGTTGTGATGAATCATTTGTGTTCTAGCTGTCATGATAAAGTGTCTTAATTGATTTATGGTGATTACATTGATCGAGGTAGATGTTTTATCAAGATATAGGATGAGTTGGTCAAAATGTGTTTGACTATTCTTGATAAAATAAATTGTAAGGGTCTATCCTATGGCCAACCTATTTGGTAGAGATGTTTTTTATATTGGGAAGTGTATTTTGGCACAATCTCTCTAAGTGAAAAGATTGAAAAAGTGATTTCAAATTTTTTAGGTGAGATTTAGGTTGGTGGAAGTTTAGGGCTTGAGTAGTGATATTTATATCATGAAATTGAAGATTTGTCAGTGGAGATCATTGATGTGAAGGTGCGATCAAGATAGGGTATACCAGAGTAATCTAAGGAAAGAATGTATGTGTTACAAAGGATTTGATTAAGAAAATGAGTTTCTATTTCCAGATCAAGTGACCCTAATAGGTTTCCTATTGTAAATCCCTTAATCGGGTGGACCCTAATAGGTCTTATTTGTAAATATCTTAATAGAGTGGCTCATTAGCTTGAGTTTGAAATCTCGTAACAGAGTTACTCCTTACAGGGTAAATCTCCTAACAGGGCTAGAGGTAAATCCTATAACTAGGTGACACCTAACAGTATCTTTGTAAACTCCTAAAAGGGTTAAGCCCCTAACAGGGCATACTTCAGAAGAGTACTTTATTTGTAGGTCTTCATTCCCACCATTTTTTTCACCCATTAGGGTTTCCATGTGAAAAATATTTGTGTTATGTGTTCCATGCATTATGGTGGTTGTGGTGATTTTGTTAAGTTTCATTTTCTTATCAATTGGTAAACTTGTGAATGTTGGTTTTGGGTTAAAGAAGTGAAAATTTGAAGATATATTAGATTACTGATTCACACCCCCCCCTCTCAATAATTTTGGACCCTTAGGAATAACACAAATTTCCACTCAATTCAAAGTATTGACACAACTGATCAGTCTTTTTCATTATTTCCCCCAATTTTTTTTCTTTCATATACCTCATTATTTATTTCCCAGATTTGTTCAATCTATCTTGGGAAGATTTAATTTAATTTTTTTCCTTTTGCAGTTCTTGTGTCTATCTTTCACTATTTTTTATTTCTTCCTTTGCTTTTACTTCCCACTATTTCGCTTTTTACATCTCATGGCCCAATAGGTTTTGTAAATTTTTGTTGAGGTAATGTCATTCTCTAGGATTTTATATAATTAAACTAAAGAGGCTCTTTCATCATCAATTTTTTAATGTTTTAAGCCAATCTTTTCTTTAGTTAATTTAGTTGCACCTCTATCTGTTTATTCTCAATTCTTGTAGACGTAGAGGCAAAGTTTTTATACTTTTCTATAATTCATTGTTGCTCTCTCTCTCTCTCTCTCTCTCTCTCTCTCTCTCTCTCTCTCTCTCTCTCTCTCTCTCTCTCTCTCTCTCTCCCCCCCAAAATTTCAAATGTTTTAGGTGAGATTTAGGTTGTGGAAGTTTAGGGCTTGAGTAGTGATATTTATATCATGAAATTGAAGATTTGTCAGTTGAGATTGTTGATGTGAAGGTGCAATCAAGCCAGGGTATACCACAGTAATATAAGGAGAGCATGCATGTGTTACAAGGGATCTGATCAAGCAAAGGAGCTTATATATCCAAATCAAGTGACCCTAATAGATTTCCTATTGTAAATCCATTAATTGAGTGGACCCTAATAGGACTTATCTATAAATATCTTAATAGAGTGGCTCATTAACTTGAGTTTGAAATCTCCTTGTTGGTGCTCAAATGAAAATATTGGATTTCTTATGGACTTTCCAATCCAATGTTGGGAAACCCAAGTAATTTGGCCAACTAAGAAGTCTCAACCAAAGGCAAGGTTGGGACTTCTGCAATTCTGACTCTGTAGGACCAAGGTTGGTAGGCCTATACCTCAGTGTTAATATGTTGGTTGGAGGTTTTTTATAGAAGATAGAATACACTTCAAACCCTCTCTCTCAAGTATGGAAAGAGCACTTGAAATAAATACAATTTAAACTGCAAGACTAAGAGAGTTTTTTTTTAATTGTAAAAATGTTTTGAAAATATGTGTAAATTGAATGAATGCTAGATAGAATATCTCAAAAACTTAACAATGAATCAAATGACCATATCCAATAATTGATAAGATCACTACCTATTTCAACTTGGGCAATAGAGTCAATCCACTTTCAATCCTATGTACAACTCTGAAAGATAGTATATATTCCAACACCATCAAATATTCAAATGCTATAGATGCAGAGAAATTAAGCCTATTTATATCCTTGCTAATTCAAATGAATTTAACTCCTTTGGTTGGGAGACCAGTTGAACAAGAAGTTGGAAACACTAAATTTTCATGAACTTATTGATAATCAAACATGGATATGAGACATGTAAAATATCTACACAAGCATTGCAAGAATAGAAATTTAATCCTCCTTCAATTATTGAAAGGGACTAATTGAAATTATTTAAAATTTCTTACCACAAGTGAGACATAAAACACTTATCTTTTATTGATCTTGAAATAATAGTACATTTGAGTCCATGTTGTAGTTGTGATCAAATTATAAAACTAGGAACAATGATAATGATAATAATATTTTTTTTACATGGTCTTGGAATCCCTATTTATATAAAATCCAAGGGATGTGTACAAGCTTTAGACCAATGTGTATCTTCATAACTAAAACCTAACCCTAAGATCAATAACTGAACAATCATAGTTACAATTAAGGAATGATTTACATCCTTGTTTGAAAATGATTTTTGACTGTTGGGATTCATAATAAAATTTGGCTAGAAGGTTATGTGTAGTTTATTTTTACTATGATCTATGATGCTTTGATCATAAATTAATCCATAGATAACCATATATACTCTTCTTGATAATGGATACCATCAATGGTGTCTTGAACAACTTTAGCATCAAGAAGAGAATCACCGACGTTGTCACCATCCTCAGGAATTCTCCATCCTTGTGAATATTCCTTAAGAACATCTGCATGTCCTCATCCTCCTTAGTCCCTGAAGATCACATTGTCTCATCATCAGATAGATCCATGGTACTTACCACCTTTAAAAACCTACATGGAAATTATCGATGTATCAAAATAACAAAAAAACCCTAATTGGTAGAAAAATAAAATTAAATATATTAAAATGACATAAAGAAATCCACATCAAAATTTCCACCCAAGCATCTTATCCCTTTCATCATCGAGGACACGTGTCATCATCACATGATCTCGGGATGGATAAAAGATGTTCATTTTTTGATTGTGAGATTACGCCAAAATTTGATCCTTTCCTTTCTTTAATCGCCGATCAGCCAAGATAGGTGTCGTTCATGCATGATCCCATGATGAATAAATGAAGTGCATCTTCTGTGGTGGATCCAAAATTTGCAGAGCAATTTGAATTTCCAAATAGCTCAGGAAAGTACTCCTTATATTCATATCATTCATAGTTTATTTATTTTGTATCTTTCATATTATGTTATTGTTTAAGTCTTACATCTCTCAGCCTACATGTTTATATTTAAATTCATATTTATAGCGGTTATGTATGTCTTCATAGGTTTTTCTTGTTTTATTCTTTCACATAGATCTGCTTGATGATTTAAAGCCTCAATGAGGATCAACAGCTAGCACTTTTCCTTAAATGAGAAACGAACGATCTTTATTCATTAAGGCATCATGACTAGCTTCCATGTGTTCGATGAGATCTCACTTAACTAAGGTCAAAGTATTTAAAAATAGAGAAAACCAAATCTCATCCAACGATTAACGTGTTTCTGCTAAGCGATGTTGCATATATTTTAACCATTAAGGGAATGCGACTAATCACCACGTGTTTTAGCCACACTATAGCTTGAGCTACAAAAAGGGGAGATCTACTATTAAAGATCAGACTAGATCTACAGTCAGTGTTATCCCACTAGGTGAAGATGCAGATTCTTTATCCATTGAGGGATCATAATTGGATGACACATGTCCTGACCCCACTAAAGTTATGAGCAGAGACAACTTAATCAATGCATAAAATTTAGCAATGATCTATGGTAGGTGTAATGCCTCTAAGAAAAGATATGATGTTTCTAACCTTCAAGGGAACACGACTGGGTGACACGTGTCCTAGGCCTGTTGAAGTCTGGAACAGTGAGACAATAAGGATACATATGGAAATACATGATTCATTGAGAAGGATAAACAAGGATACACATCATCTCTGAAGATGGTTAAAGTGTGAATTATTAAATTTCCTATATTTTACCACATGGGTTTAATCAACAGTCATGTCTTAACTAAATGAAAGAGATGATCAGGAGTTATGAAAGACTAGATATTATTCAATGGTTAAAGCTCAGTGAAGATCTATGACAGGCATGATAGCTCAAAGCAGAGATGAATAACCTTTACCCATCAAGGCATCACAACAAAGAAACACGTGTCTCAGACCCACAAACTCTAAGTATAGTTATCATCTATTAAAATATAGAAGGCATCGACAGTAGGCGTGATCCCTTGATTGGGAGATTCATGAATTTTATCCATTAAGGCATTGTGAGATCGTGACACGTGTCCCCAATTGTCAAAAGGATAGAATGCTTGGGTGGAAATGTTGACAGGGATTTTCTATATCATTTTATTTAATAGGTTGAATATATTTTATATTAATGAGGGTATTATCTATTAAGTTGATACGTCATTATCATCTTCATGTAGGGTTTAGATAAAGGAAAATATTATGATCCATCTGCTAATGAGATTATGTAATATTCAAGGACTAAGAAGACATGCAGATGTTCTTAAATGAATATTTACAAGGATTGAGGATTCTTGAAGATGGTTGATAAAGTTGAGAAACTTATGATGATATCCATTATCATAATGATATATTTGGATGAATATATGATCAAAGTACCATAGTGATTACATGTAGAATTATTATTATATCAGACATACTATTTAGGATTGGTTAAGTTATTATTGTCATGGATCCTTATAGTTGACAAATGTTTTTAGACAAGGATGATAATCATTCTTTAATTGTAATTATATTATTCAATTTTTGATCCTAGGGTTAGGTTTTTGTTATGAAAAGACACATTGGTCTGAAGCTTGTAGGCATCCCTTGGATTTTATATAAATAGGGATTCCAAGACCATGTGAATGAGATTATATTTATCATTATTATAGTCAGATTGGATAGATCTGATCAAAAACTATAACTTGAAGTTGGATGTTGTAAGAATGAATTTAGAATAATTGAGAGGGGAGGGGTGAATCAGTTATCCTCAGGTCTAGATGTAGCAAATAAAACTTTCTATATTTTAGATCTACTCGGCAGCAGTAGCATAAGTCAACAACTTTAATCATGCAATTTACTATCTATTGAAATTAGCTTGTAGAAACATAATAGTAAAACAAACCATAAGCATTCACACAAGTTGACACAAGTATTTAACATGGAAACCCAATATGGAAAAAACCACCAGTAACATGCTACCAATTTTTCACTCTTCTGAAGTGAGCTCTGTGAGGAGCCAACCCTGTTAAAGGTTACAATAACACACTATTATGTGTGACCTGGTTAAAGGATTTAATCACCCTATCAGGAGTGGCCTTGTTAGAGGACTTAGAACATTCCACCTGAATGTCACCTTGTTAGAGGATTTATACAAATGGTTGTTAGGTCAACCTTGTTAAAGGATTTCAACTGATACAATGGTTAGAAAGTAATCAGCAGTTGTGTTCTGATACATATAACTTACTTTGCAAATTTAGATCCAATTACAGCTCTGATGTTAACTTACTGGATATCCTACATTGTCAATTCAACCTTTTGATCTGCTTGGAAATCCGTCAAGCAATCACACATGCAACTCTCTGCTTCTGTATTTAGCCTTCTCTACTAGATCATGCCAAATATTAAATCAACTATGCAACCCTTTTGCATACACATCCACACTTCATGAATAACCCCTTGAGGTTATCATATACCTCTCTGTCTAGGTCAGATAAATCTTTTGCCGCTTAAACAAGATCATAGATCTTAGGTTAGGTCAGATCCAACAGATCATTCCATCTTTGTATTACATTTACTTCTCCAAAGTAGCCTCTAATTAAGTCTTGAAACCATGCATTAATTACGGTTACCCATACATTAAATGACATGGATCAATCTTTAATTAACATTACATATCCCAATAAAATTAACTAAGTCAGTCAAAGATCTCAAATCTCATCATTAATCCAATTATTGTAAGTCGGCCAACATCACTGTTTCCACTCGGAAATTTCACTGGTGCTCAGGATTGAACAAATTTTCTCATCACAAGAAACTTTTCTTGGCACATGCAACTTTGCTCGGCACAAGCAACTTTTCTTGGCAAAAGCCAAACTTGCTCGGCACAGAACAGTCAAAAAAAATATCTTTGGAAGATAAACAACTAATTACTCTGCCAGAGTGCCAACTAATCAAGTACCCTTCCAGCAGCGGTGCAATACTTTTAGGTGATAGCGGAATGATGATGGCGGTCGAGCATAGTCTCTATTTTTTCAATAGAGAGGAGTCGGGCAAATCGATGGAGGGGAGCAGCAAGATAGACGTCCACGTTCAAAGCGGCATCGACAGTGGGCGAAGGGAAGGGAGGGAGGCCGAGGTGATTGGTACAGGCTTCCATAGGGGTGATTATTAGTATTTTAACCTTGTATTAATAGGAATAAATCTTACACTAAATTGAGTTTGCAATAAGGTGGAATGTTTCCTTTTAATCAAACTATTTATTAAATCCCTTAACTAAGGGGTATGCTCTTTATTTGAGACATAAATCCATTTCTATCTTAGAAGACTAAGAAGTAGAAATTTTAACTATGGAAGGAGTAC
>MU225713.1:495021-516489 GCA_018584345.1 Thuja plicata | reverse complement strand
ACCCCAAATTTTCACTCTTCTGAAGTGAGCCCTGTTAGGAGCCAACCCTGTTAAAGGTTACAAACACACTGTTAGGTGTGACCTTGTTAGAGGATTTTACACATATAGATTGTCACTTAGTATTGGGGATCTAATTCTATCATCCTTGAATCAACCTCTCTCTTAGACTATCAATAGGCATTGGGCATATCCAATGCTACTTTCATGAATCAACCTTTTTGGAACTCCTTGGGATGTACCTCAATATATAGAAGATTGTTAAGTCTTGCTCTATTAAAAGACTTGATGCTTCAATGGTTAAACTGAAACAATATGACCTGTTTCTAATGCAACTTGAATTGCATATTTTTAGATCCATTTAAGTACATTACCTCTCTGATCAATGTATCAATTCAATTCTTTTGTGCTCCATACTTTCTACTCATTTGATGTTGTGCTCACTATTTTTTGGTGTCTGCAGAATTTCTTAGCTCTCCTTCAGCTTGATTGATCACTATTGCATGAAGTTGTTCTTCATCAATTTCTCTTCAGTATCCTCTTTTCATTCACTCCCCTTAATACCTTTTCCATGAATGTGATCTCAAAAATAATTAAGCCTATCTCTTATATAGACATGATATTCATTGTTTCTTGATTCTTGATTCTTGGCATGAAAAACAATCCAGCCAATTAGATTTAAAGCATAACTCCTGATTTGTCTCGTAGTTATCTTCATGCCAACTGTACAAATATTCTTTGAATCAATCACTTAACTCTAGTCAAATAAAACAAAGAAAAAAACCAGTTAAGTCTATCTTTAGCTCTTTCCAGCTAGATATTTTCTCATTTTCTGAACTCTCTGTTCCATCGGTCAACTCTACAGTTAGTTATCGGTGACAACTGACAGTTCCATCTGTGTGATTCCAGTTAGCTTTGAGATCTCCATCCATCAGGCATCATTAGACTTTTACTCATCGGTCAACTCTATTTTTAGCTCATCAGGCATCCTGTAGTTTTGCTTCATCAGGCAACACTATCTTCTACTTGTCGAGTATCATTGTGACTTTTATTCTTTTCCTTTATTGATGGAGTGCACTCCATCGGTGTTGTTTGTCACTTAGTGAGTACTTGACTTTTATGCATTGCTGAAAGCATAACCTTTGTTCAATTGATTCTATGAAGTCTTTGGAATTATGTACATGACCATATAGATGATATCAAGTTGACATCAATGACAATACAAATCATTAACTAATTTAATACTTTTTATTATCTTCAACTTAACATTATCAAACATTCAATCAGTTACACTTCATCAATCTCTCCCTTTGGAATTGATGGAAACATACTATATTATGACACTATACTATTTCTAATACAATATGAAATACAATCATTGAGATTCATCAAACTACCAATCTCTCCCTTTTGTCAACTGATAAATGTATGAACTTTGGTAAGCTCTGTTTTAGCTTAGATTTGATTCTTGCAGCTCTTTGTCTTCTGATGTGTTGAGTCCTCTTCTTATGTCAATTTCTTTCCTTTGACTGTTCTTTCTCTTTTGATTTATTTTTCTCTTGTCAACAACTCTCCCTTTGTATAATCTTTCATACAATTTGCTCTTCCTTAGATTATCATCTCTCCCTATTGGAGTAATCTGATGATGGATAATCTATCTCTCTTTTTTCTGAAGGATGTGATAATATGGATAATCTCTCTCCCTTTGACAGCAATGCCAAACAAATATTTTACAAATATCTGACATTCATGTCAAGCAATCATTTTTCTCCAATCCATCAGTAATACAATAATATGCTTTGGTGCTCGGTTCTGATATATACCTGTCTGCATATAGATGTATCTTTTGAAGTTCATCTCTTTGTTTGCATCAACATGAATGATATTCTGATAATATGTAGGTTGATAAAGCCCTCAGTCATTTTAATGACTATAGACAAGGGTTTTACCCCTAGTCTCTTTCTCAAGTATTCAAATGTATCCTTGGGAAGTGGCTTGGTGAAGATATCAGCCAATTGTTCTTTTGATTCCACATACTCAAGTATCACCTCTTTTTCTTGAACTTGTTCTCTCAAATAATGATACTTGATGGAAATGTGTTTAGTCTTATCATGCATGATTTAATTCTTTGAAATGTTTATTGCGCTAGTGTTATCACAATAGATAATCATTGGTTCTGAGATCTTCATATGCATACCTTTCAGCAACTGTTTGATCCATGCAATATTTGAGCAATTTGTAGTAGCAGAAACATATTATGCTTCTGTAGTAGACTGAGAGATGCATCCTTGCTTCTTGCTAATCCATGTGACAAGTTTGTCACCCATAAAGAATGCTCCTCTAGTTGTGTTCTTTCGGTCATCAAGATTTCCAGCCCAATTAGCGTCGGTAAACACCTTAAGTTCAAATTTGCTTCTCTTCTATACCATAACCCAAATTCCTCAGTATTCTTTAGATATCTTAGAATTCTTTTCATAGCAGTCATATGTGATTCCTAGGGTTAGAATAAAATCTAGCAACAATTCCTACTGCATGTGCAATATCTGGTCTAGTGTGTACAACATACATGAGTTTTCCAATCATTGATCTGTAAAAAGTCTAATTTACCTCTGTTGTCTTTTCCTCCTTTGTCAACTTACATCCAGTAGCCATCGGTGTTCCAACTAGTTTGGATTCTTCCATCTTGAATATTTTCAGGACCTCTTTGATGAAAATACCTTGTCCTTCTTGCATGATCTGGAGACCAATAAAGAACTTGATTTCTCCAAACATAGACATCTCAAACTCTTTCATCATCTCATTTGCAAATGATTTTCATAGAATATCATTGCCTCCAAATATGATTTCATCAACAAATATTTTAGCAATCAAAGTGTTAGCATCAGTATCTTCCTTTAAATAAAGATTATTGTTTTCACTAGTCCTTACAAATCCAATACTTATTAGATAGGAATGAATTCATTCATACCAAGAACTAGGAGTTTTTTTAATCCATACTAGGCTTTGTGAAGTCTACATACCATGTTCCTCTTGTCTGGATCAACAAACCCTTTTGGTTGTTTGATGTATACCTCTTCTTCAAGTATTCCATTTAGGAATACTGACTTGAAATCTATTTGATATACTTTGAATCCTTTGAACTCCTTCTAGCCTAGCAACGGGTGCAAAGGTCTCTCCATAGTCTATACCTTCCTCTTGTGCATACCCCTTGCATACTAGTCTTTCTTTGTTCTTTGTGACTTCTCCATTCTCATTCAACTTATTCCTGAATATCCATTTTGTACTGATGACATTCTTGTCATATGGTCTTGGCACAAGTGACCATGTTTTGATTTTCTCAATCTATTCAATCTCATCATTCATATCACTTATCCATTCTTCATTATCAAGTGTAGCATTGACAGATTTCAACTCAAACTCACAAATTGGACAGCTTGAGTTTAGATACTTACTTCTTTTTCTTGTACCAGATTTCTTATCTCCTATCATCTGGATCTTTGGATGGTTCCTTCTTACATATCTTGCAAGTATAGGTACAATTCTTTGTCTATCAGTTTGATCATTGTTTTTTTCTTCATTTTTCTCTTCATCACCTTGCACATTATCTTGATCATTATCTTGACCGTTGGTATTTGTAGCCTG
This sequence comes from Thuja plicata, assembly GCA_018584345.1. NCBI lineage: Eukaryota > Viridiplantae > Streptophyta > Pinopsida > Cupressales > Cupressaceae > Thuja > Thuja plicata. The sequence goes on along the minus strand of MU225713.1, from coordinate 512,850 downwards.
ATGCTCGGGAGCAATGATTTGTATCTCAGGAGCTCTACATTATTGGTAGGGTAGAGTGTCAGGTTCCTCATTATAAGTGAACTTATTGTAGTCCTCTGGTTCTTTAGTGCTTTATTGTTCATTCTTTTTTGCAAATTCATCTATCTTTACATTTGCACTTTCAATAATTTTGTTAGAGGCTTTGTTTAGACATTTGTATGCCTTTCTCTTGGTAGAATACCCTAGAAAAATTCCTTCATCACTCTTGGAGTCAAGTTTTCCATTTCTATCATCTTTTAAGATATAACATTGACTGCCAAAATTTTTGAAATAACTTACATTGGGTGTGTATCCATACCATAGCTCATAAGGTGTCTTCTTGGTGTCTTTCTACAATTTTACTCTGTTGAGTGTGTAAAAAAAAGTACTGACAGCTTCCCTCTAGAATATTTGGGTGATGCCTTTTTCTATCATCAGTATTCTAGCACAATCAACTATTGATCTGTTCCTTCTCTCATCAATCCCATTTTGTTGTGGTGTTCTTGGTGCAGAAACATGTCTCTTTATACCATGCTCATTACAAAATTTAGTGAATTCATCTAATATAAACTCACCTCCTCTATTCGATCTCAAACATTTTAGATCCTTACCACTTTGTTTCTCTACCATAGCTTTATACCATTTAAACATCTTAAATGCTTTTGATTTATATTTTAGAAACATAACTGTCATCATTGTAGAGTAATCATCAACAAAGAGAATAAAATATCTATCTCCATAATAAATATTTGTCCTCATTGGTCCACATAAATCAGTATGGACTAATTCTATAATTGCATCAGATGTATAGGTTTTTCTTTTGAAACTAGACTTTGTCATTTTACCCTTTTAACAGTTTTTACACATGATGTTGTCGGGCTTGGTCATCATCAGTAAGCCTCTGACATTTCTCTTTTTTCTAATCTTTATCATGTTTTCAAAGTTCACATGACATAGTCTTTTGTGCCATAACCATATGTCTTCATTTGTAGCAATCAAACAAGTGGAGTCAGTATCATTCAGATAGAATAAGTTACCTTTAGTTTGTTCACCGATACCAATCAGATTTCCAGATTTGTTGAAGATCTTTGCCTTCTTATTTTCAAATGCAACTTTGTGACCTGAATTATTCAACTGAGAAACATTCAATAGATTATAATTCAATCCATTTACCCAATAAGTGTTCTCACATTTTATCTAGTTATTCGACATTATTGTTCCTCTACCTTCAATTGGACAAGGTGTGTCATTTCCCATTCTTATTGATCCACCCTTGTAGTAGTCAAAAGTATAAAAAAATTTCTTATCACTGGTAATATGATGAGTGTAGCCACTATCTATGATCCAAACATCATTTTTGATAATTTTAGATATGAGAGTTGTTTCTACATACCTTTCTTCATCATCATCTAAATCATGTTTTACAACCACAAACACCATCTTTATGTCTTCATCAGATTCGGTGTCAGTATCATCATCCTTTCATTTTGCTAGGTAGCTGACCTTCTTTCCTTTGTCCTTATAGTCTCAGGTATCTCTTCTTTCTGATTGTTGGTAGCTTCTGTAATCACCTCTATCAGATTTCTTCTCAAAAGATCTATCATTACTTCTATCATCTTTTCTTTTATTAGTACATCTTGCAGCAAAGTGTCAAATCTCTTTGCAATTAAAAAAAACAAGTGATAATTTACCTTTGTATTTACCTTTGCCTCTCTGCATTCTTCTAGCCATAAGTGCTTCAATTTCATCAAGATCATCTTCTTCATTTTCACTATCACTATCTTTTCTCATAGTGTTTTTGTGACTTGATTTACTTATTCTCATAGAAGTTTTGAATGCAGACTCTATGTTTGGTAAGACACTATTATCAAAATTGTTTATCTCAAATGAAATTAGTCTTCCAATTAAAATATCTAGAGTAACATTGCTATTTTCTACTGCTCTCATTTCTTGAATGGCAGATACTCTAATAGCATAGGTAGGGAGTAAGGTTCTTAGAATTTTACTTACCATTGTATCTTCTTCTAGTACACCTCCAACTCCTTGGATAGCATTGAATACCTCTTTAATTCTTGTGTTGTACTAAGTGATGTTTTCTCCTTCTTTCATTTTGAGATCATCAAACTTTACTCTAAGGCTTTTTGCGTTGGCTCTCAAAAAAATTTTGTCACCACCATGTACACGCTTCAATTTGTCCCACATCTGCTTTGCAGTTTTGCATTCTTTGACATCTTCAAATTTAGCATCGGAGAGTGAGGAAGAAAGCTCTATCATCATTCCATTATGTTCATGCTTCTCTCTCATTTTTTCAACTGTTGGTGCTCTTATGGGCAACACATATTTAGTTTCTAGGAATTGAGTAACATTATTACCAATACCTGATAAGTGGGTTCTTATCCTGCTCTGCCATGAAGCAAAAATATCTTTGTTCAACTTGGGCACATCTCATCTATTCATCTTGTGATCTTTGGCTTAGGTCTTGAAACCTTCCTTCTAAGCACACAAGATCTGATACCAATTATTAGTAATAACTGAGAGGGGGGTGAATCAGTGGCCTCAAATTTTAATCCTTAAATCAACTCTTTAACTCTTATAACCATTAATTATTTCTCAAGTTATCTTTTGTCCTACAAGATGAATGCCTTGAACAACTTATATCAATTTACTACTTGTCAGATTGCTCTGTTAAACCTTCTTCTAAAAGTTTACTAATAAGAAGTCATTTATTTACCAAAATAGAGTAAATATGTAGAGTATATCGATATATCCAGAATGAATTATGTAAGATACAAAATAATAAAGAAATGCATCATACACACATATAACACATGGATTTTAATGTGGAAACCCTATTAAGGGAAAAACCCATTGGGACTGGTACCCCAAATTTTCACTCTTCTAAAGTGAGCCTTGTTAGGAGCCAACCATGTTAAAGGTTACAAAAACACTATTAGGTGTGACCTTGTTAGAGGATTTTACACATATAGGTTGTCACTTAGTATCAAGCATCTAATGCTGCCATCCTTGAATCAACCTCTCTTAGACTATGAATAGGCATCGGGCATATCCAATGCTACTTTCATGAATCAACCTTTTTGGCACTCCTTGGGATGTACCTTAATATATAGAAGACTATTAAGTCCTGCTCTGTTAAGAGACTTGATGCTTCAATGGTTAAACTGAAACAATATGACCTGCTTCTAATGCAACTTGAATTACAGATTTTCAGATCTATTTAAGTATATTACCTCTCTGATCAATGTATCATTTCAATTCTTTTGTGCTCCACACTTTTTTCTCTGTGATGCTATGCTCACTATTCATTGGTGTCTATATAATTCCTTACCTCCCCTTCATCTTGATTGATCAGTACTACATGAAGTTGTTCTTCATCAGTTTCTCTTTAGTGTCCTCTTTTCATTCACTCCCCTTAATCCCTTTTTTGTGAATGTGATCTCGAAAATGAATTAAGCCTATCTCTTATATAGACATGATATTCATTGTTTCTTGATTCTTGATTCTTGGCATGAAAAACAATCTAGCCAATTAGATTTAAAGCATAACTCCTGATTTGTCTTGTAGTTGTCTTCATGCATACCGTACAAATCTTCTTTAAATCAATCACTTAACTCTGGTCGAATAAAACAAATAAAACAAGCAGTTAAGTCTATCTTTAGCTCTTTCCAGCTAGATATTTTTTCATTTTCTAAACTCTTTGTTCCGTCGGTCAACTCTACAGTTAGTCATCGGTGACAACTAACATTTTCATCAGTGTGACACCAGTTAGCTTCGGGATCTCCGTCTGTCAAGTATCATTGGAATTTTACTCGTCGAGAAACTCTATTTTTAGCTCATTGGGCATCCTGTGGTTTTGCTTCATCAGGCAACACTATCTTCTGCTCGTCGGGTATCACTGTGACTTTTCTTCTTTTCCTTTACCGATGGTGTGCACTTCGTCAATGTTGTCCGTCACTTAGTGAATACTTGACTTTTATGCATTTCTGAAAGCATAACCTTTGTTCCATTAATTCTCTGAATTCTTTGGTATTATGTACATGACCGTACAGATGATATCAAGTTGACATCAATGACAATACAAATCATTAACTGATTTAATGCTTTGTATATCTTCAACTTAACATTATCAAACATTCAATCAGTTACATGTCATCATTGACCACCATTCAAAAATGACAAAAATAGATTGCAGGACATGCCATATAACACAACATGGAAGGATGGAAATCCAGTGAACAAAGAATTGCATACTCCTGATCTATTTTCAAAAGGAAACAATATTTTGGAGGAAAACCCTTCTTGTGATGTATGTAGGATGCCTTATGTAGCATAAAAATGTTTACTAGCACAGTCTGTTATAGAACCAAATGAAGAAGATGATAATCCTCAACCTACTGCATATGCATTATCAATAGATCCCATGTGGGGATATGATGATTATAGTTCTTTAAATGAACACTACTATAAAAATGACCTCAACAAAGTGTACCAGTATGGGGATTATCAAGAAAGGACTTTAGGGTTGAGAAAATTGATAGAAGAAGAAAAAGGAGCATATGAAATAGCTACAGTTGTAGAAGTGAAAAGTAATTATAGATTAAGGAATAGAACAATTAATATAGAAAAAGGAAAATCTAACCAAGGAAGCAATCCAAAGAAGGTGAAGCACAAAGATATTACTCAAGAGAAATAGGTAGAACCTCAAGACTTTCCAAAAATAGAAAAAGAAAAAGTTGTTAGTAAATATCTTCCCAATGAATGTTCTTTTATGTCTAATACATTATCTCAGGTTAAAATATCCATTCCTTTACTTGAAATAGTTAAAATACCTGAATGTAGAAATGAAGCTTTGAAAATATTGTATAATGTAGGTAATAAGGAAGATCTTAACCAAGAAGTAATGGATCCTCTAGCTATTCATATAGGAGCTACACTAATAAAAAATGGAAATCAAATTGATCCATTCCATCCTACATTGTTAATAAACAATAAAATGGTGAAGAATTGTATGATAGACTCTGGTGAAACATTAAACATTATGCCTAATGATGTTATGAAAGAATTGGGAATGAATGTTGATACCAAATTTGGTAAATGTTATGATATGGATAATAGATCAGTTCCGTTTGTAGGCATAATAAAAAATTTTGAATTTAAATTTCCTATATGTCTTGAAATGTCATATAAAATGGATATTATTGTTGTTGATGTCCCTTCCAATTGTGGAATGCTTCTGTCTAGACAATGGTCTAGTTTAGTAGGAGGTAGTATTCAATTAGATATTTCTTATGCTTCTATCCCAGTGAATGGAGAAGATGTGAGAATTGATAGGGAGACTCAAAGTCCATATATTATAAAAAATGTGGATCCAAGCTTGGTCACACATTTCTATCACTCTGATATGGATAACTTTTAGGTAAGTATTTCAAAAGATGCAATGCAAAATACTAGATCTATTGGGTTGCATGCAGAAGTAAGTAACAATACAATTTGGAAAATGTATTTTGATGGTGCTTCTTGCAGGGATGGTAATGGATCTGGTGTTTTTTTCTTTTCCCCTGATAGGAAAATATTTAAATATTCCATTTTACTAGATTTCAAATGCACTACCAATGTTGCAGAGTATGAAGCTCTATTACTTGGTTTGAGAATAGCTAGTAAACATGGAATCAAATGTTTAAGTGTCTTTGGAGATTTTGAATTAATTGTTTCTCAAGTTATAAATAATTTTTCTGCTAAGAATCTTCCTCTTAAAATTTATAGAAATGAAGTATGAGACTATATAGAATATTTTGATGCTTTTTCTAATAACTCAATAGATAGATCAGAAAATATCCTTGCAAATTTTATGGCTAATTTGGCATTAAATCATAATGACATTCCATGCGAATAAATAGTCCAAGTAAAATTTTAAACTAAGGTTGTTGTACCTGATAATGTTAATAATTGGAAAATCTTCAAGGATGATTGACATATAATCAAATTTTTAGCATGTGAGCAAGATTATGAAGATCAGTTGATAGACTTAAATGCTCATGTTGAGATAGAGGATGTGAAATAAATGTTTTTTGGAAAAGAAGTCATTCAGCCTAAGACCAATAAGGCTCCAAAAGGTCTTGTATCATTGGAAATATTGTTTGATATTAAAGATTCAAAAATAGAAGAGAAAAACACTAATGTCACAATGGATGAAGTAGAGAAGATAAACTTGGGAAATGAAGAATCTCCAAAAGAAATATTTGTGGGTAAAAGATTAACCTCCGAGATCAGAACAAACATCATCAAACTATTGAGAAAGTATAAACATGTATTCGCTTGGTCCTATGATGACCTTAAGGCTTACCGAGAGGATCTCTTTCAATATGACATACCTTTAAAGCCAAATGCCAAACCATTCAGATAAAGGTAGAGACCAATAAACCCTACTTTAGCTCCCAAAATGAAAGATGAATTAATCAAGATGAGGGATGCTGACATAATAAAATCAATTAGACACTCAACATGCGTTTCTAACTTGGTTCCTATCAAAAAGAAGAATGGTGATATCAGACTTTGTGTAGACTTCAGAAATCTAAATATATCATCATTAAAGGAAAATTATGCATTGCCAAACATGGAAGCATTATTTCTAAAGGTCACAGGAAATGAGTTATTATCAATGATGGATGGGTTCTCAGGGTATAACGAGGTGAAAGTAAAAGAATAGGAGAAATATAAAAAATAATTTACTACACCTTGGGGTACCTATGTGTATGCCATAATTTATTTTGGACTCACTAATGCATGGGATAATTTCCAAAGAGAAATGTGTTGGTGGTTTTTTATGTTGAAATGATTGAACAACAACCTTTTCTCTCTCTGATAAAACTTTAAAGAGAAGCCAACTCCAACTATTATTTCATGCAGTGAAAAGGACCAACTAACAAGCATTCATACCATGCTTCTACACTTTAGGTTCTGCCATACCAAGGGGGATACCCTTTAATACGTCCAAATAGTCTATGTGGTATTAATCAAGTAGGAATCTCACAAAAACTCAACATAATTGGGAGATACTAGATAACTGGCTAATTACCCATTGAACATCAACCATGAAATGGAGAATGAGATAGATAGATCACAGCAAACTTATAAAAATATAGGATGTAGTGGATTTTATGTTTGTGCTTGCAGAAACATAGCCAATATATAACTAGACATGCAACAATATGGAACTTATTAGTCTTTGATCAGTGCTTTATCCATTGGGAAATACTCTAAAGCAAATAAGATATGCATAAGTCAATTATTATCAAAGAATCTATGCCATAAACACAACTATCCCAAACCCATACTACTTATAAAATCCTCGTGTATATCAAGATGAATCTATGTATTAATTAGAGAATCATTTAATTTGGTCCTTAATCAAAACTCTAAAACTATTGGAATAGTCCCAAGGGATAACTTAGAGGGGGGTGAATCAGTTATCAACTAGTTTAATTCTTTTCTCCAATTAATTACAGAATAACATTAAGCATTAACACATTCAGATAACACAAGATAGAACACAACAATTTTGGTTATGGGGAAACCAAATAGGTAAAAACCTTGGTGGGAATTAGCACCCACAAAGAACTATACTTGAGTATAATAATCCCAGTTATAAGATCTTACAACCCTGTTAGGAGTCTTTTACAAATAACCCTGTTAGGGGTGAGGACTTAGTGTCCAAAATCTCACTACTAAAATGATGAAGGCTGCAACCTTCAATAAAATAGATATACACTATATCTAATAAATGAACTATTTGAGTAGACCTAATATATTGATCAGTTCCAATGTATTTTATGCTTTCACTACTTCTTCACATAGATCTTTTCTTGATGAATGAAATGTCTTTACTATCCCAAAACAACTGACATTATATTCTGTACTCTTTTTTTCCTCTTTTCTTATCATTCACACTTGGTGATCTTTAAATGAACTACTATAATTATCTTCTCCACAAGATATGATCTTTGTCAGCTTTAGGAATCCCTTTATTACTTCTTTAGTCAGCCAAACCAAGCATGCAACATAATTAGAACTGTGCAACTCAAACTAAATAGACGTATCACTTCACATAGTCGGCTCCACCAAAATTACTCAAACATCATGCTTCAGATGAAACATGATTAGTGCCTTTGGTTAATAGTCTTTAAATCATAAATAAACATTATTCTAAACATAAATAGCCCAAAGATAGATGCAACTCAAGAAATAGTGTAAATACGTCAGATTTAACAGATAATCTCTAGAAACTGTAACTGCCAAAATAGATTAACATAACTCATTTGTAACTGCATATCTAAATCTGCGTGTATGAAAATTGCATCAAGAACATGTCCACAACATAAATGTAAATGCACAAGACTCTAGAATATTTGTACTAATAGGACACTACTATATATTATATGTTGTCATCAATGACAAACATACAATCAACTATTTGCACAGAAGAAAATCTCCAACAATCTCCCCTTTTGACATTGATGGCAACATATGATATGAAAAGAACCATCAACCCAAAGTATCCTTCTTCTTTTTACAATCTTCTCAATATCCTAATCAAAAGCTCATCTTAATTGTTGCATCTCTTTTTACTGTATTTTTCATTTTTGTATACTCCCCCAAAGTATATTCTCCCCCTTACTATATACTCCCCCTTTGACACCAATGGTAAAGGGCGTCAAAAACAATTAAGCATAGGTACTACTCTAGAAGTAGAGTAGTCAACCATTAATCAGTCACCTAGGACTGATGCTCTTGCTGAAAATTCTAATCAGACTCAGGAAAGGGAATTAATCCCAGCTTCTCCTTGAGATACTCCAAAGTATCTTTTGATAAAGGCTTTGTAAAAATTTCTGCTAACTATTCTTTAGTGCTCACATAATCCAACTTTACTTCTTTGTCTACAAATTTTTCTCTTAGAAAATGATATTTGATCTCAATGTGTTTTGTCTTTGTGTGCATCACAGGGTTGTTTTACATATTGATAGTGCTAGTGTTATCACAGTGAATAAAAATAGGATAATAAATCTGAATACCAAAGTCTTTAATCATCTGTTTGATCCAAACCATTGTTGAACAATTCAATGATGCTGCAACATACTCATCTTTTGCTGTTGAATGAGAGCTACAATTCTGCTTCTTGCTTGTCCAAGTAACCAACCTGTCTCCAAGAAATATTGCTCCTCCTGAGGTACTCTTCATGTCATCAACACAACATGCCCAATCTGCATCTGTATACACATGAAGTTGTATATTCTCTGAGTTACAATACCATAAACCATAATCTATAGTACCTTTTAAGTATCTGAATATTATTTTTATTGTCATTAGGTGATTTTGTTTAGGTTCAACTACAAATCTTTCAACAATTCCAACTTCAATGGAAATATCTGGTCTAGATTAAGTAAGATATATGATTTTTCCAATCTTAGACTTTTATAGTGTCTTGTCAACTGTTGTGGAATCATCATCTTTAGAAAGCTTGCTTCATGTTATCATGGGGGTGCTTACTGGTTTGCAATCTTCTATTTTGAAAGTCTTCAATATCTCCTTCACATACTTAGACTAATTTATGAATATGCCTTTGTTTTTTTGTTTTACATTCAGTCCCAAAAAATATTTGATAGGTCCAATCATGCTCATTTCAAACTCACTTTGCATCTCTTTGGCGAATTTTGCACTAAGTTTTTCATTACCTCCAAAGATAATGTCATCAAAAAAGATAGCAACAAGTAGTAATCCATCATGTGTTTCTCTTATGAATAAGTTGCAATCTTCTGCTCCCTTTTTGAATCCAATCTTGGTTAAGTAACCATCAATTCTCTCATACCAAGCTCTTGGGGCCTGTTTAAGTCTATAGAAGGCTTTCTTTAATCTGTATACCATGTTTGGTTTGTCTAAAATTTTGAATCCTTCAAGCTGCTCTATGTAGAATTCTTCTTTTAAGTCACCATTCAAAAAAGCTGACTTGACATCCATCTGATGTACCTTGAAGTTCTTGAATTTTTCATAGGCTAAAAATAACTTTTTATCTTACAGTCTACTCACAGGGGCAAATGTATTAGTGTAGTATATTCCTTCTCTATACGCATATCGTTTACATACCAATCTTTCTTTGTTTCTTACCACTGTACCTTCTTCATTCATCTTATTACTGAATATCCATTTTGTTCCAATCACATTTTTGTCACATGGTCTAGGGAATATTTCCCATGTATCATTCTTAATTATCTTATCTAATTCTTCTTGCATATCACTTTTCCAATCTAAATCATTGCATGCATCTTCAATACTTAAGGGTTCAATCTGTGAAAGTAAGCATACTTCTTCATCAACGGTTGAACCTTTTTCTCTAGATCTTGTCAAGACTTTAGCACTTTGATCTCCAATTATGTCTTCCTTAGAGTGGTATTTGGATGTGTATTTTGAGTTTTTAGGAGTGACACTCTCATCTGTAATCTGTGATTCTTCTTGACTTGGTTCAGGATTTTTACATGAAACATCAATACAGTCAAACATTTCTTCAATAATTGTATCTTTATTGATAAGTCTAGGTTCATCTTCAATCTTGGGAGCACATTCATAGTATCTTTCTTGAATCATAAACTTCTCATCAATATTCACATTCAAGTACTTTCAATGATCTTCTTCAATCTTAGATTAAAACATCTATAGGCTTTGCTTTTAGTAGAGTAACCAAGAAAAATACCTTCATCACTTCCAGCATCAAACTTGCCAATACTATCATCTCTCTTGATGTAGCACTTGCTTCCAGAGATTCTGAAGTATTTTACAGTAGGTGCATTACCAAACCAAAGTTCATAAGGTGTCTTGTCTACGCCTGGCCTTAATTGGATTTTATTGATAGTATAGACTATTGTATTGATCGCATCTCTCCAATAGGTATGGGAAACCTTGCCTTCAATCATGACAGTGCACATGGTGTCAAGTATTATCCTGTTCCTTCTTTCTACAATCCTATTCTGCTAAGGGGTTCTAGGTGGACTTAACTGTCTTTTGATTCCATGTTCTTCAGAGTAATCATAAAACTGTTTAGAGGTGGATTCTCCTCCTCTATCTGATCTCAGACATTTTATCTTTAATACAGACTCATTTTCAACTTTGGCTTTGAATGCTTTGAATTTTTCAAAGGCTTCAGATTTGTCCTTCAAGAACACAACCCACATCATCCTTGAGAAATCATCAACAAACAAAATAAAATGCCTTTCTCCATAGTATGATCTTGTTTGAGTAGGTCCACATAGGTCTGAATGTATCATATCTAATTTGTTATCTGCAGAGTTCTATTTACTCCTGAATGAGGTCCTCACATGATTCCCCATCACACATTCCCTACACATAGTATCAACTAGTCTTGCAATACTTGGAAGGTCTCTTACTACCTTTACATTACTTATCTTTACTATGTTGTCAAAATTGATATGACAAATTCTCTTGTGCCATAGCCAACTGTCATCCACTTTTGCAACAAAACAACTTACTTCAGAGTTAAGTTGAAAGACATTACCTTTGGTCTTTGGGGCTTATACAATCGTGTCTCATTATTTGTTATTAATAATACATCCATTTTTCTTGAATTCCAACTGATATCCTTTATCTAGTAGTTGTCCAACACTTACTAAGTTATGATGCAAACCATCAACATAAAGAACATCATCTGTCTTGTTATTTCCATCTAAGGTGATAGATCATCTACCTATGATAGGTTTGGGAGTATTATCTCCAAATCTAACCATGCCACCTTTGTACTTATCTAGATGTATAAATCTATCTTTGTCACTTGTCATGTGATGTGAACACCCGCTATCTATGATCTAGTCTGTTCTGATGTCAGCTTGTGAAACTAAAGCCAATTCTTGAGCTTTCTTTTCGTCTTCAATTTCTATTTGATCAATCATATTTTCATTGTATTTAATAGCAATGAATCCAATTTCATTTTCTCCTGAGTCATCATTAGTTACACCATCTTCAGCATGATAGCATTCCTTAGCATATTTGGGCTTGTAATCTGATTTGAACTTCTTGACTCTTGTAGGACACTTGGATGCAAAGTGGCCAACTTTGTTGCATGAAAAACATTTGAATGGTAGTTTTCCTTCATATTTCCCTTTACCTTTTCTTTCCTTCTTAGCAATCATAGCAATGATTTCTTCTATTTCAGTATCAACTTCTTCTTTTTCATTATTACTAGAGATGTTCAAGGATTTATTACCATGGACTAAGGCTTTGAAAGTTGTTTCCATTTTAGGTTTTGTCTTCAATCTTGATATCTCAAATACAAATATTTTGCTAATCAGGGTTTCTCTTTTGAAGTCCTTTGATAATTGCATTGTTTCATCCAATATGTTAATCTTGCTTTCATAATCTGCTGTCAATGTGGTCATCATTTTGTCCATTATATCATCCTCTGAAATTTCTCCACCATTGTTCCTAATACCTGATACTGCTTCATTAATCCTTTGATTGTAAGCTCTGATGTTCTCTTTAGGTAGCATCTCTAAATTATTGTATTTTTTCTTCCATGTCTTTCTGCACGTATTCTTTGCTTGGATGTCTCCTTCAAACATATCTTCTAAGTATTTCTAGATTGAATATGCTTTTTCTGCCTTCTTGATCTCAGAAAATTCATTGTCAGATAGGGCACTGATTAGGGATTCCTTGGAAATTGCATTTTGAGTGAATACTTCTATTTGTTTATTTGTAGAGTCTTCTTCTGCAAGGTCTTTCAAGGTGGGAACATCAATTGCATGAGTAGAAATCTCATAGATATCAAAACCAACGCACTGAAGATGTGTTATCATTTTTTTCTTCCAGTGAAGATAGTTCTCTCCATCAAACTTAGGACTCTCTTTCCTGAAGTACGCCATTTGATCTACCTTAAGCTATTAGGATTTCTCTCCAAGGTACTTGACTCTGATACCAATTGTTGGAATAGTTCCAAGGGATAACTAAGAGGGGGGGGGGGTGAATCAATTATCAGCCAGTTTAATTATTTTCTCTAATTAATTACAGAATAACATTAAGCATTAACACATTCAGATAACACAAGATAGAACACAACAATTTTGGTTATGGGGAAACCAAATAGGTAAAAACCCCAGTGGGAATTAACACCCACAAAGAGTTGTACTTGAGTATAATAATCCCTATTAGAAGATCTTACAACCCTATTAGGAGTTGATCTTTACAATGCAATAAGTATAGAGACCTGGTTAAGGGTCAGACCTGGTTAAGGGTCTTTTAAAAATAACCCTGTTAGGGGTGAGGACTCACTATCCAAAAGCTCACTGCTAAAATGATGAAGGCTGCAACCTTCAGTAAAATAGATATACACTATATCTAATAAATGAACTATTTGAGTAGACCTACTATCTTGATCAGTTCCAATGTATTTTATTCTTTCACTGCTTCTTCACATAGATCTTTTCTTGATGAATGAAATGTCTTTACTGTCCCAAAACAACTGACATTCTTTTTTGTACTCTTTTTTTGTCTCTTTTCTTATCATTCACACTTGGTGATCTTCAAATGAACTACTATAAGTATCTTCTCCACAAGATATGATCTTTGTCAGCTTTAGGAATCCCTTTAGTACTTCTCTAGTTGGCCAAACCAAGTATGCAACATAATTAGAACCACACAACTCAAATTGAATAGACGTATCGCTTCACATAGTCGGCTCCACCAAAATTACTCAAACATCATGTTTCAGATGAAACATGATTAGCACCTTTGGTTAATAGTATTTAACTCATAACTAAACATTATTCTGAACATGCATAGCCTAAAGATAGATGCAACTTAAGAAACAATGTAAATACACCAGCTTTAACAAATAAGCTCTAGAAACTGTAACTGCCAGAACATATTAACATAACTCATTTGTAACTGCATATCTAAATTTGCATGTATGAACATTGCATCAAGAACATGTCTACAACGTAAATGTAAACACACAAGACTCCAAAATATCTATATTGATAGGAAACTACTATATATTATATGTTGTCATCAATGACAAACTTACAATCAACTATTTTCATAGAAGCAAATATCCAACAAAAACAACTACATAAACATAGTTAAATTCTATGTTAATGAATTGGAAAATTCATAACTCATAAGACAAAACACCATAGGAGAGATTGAAATCTAGATATTTGTATTAAGTGTAAAGAATCATACTTCTATATACAAGATGTAATTAGAGATAACCTCTTCAATAATATGCTAGAGACCATTCAAATTTATTTCTAATCTTGAAACCTTTATATTACAATTCTGCTATATCCCTTGACTAAAAAGTTTACGAAATGCTTCAATACTCAATTTTCCAGCCCTTCCTAATGATCTTGGGAATCCTTTTATAGAATAGGATTGCAACAAGCTACAGATAAATTGGATAAAGGACAAAATATATGACTCATACAAAAGACAAAAAAATAAGTGAAATGATAACCACTTTGTTACAAGATTTTTCAAATATTTTGTCTTCTGACTACCTTCTTCCTTGCAACTACTTCAAACTTGTTTGGAATTTCCCAGGTGGAATTTTTTGTCTTGGTTCTCTAATGTATAGATCTTTACACCCACTTGTCTTGTTCAAAATTCTAGGGAGAATCGCCATCTATTTCTCGTCACACAACATTCTTTTCTTCTTGGTTGGTTGCATTGTATCTGTCCTTCCGAGAGGTGAACACCTCATCACTTGGCCAAGGGAATTTGATGACTTCATCTTTCACCCAAAGTATGATTTGGCCTTTTCAATTATTTCAACAGTTTGACACTACAACATTTGGCGTCGAATTTCAATGCTGATTTGCGATGGCACTACCATTTGTCTATGATTTTTTTTTTTTTTTCAAGTGCTCTCGATGCTATCATAATAGTGACAATATCATCATAATTGCAACACCCGTGTGATTATAAAAAAAAAAAGAATGGCTCATTTCTAATTTTCTTGATTGCATACCGTCATGCATGAAGAGGGCCCTAACTATGGAAGATTGGAATCTTGGTATATGGCAGCCATGACTTGAGGTAGGAATTCGAGCTTTGTCTTCTCATTAACTCAATTTAATTTTGATGGAATTTGTTGATTTAATGGCACAATATGAATGTTAATATTGGCATTGTTTACGTTTGTTGGTGCTTAAATTGATAGATTGGATTTCCTATGGATTTCGCTTATCCAATGATGAGAAATACAAATGATTTGCCAACGAACGAGGTTTCAACAACCTCCTGCAATTCTGGCTCCACAGAACCAAGGCTGGTGTGCCTGTACTTAAACTTATCTTCAAAGTCTTCGAGAAGTTTTCTATAGCAGATAACTGATAACTTCAATTCCTTCTCTTAAGGTGTTAATAAGATCACAAAACTGAAATAATATATGTTATTAAAAATGGCTTGATATAATTGAGATATGAACTGGATAAGATAAAAGAATATAGTAATTCAAAAGTTGAAACAATGAAACCCAATGCCACAATTCAAATAATAAGAGGGACCAGTGCTTTAATCCAATAAAAGGCAATAGAGTTGATATCATTTCAATCCTACATTCAACTTCAGAGACAATTTTAGAAAACAAAACTTATCACCTTAAAGGCATTATGAAATGCACGTATAACTAAAAAGTTTAAATATACTTCAATTGAATATCATTCCTCAAATGATGGACTGATTGATCAAGGCCTTAATCAATAGGATTTTAACCAAGAAAAAATGAGAAGAAAACAATTGAATATACAGAATATAAACTTGAATTGAAATACATGCAAAATCAAAACTATCACTCTAAAGAATTTCTGATTGGTTTATCTGAAGGACTTGATTGTAAAGAAATAACAAAAATGATTGCACAATGAAAGGAATACAAACTTATCTCTACTTGACAAGAAATGGTGTATTGAATCCTCGCACTCAGAATTTGAATCCACTATCCTTCATTTTATCATTCTCCAAATTTCCAATATATCAATCATCATGTAATGTTATTCTTTCTAAGCAGATTTCTGAATGAATATAAATATGAAATTGAAAGGGTGTGTGAAACATCACACCCTTTCCCTAAAAACTAATCTGTAACCAACTAGACTATCAATTACATTGATTTGAGATACAAATCTCTTCTCTTCATCAACTACAACTACCAACCATTCGGTTGGAAAACCTTCTTAACTATTTATTTTGTTTAAAACCCTTCCCAGGTGGCATTTAGAACCCTCCTTGATGCGTTTGAAGATGATGGCTTTGGTAATGGATACTCTAAACTGCATATCCATCCACAGTTTCTTTTGCAAGTGGTATGTTGAATTCAATGCATTCTAGAAGCTAATTTTGTTATTAATGCATCACTGTGTGCAACATACATTTTCCACCAGCCTTTGCAAATAGTGATTAACTATCTTTGTAGACACTAATGAACCTTTTACATTGCACAAAGGAAGGCATGATAACTCATCTGATGAGTCATCAATGAGTTATCAGGCTTGCATATATATTTAACGTAACTCTCCTTTGCTATCTGCCACCTTTTAGCAACTGTATGATGACATTTGATGGCGACCCCCATTACTCTATAGACTACGTTGGCCACATTGATGGAGGTGTAATACACATGGGAACGCGTCGATCCAACCATTTTGGAGCTGATGGATGCTAAGTAGGTATTTTTTTAGTGATTTGATCGACCCCTATGTTAATGGATGAGTCGATAATCTTGAAGACTATATCATGTACACCATGTATATGGATAATCATCTTTAGAATATGCTTTGGATTGCTACGGTTTTGTACGTGGGAATTGATAGATTTTTCAATGCATCCATATCATCTGTGATTTCATGGTGTTTAATTCCAGTCAACTTTAATTCCACCAGCCACTATCATAGGAATAGTATGATACTCACGCCAATCCTTAATAGCATTCTATTACGCGTACATGTGATCTTTGTTCATATTTACCACCTTTATTATCTACTAAATACCAAGATTCAATAATCAAATAATAATAAAACTTTAAGCGACATAAATGTTATAACATTTTAAGATGCCACATAATAATTAGAAGTCATCACAGACCTGTCTTTATCCCACCATGATACATATCATGTTCTTTGTCATCGTGCAATACTCAAATAGTGAGTGGTTTATAATATGGGTAATCATAATAAACATTTTAAACATTGATTCCTTTTAAATAGATAAAAACCATGAATATAAGATGAGATCCATATAATAATAATAATTAAGCATAGGAAATAGAAAATAACTAAATCAATAACACAATTTCTTGCTAGTGGATTACATAAGATCTTACCATTTTAGTCGGTCTCTTTAAATTTACTCTTTTATTTCCTTTAAAATCCTCATTTCCATAGATAATTAATTAAAATATTACTATATAGAAAAACTAACACACCATTATAATTTTATCTTCCTTTAATAGCAAATGACGTGAAATTCACATATTAATTAGGCAAATAAACAATATAAATTTTGCTCATGATGGTCGATAAAATAAATCATAAGTATATATTAGTATCACAAATATATATGAATATAATAATGTGAGTATTTTCAAAAGTAAGCATGTATTAATATAACCATCTTTAATAACATGTTCCCTTATGAATTTAATCAAATTCCCCTTCGTATTCGCAAAGCATAACAAATTTTCTAGGAGATATTTTATATCTATCAACCATCTTCCTTATATTCCTTTTACACAATAAT
>MU225713.1:444996-459915 GCA_018584345.1 Thuja plicata | reverse complement strand
GAGAAGTGGTTTGGGAATGGAGACATTTGAAGAGAATGGTCAAAGGGGTATGGGTATAAATCCTCTGTGGTATAGGATTTAGTTTTCCCCTGATTTTGCATATCCATCATTTGGGTTTGAAGGGTTTTCATTTGTTGCATTAGCATGTCCGTTTGATATTGAGGCTGATGCGTGTGGACATTCCTTTGTTTCATGGTGGGTATGAGGCTATGCCTCTATATCCCTTGAGAAGGGACATAGGCTTTCATCCTAGGGACTTGATATTGATTCCCCACTGAGTGATTTGTAACAGGAGGGACATGAGTAGTCCATGGTGGATTTTGATGGGTTTGTTGTTGTGACTGAAACTGGGGTTGATAATGCTGAAATAGGTAGTGTTGTTGTTGAGGTTGGGATTAAAATTGGGGTTGCTATTTCTGAGGTTGGATTTGAGGCAACTGACACTAGGGTTTTTGTTGCAGAGGTTGAAACTAAGGAAACTAAAGCTGGGATTACTGTTATGGAGGTTGGATTTGAGGCAACTGAAGCTGGGGTTGCTGTTGCGGAGTTTGGAACTAAGGCAACTGAAGCTAGGGTTGCTATTGCAGGGGTTGGATTTGAGGCAACTAAAGCTAGGGTTGCTGTTGCGGATGTTGGATGGGTGTTGGAATGGGAAATGATGTAGTTTTGGGTGGGCCTTGACTGTAAGTTGTTCCGACAGAGATGGATCCCTGCGGGCATGATGTGTTGATGCCAAGACTAGTGTGAATGGATTGCAACAGTGGCATAGTTTCAGAATAGCTGGTTTTTGGTGGGATGGAAGGCATAGCATGAGAGCTTGATTGTGTTGGCCATGAGACCAAAGGAGGAGGCATACTAGTGACCATGGGTGCACTTAGTTGCGAGCCTATCATGCCTTGAGTAGATGATGTAATAGCTTGGGTTGGGTCATTGGTTTGATTGGATACAATCTATGTCAATGTGGGTAAGTCCAATGGTGGAAAAAATTGTGACACAATAGGTAGTATCTGGGGAAGCTGAGTAGTATTCTGACCTGCGAGAGGGTTTTCAGGCCATATAGTTGATACACTGAATTTAGCGGGGAGTTTGACTCCCTTCTTTATTAGCATGGCCAAGTAACGTTTAGGTTTCCTCTCTACAATAGTGTCAACTACTTTGGTGGAGTAGGCATCTTGTTCCACATCTTCAAGTTCTTCTTCTGTGATATCTTGGAAAAAGGCTGCCCCACGGGGTTGTTCAATGAATAGAGCAGAACTGGTGTTCATGAAGGGATCATTCTCTTGCTCTGTTTCCCAAGCGGGGAAACGGTTGATATATGACTCATCAAGTTGAGCTCTAGCCTTAGACCTTGTGTAAGGTCCTCCATGAGGTGTTTGAGACATAGTGTGGTCTAGGTTTTGTAACTAAAATAAGTGATATAAAGAAAACAAAGAAGAGGATCCTTTCTAAGAAAATTTTGAGTTATGTTTTGGACAAGGGTAATTCTAAGGACAGATTTTGATATAACTTGATCTCAAAGTGGTGATGATAACAGATAAGATTTGCTGACCTTTGTCTTAGACAAAGTCAATTTGATAAAGATGATGATGTTTGATATGATGAGATCAAGATATTTTGAGTCTGAGCTTTTGAACTAATAATGTTTTTAGATAATAATCGTGCTTTACAAAGAAAGGGTAATCTTTAAAGTTTAGAGATTCACACAATGTTCTTCACATTTTCCTGGGATAGACACTAGTTTTGGACACCAAATGAAGAAATTTTTCAAGGTTTTTAGGTTAGAACAGGAATATAGTATCTCTGGTCAAATGTGGTACAATTTCATCGATTGCAGTAAAATAATTGGTTGATCATGGTAGTTTATCACACAATGCTTCTGAATTTGCAAGATAGTTGACATTGACAACCCTAGAATTTAACATGTTTTGACTCGTTTTGACAGTTTGGATGTTTTATTTTGTGTTTTCAGAAACTGATCAAAGGAACAAGCATAATAGACACTGTGTTTTGAGAAATGAAGACTGAATTTGTGCATGTTTTACAACTTTTTCAAGTTGCAAGATTATCACAAGGTCTCAACAATGAACAGTCAGATTAATCTAGGTGAATGGCTTTAAAATACAGTGTTATAGGCCCAATGCTTGAATGTCCATTATCTCACACAAGAATTGTCATGCTACTAGGACATGAAGTTCCATGACGTAGGTGCCCGTGTTTTTGTCATTTCCAGGTATTGTTTCCATCGAGTGAAGATCTCTTTCACTACACAAATACCATGGGACACATATGTTGGGAATCTTGGGGGGAAATTTTGCAACCCCTTTCACTATAATAAGGTATCTGTTTGGAGGTAAAATGGGTTGGCCTCTATTTAACAAGTTTGTAGTAAGGGTTTGTGGTGTCTCTCCAATCCGTTTGTACATGCATGACTCACTTAAGAGCCTAGTTGATCACGTTGGCTCCTTAGGGATATTCACCCAATCCAGACTATCATCAACACACCTCGCCCGAGCTTGGCTAGATAAGATGAAACTTTGGTTCGCGCCTTGTTTATATACCAATCAGAAGGATTACCAGTTTAAGGTCATTCTCTGAGGAAGAAGTGCATTCCCCAGACAGGCCTTTCTAAAAAGTATAAAGGTTTGTAATCTAACAGTTTGTGCAAGTGCACCCAAAACTCAAGACATGAGGTAAATCGATTAAGCTCCAAATTTTGAAATGTGAACTAAGCTACACCACCATACAAGTACAAATGTTCAATTTTAAGCCCAAAAGTAGGTGTTGTTTGCTTGTTCAATTTTAATGCACCAAATTGAGAGATTCTTTGCCTTTGTTCAGTTTTAGTCCCCATGTCAATTTTAAGCCCAAATCTAAAATATGAGGTGTGATATGTGTTGCAAGCACTGTTCTTTTTAAACCCAAATCGACAAATGAATTCCTTTTAGTTTTGTGTTGTTTTAAACAAATTAGTACCAAAAAGGATTATTTTCAAAATAAGGATATAAGTAACTTTGAAATGACAAATGATGCTTACCAAACTTACCCTTCTCTTTCCTTGGTGACTCTGATCCAATCCTACATAGAAACTGAAAAGAATGTCAATTTAAAAGCAGATGGGTAGAAGTTTTGGATCTAATGTTTGCAATATTTCCTGCGATTATGGAAATATTCCTACAAATGCGGTAATGCTCTGTCAAATGCGTTAAATAACTGGTAGTTGTGGCAAAATGCTGTCGATTGCGGTAAATAAATAGCAACTATGGAAAACTGTTGTCGATTACGACATGGATCGGATGAATGTTGCAAACTTATTGCAATTGTGGCACAGATCGGGTGATTGCGGAAAAATACCAGAAGACAGAAGACAAGAAATGGCCAGAATAACTATGAAAGCCTGCAATCAATTGCGGTATTAAACTAGTCGATTGCAGCACAGTATGGACGATTGTGGTAAAATACCAGCAATTGCGAAATACTACAAATTTCAAAGAAAAGTGTGATTTTTAAATTTACGACCGTATAGCCGTGGTTGATCAATCTGTTTCTTCGTGTGCAAGAGATATTTGGGTTGTTTGTTCATGTCGGGTTCACCAAAATGTACGCCTCTCTTTGTGATTCCTAGAGCTTTCCAAAGGCGAGGATTAGTAGCAAAGGTTTCACAAATGAATGCAAATCAAGTATATAATGACTACTAAATGAATAACAGAAACATGAGAAATAAAATGTATAAGCAAGAGAAAGGAAGACAAATAAATGCAAACCCGACGATGCTTGAAGCTTCTATTGTTTCTCTCTACTCCTTCTGAAACATTGTTCTTGATGCTCAGTATTGGTGGGGCAACGTCATAGACTTGAGAAGCTTTGAGAATTTGACAATTGAAGTGTGTGTGTGTGGTCGCAAGATGGCTTGAATGCTAGAACCAAACTGACGAAGTAATGGCGCACGAGAGTTTGAAATCTTGGACCCTTGAAATGGTTATGAAGGGTTTATTATATAAGAATTGGTGATAATATGAACAGTTGAGATCAATCCCAGAGATGGGGAGATGAACGGTTGAGATCAAAAGAAACAGGAGAGGTCCTCAGTAAACTCCACCTATTCATTTGGTAAAGAGGAGATAGAGTTTGGTTAACTGAAGAGCTAATTATGAGTTACCTTTTTGAACTGAAGAGGTGGGTGAAGTTACCCATGTGGACTGGAGAGATGGGTGGAGTAACCCATGTGATCTAATTGGAGTTATCTCTTTGAAGATAAATGAGTATTTAATTCATTTATTTAATAATTGTTTTCAATATGTGAGATAATTGCATTCTTTTTTATTAAGAATTTCTTTATTTGATGAAATTAAATTAATTTAATTGAAATTAATTTAATTGGAAGAATTTAATTAGTAAGTTTAAATATTTGAATTTAAACTATAGAAATTGAGTTTAATTAATCAATTAATGGTAATTAATCAATTAAATCTATTTAATTAAATAAAATTAATTATTTAATTAATTTTTGGGAATTTGATTAGATGATTTGGGTAATTAATTAAGAGGAAAATAGATGATTAATTAATGATTAACAAACCATTAATTAATAGATGAAAATTAGTATTTTTAATGTAAAGGCGCAAGCCTGTCCATTTTAGGTTGTCTACAGTTTGAATATCTCATATATTAAAAATAGAGATGATAAGTCATGTTAATAAAAAATATTAGAGATTTCTACTATTTTAAACTGAATGGTATGTAAGAAGAGGGTGCTTGAGTTGGCTACCTGCTGAAGGTGCCCAATCTCAGACTGCTTCAGCTCTGGATGAAGAATCAGACCATATTGTCCAAGATGCTCTTGATAAAGTTTCTGCAAGACAAACAACTATTATTGTAGCATATCATCTCTGCATTATGAAAGTTGTAGACAAAATTGTAGACTGTAGTAATGCAATGTATTTGTGTTATTAATTTGGGCAGACACCAATAACTCATTTAAAATCCAAATGGAAGTACATAGCCCTCAACCAATATAAACAACAAATGATGAAAATATAAAAAATTGAAAACAATGCATCTAAACCAATTTAAAGAGAAAGGACTTGGGACCTTGAGAACATCTCAGATCTTTCGAATTGAAATAGGAGCTCTTTTTCTGCATTAGAAAATTAGGAAAGGACATTGTTTTTAGATTACACTCGAACCCCATCATTAGTAATGTATTTTCTATTATTGTATCAATGTATTTGTTGTTATTGCATCAATGTATTTTTCCCACTCTTTAACATACCCAAAGCATTCATATAGAAATGTAGATGTACATATTCACTAGATAAGACTATCTTACAACTTAACTATCACTGTATTGAATTGTTTATAATCTTGCATCATTATGTTGTCATACTTATTCATTATGTTGGCATACTTTTTCATTATTTTCATTATTGTTACTTTGTTTTAGGTCTTCTCAATGGATAGAACATTTGTTATTGAATGTTGTAATTTGGAGTCCTTAGAAGAATAGTTCTCTAGATTATTTAATGTGTGTGATGATGACATCAAAATGCTATTCTCTACCTTCTGAAACATAATATTTCTAGCTCGCATGTACATGATAAGGTGATCTATAAACTAGTACTATCTAATTTCTTTTAAGTTACTGGTCGGTTAGAATGGGTCTTGAAGGTGGTTAAGCATGCGGTTGTTTCTAACAATTTAGAAAAAGTTGCGTAGGGGATTCAGACCATCAATCCAAACATTATCTATGGCAAGCTTGGCTCAATTTTTGATAATAGAGCTGGCTTTAAAAATAAAATGGTAGAGGCATGGGAGGTGTTCAAGTTGTCTTGCACTAATGATGACTACACTGCTTTGAGTATCTTCCATGGTCACAATGAAGATTTTTTCACTTGTGACGATAGGAATGTTATGATGGACTACTTTTTTGGAGTTGGCATTTTTGTCAACAAACTAGGTCATCTTTAGATCAAATGTAGACATGAAACTTAACTTCTTAACATAATGTCTAGAATACCCTTCTTTGTAAATGTTTTTGTTGATACATACTCAGGGTCTAGATATCTATATGTTCATCATCATTACAAAAACTTATCTAGATAATGAACTTTATATACTTATGCATTATGTTGTTGTGATTTTGCCTCTTTTTTTTGACATAATGAATGGTTATATCTCTCTCTTCAAGGGTGGGTTATTCATTACTACCATGTCATGTTGTATTTAGTTGTATGTAGCTCTAATTTTTTATTTTCTACTATGCAATATTTAGCATATGTATCATGTGACTTATGTAAATCTGATTATGATTGACCTTCATAACATTGAACAGGCCACTCTAAACCAAAATATTGGCCTGCTGTTATCACTATTGTGTCATCACCATAAAAATTCAATAGTTGTAGTACATAACATGAGAGACAACTTATATGTCTCATACAGTCAGTCAATCTGAGTCTTGAAGAATCTAATACTGCAATTAGTCCAATTAAATAGTTTCAATGGGTCTTCTAGGAGTACATGTGTTGCATTTGTACATGTGTTTCATTTTTAGGGTTTCAGGTGTACATGTGTTGCATTTATAGGGTAATGACCGGTAATCGACCTTGAAGTTGATTTGAGTGCCAACACAAAGGGTATTTCATGTTGCTTCTTAGTCATAGACTTCTGGGTAAGGTATTAATTTTTTTTGCAATTTTTTTGGAAATTTTATGAATGCTATGAGAATATTTAGAGGACTTAGTGAATTTTATAATGGAATGAAGTGTAAAGATAGTTTAGGTTTTTCTCCAATAGAAGTTACGCTACTATTTCTATTTTGCAATGATTTTTTCTTTCAGGATCAAACAATAGAGCTTGCTATAAAATTTGTACTTAATTTGGTTGATACAAGTTTTTTTTTGTAATTTCATGTTTGGAGAATTATAGATTTATTTAGAGGCTCAAATAAATTAGAGGCATTTCTTTTTAATGGGATTCTCTACTTTTAGTTCCATGAATGGGTGCATCTCTTCTATAAAATTTATCCAAGACATCTACCTATCCAACAATCAGAAATAAGTGTGGTAGTTTATCATATATCGTGTTCAAGCATTCAACATTTGTGCATATTAGCATTTAACATGTTCTAGAGGAATTTTAACACGGATCTCCATTGTGAAATCCTTGATATTTGCAAATGAGATCATGTCTTTTAGCCATAGATTCAGAGAATTTTAACAATGGTGACCTCTATGAAGGTTCACTTCTTACTACATCACATCCTTAATGAATAAATATTAAATGAATGCATAAGAGTTTATTAGAGAAGGTACATGTGCAGGTGATGAACATGCTAATTTTCCTAAGCACTACTTGGAGCTTACCCAGCAACCGATGTACTATTGTGATAAAATCATCACAAGTACATTTGTTTTTGGGTCATGCTCCAAGTAATTCTTGATCAAATCTTCATGTTTTTCACTTGTGCATATACCCTCTCTAATCAAATCTTTTGGAGTTTGCTAAAAAAAAAATTGTGTACTTCTACAAGATAGTCAACAGAAAATTGAATCATCAAACAAGATGGGGAACTGGAGAAAATTTTGTGCATCATTATGAACTGAAGATGGGGAATTTTCTAGTGTTTAAATATGTTTCAAAATCATTTTTTAAAGTGAAGATATTTGATACAATATCTTGTGAGAAAAATCAAACAAAAAGGAAATCGTCCTTTCTTGGTAAGAGATAGTTTTGTCCAAGAAAGCACAATTTCCTTTCTGTTTGATTTTTCTCACAAGCTGTTGTATCAAATATCTTCACTTTAAAAAATATTTTGAAACATATTTCAACACTATAAAATTCCCCATCTTCAGTTCATAATGATGCACAAACTTTTCCTAGCCTTGCTGAAATTCTTGTTCCACTTTATCTATACAAGACCATAATAGTACATTGAATTTATGCCCATTTGGGCCTTCTAACACTATATATTCTATGCAGCTTCACGTGCATTCTCAATTTAGAGTGGGAAAATATTATTTTGGATGCGAGGGAGAGAAGCCAAACACATAAAGAACATGCACATAAACACGACAGCTGGGAAACATAAATGTAGATATCACAATAGATGAGAAAAATAAATGTAGATATCATGGTCATAATTTTTTGGAGACACAACATAATTTAATGGTATACCTAGATGATGCAATACAATCACCACTCCTCTAGTTCCAAGTTGACACTACGAGATCCAAAAACCATAGATAAGGAATAAATATAGAGAGCAGAGGAGGGTTGTAATGACCAAAATAATACAAGGATACCTATATTATTTTGGTTGTTATGGCCCTCCTCCTCTTCTCTCTAAATTTATTCCTTATCTATGGTTTTTGGATCCTTTAGTGTCAACTTGGAACTGGAGGAGTAGTGGTTATGTTGCATCGTCTGGTTATACCACTCAATTATGTTGTGTCTCCAAACAATTGTTACCATGATGCCTACATTTATGTTTCTCAACTCTTGTGTCCTAGGACCCCTTATGACCCTTTACGATCCCTAAGAATACATCTTAGAGGTCTGAAAGTGTCGTACAAGGTCATAAGAGGCTCTTAGGAGGGGCTAGATGAGCTTCCACCTTCACGTGGTTGGCCCTATTAATTAGAGAATGTTAAACTCTTCTCGAAACAAAGAGAAGCTCAATATTTTAAGGTCTCACTCCATGCATGACAAATTTTTTTTTAAACATAGCATACAGTCACAATTGTGCTAGTATTCAGAGAATGGCCGACACCAAAACACTACATGTGACGTCCAGATGTTAGAATAATCTAGCAGCTAGACGTCGCATGCACGTACAACATATCGGTCACCTACCCATCGTAATAGAAATACCCATAAGGTTTAACGATGGATTATTAACCATCATAGATGATGAATATTGTGATGGTCATGACCATCACAATAATAATGGACATAGCAGTCATTGGTGATTCTGACACCAAAACTGCAACACTGGTCTGTGTCACTTGCCCAACGGGGTAGTGTCAGAATTGCGACACATAGATGTCAAAAAGAGGTCTCAAATGTACTAGTGTGAACAAAAAAAAGTGTGTTCTCTAGAATGATGATGTTGTTAGTCCTGGTTGAAAATTATTCACCCATCTCATTCATCCACTAGGATTCCTTTTTTATCTTCCCATTCTTTCTGAATAAATTGGGGAATATCTCATAACAGGTTTTTGAATAATCCTTTCTTAATGTCTCAACCTTTTTCAGGATGATACTTCTCCTTATATCCAAATCAATTAGATCTTGAGACACATATAAGTGGTAGTTAACATGATGTCAACATTATCTTCCTTCTTAGATAAGGAATAAAATGATTTCAATTCTTCCTTCATCCCTTTCCACCTTTACATAATTTGATCCCATTTATCTTTGTCTTCATTGAAGGAATTCAACATGCTCATAATTTTTTTACCATGCAAGTGAATAGAGGCAGGGTCTAGATCATCAAAAAAACTCACGATTGTGGATCTTATCTTATCCTCATATCTTTTCTACACCAGTGTTTGTGATTCATGAAACTTTGCACTTTTTTCATCCCAAATTTTCCTCACCCCTTCTAGTCTATTCCTTTCTGCTACTAGTTTATCTTTTTCATAATTCAAATATGCCTCTGTAATAGATCCAAATGGCATGGGGGAAAGAGGAAATTCAAAGATTGGACCAGAGGAAGATGGCTGATTTGGGTCCCGTGTTATCACCCTTTTAGGAGAAGTTTGGACTGACTGTTGTCCTCCTAATTTGGCAATTGTTTTATCCTTGTCCAAGGACTTCATCCTTTCATCATTATAAGTTTTTAGGACTATTTATAACTTGATTCTTAGGCTTTTAATTTCTTCCTCTTGCCTCTATTCTACCTTTAGACCAAATTTTTCAAACTCCATAGTTATGCCTGCTGCTTCTACCCTGGTAGTTTCTGCAACTCTTCTTACTAATAGACTGCCTGCCTGCTCAACCTAGGTATCTTCATTAGTTTTCTTATGTTCCTTCCTCTTTAGTAACCACATTACTAATGCAACATGGTCTTCACAGAACTTGAATCCTTTGGATTCTAGTTGAGCCTCTGCCTCAGTGGCATGCATGTTTATTTTCTCTTTTCTAATAGCATCAAACACTATGACATCAACTATGTCCCATTCTGGGAGGATAAGTACTCCCTCTTTCTTAATTAACTCTCTTCCTTCTTCAAGAGTAATATTCTCAAACTTGGCCATAATTTTTTTTTTCACCTTAGTCTCAATTTGATCCTTGTTTCTATCAGGATGATGTTTTTTCCTTTGTTGACATTTTTCTTTGAACTCATTAATATGAATTCTCCACAAAAACTAAACAAATTCCCTAGCCTTCACAAATTTATCATCTGATAAAAAATCATCACTGGCTTGTTTTTTTTTAGGATCTAGTTCCTTACCAACAAATTCAGAAATTGTCAAATCCATCTATGTATGTTTAGGAGCCTCTGGCATCCCTTCTTGCATCTCTTGAGATGTTACAAAAATCTGCCCTACACCTTCATCTGTAGTAATTTTTCAACAACTTCTTGTTCATCCATGTGTAAGGGGGATTGGGAAGGGGAATACAAGTTCTCTAATTTTTTTCCATCTTCTTTTGTTCTTTTCCTCTTTAGGAATGGCATCAATTCATATTCTATATTCATGGCCCTTTTCCCTTGTGAGGTAGAAACATCTTTATCATTTGTGTTTCAAACTAGCCCCTATAGGATGTTTCACCTTTTTGCATTATCATATTGTATCCTTTCTTCTAATATAGCACATATCTCCTAGGTGGAACAATCCTAGCATGTGTAGACTTGCTTAGGATGGTCTTAGCCCTCTCTGGCTCTTTTTTTATTACTGCCTCTTTCTTTTTATTTAATTTATGCATGAAATCCTCAAATAGAGACATCAATGAATCAATCTTCTTAGCCCAAGGATGGAATTCCTTCAAAGGATCATATCCTCTATCAAAATTTTGTACAAAGTCTAAGGTCTTCTTGTATACCAAGCACTTTTATTTCTTAATTTCTTGCTCTTGTAAACTGAATTCATTTCTAATGATGTCCTCTATAAAATTGAATTGATGATCCAATACTAAACACTTTGTTCTTTTCCTAAATAAATCACTTATGAATCCTTCAATGTCAGCACATCTTATCACTGATGTCATCATATGATAAGGTTCATGGTATTTATGTAAATGTTTACATCCCCCTTTGGTGATAACAAACTAGTGTACAATTGTAATAATAGGAAAGATTGTGCCTTTCCCTTTTCCTATCAAAGCCTCCTCTTGTAGCCCACCAATTTGTATGATTATTTATGCAATGCCTACCTTAAGAGGGACTTGATATGAGAGTATATTTGGAACTCCTTTAAAATCATACACCCTAAAGACTGTTGAAACAAGGTATAAAATGATATCACCCCAATTGTGTACTATCTCAATAGTTTGATAAAATTCCTTTGGTCTTAAAAGATTCAATAAACCTTTGGGGATTCTTGGATTGTTTGAGAATAATAAGGCTTTGAGCCTGGAAGAAAAATACCTTTCAAAGGTGATGAAATTGGCCTCTTTCCTTTCCCATGACAAATCTCCACTCCACAGTTGGAAAGGCATCTCTTCATCATCTTTGACCCTCATTAGATCCATCTCCTTTTCAAAATAATCAACACCACTGAATAGGATCATATGCATTAACATGGAATAGCAGCCAAAGGGCTTGGCTACCTTTGCATTTTTTATGCCTATTAAACCATGGTGATTCAGATTAGAAATATAAGAGGAAAAATAAAAAATAATATCCAAGTGTGGATGAAAAATTTGGACCATCATGAGCATATAGTGAATAGACATTTCTATTTCTTCTTCCTTTCCAAAGATATGACTCAGGGTAGTGTACACACCTCTAGCCTATGGATTGAAATAATCCAACTTGAATAGTTCTAGTGTATTAGGTCCTACCACAACCAAGTCTCATATCTTGCTAAATAATTCCTTCAAGGGCCCACTTCTGAGGTAATTTCTTTGAGCCTTATATACCTCCTTGAATCAATTGAAGTCAATTTTCTCCATTTGAACAAAGGGATCATTTAATTGGAACACCTCCCTCAGTTCCTTAGCTGTGATGCTTAACATAGCTTATCATTTATGTCCCTCACAACCTTGGAAACACTATATTAGATCTCTACAATTTGGATTAATAAATCCATGTCCATGAAGACCACAGTGACTACTAAATTTCCCACATCAAAGTGCTAGATGTTAGTATTTGGGGCAAATGCATTCCTCTAGATAAAAACTAATTTAAATAATCCTAGACTAGGCATGCTAATTTTGGCATCTCTTGCCCATATGCCCCTATCATAAAAACCCTCCCCAATTTTCATATGAGGATGTTTTGGAACTATTTCCTTGAGTTTGGTAGTGTCATTTGTTGACCTAGCTAGTTACTGTAAGAAATCCTCACAAACATTTCTCTCCTAATAATCTATTTTCCCTTAAATTTTTCTTCTAGGTGTCATTCTTAAGTTAGGGTTTCTAGAACAATAGGTAACAACTTTGCATGAAAAAAATCTACTTTCTTCACAACACCAAAACCCTACTACAAATTCAATTCACAATGTCAGGAATGTAGTCTCAGAAAAACTTACCTGTTCTACAAAAGTTGGAAAACAAATAATAAACACTAGTGAAACTATGCTCCAATAACTTCATCAATTATGGCTTTTGAAAACTCTAATAGAAAATATTATACACAATATTAACTCTACTTAGCATTTAATTCCCACTGAGATGGTCATATGATTCGCCATTATATTCACCTTATTTGAACTTTCACGGCCCAACAGTTCAATTTTTTTGCTTTATCAGAGTAACCAGTTTAAAACATGACCATAGATCTCAGCCACTTCCTATTAAATCCTATAGCTAGCAATGATTAATCAATAATACCATCATTTTTGACAGATTTTCATTAGGTGTAATGCCTTGATGAATAGATCTCTATCATCTTTTGGCTGAGGCTTTATGCTATTCGTCCGATTAACATCAACTTGCAACATCTTTACATTCATGTACAACCCACAACCCATGACCTAATTTATGCTATGTGTCACTTAAGCATGATGCCTCAAAGGTTAATCTCCTTACATCTCTGGCTTAAGGATTCTCGGTCACCATTGGATCCTTTTAAAATTGTTAGTGTTTTACTTTCCTTTAGTTCAGGATGGGTACCATCACTTATCCATGTGTCGTTCTAGCATAATGCCTTAGAAGTTAGATCACGATCATCTTTTCTTTGAGGCTTTATGTCATTTGTCCCATCAAAACCCACTTGACCACATATTAACCTTACCACTCACTTCTTAACTACAGGCCCCATAAACCCATGAAGGACACATGGCAGTGAGGCACAATGCCTCAAATATTATTTGTTATGCATCTTGTTATTGAGGAATCATGCCAAGCATTAGATTTGATGTAATACCCACCTCTTAGGTTGCTTTTCAGTTTGTGGATGCCAAACTCTTTTAGGAATTTTGGATGTCTGTGTTGATTTTATCAGATGGTTTAGATGATATTATGTGTTACATTTCAATATGTTATTGATCCATTGTTAGTATGTTATATCATTGGTGTGTATGTGATTTATGGTTATTCTATGATGCTTATGTATATGTTAGGATTTTATTTTGATTATGGTTTTCTGACAATACTGACCTTAGATTTATATGCACATGGATCATTCTATGTTTTCATTATTGTTTGATGTGCTTCATATGGTATGGGACAGAGTCATAGTTACTTTCTTCGGCAAGATCCACACGATAACCTAGTCTCAACCATTGTTTGTTATATGATATATGCATGTATGTTCATCTTTGTGATGACAGGTTTGTAGGTACTGGTCTACGTCTTCCCTAAATTGGCAGGAGTGAGCGTTCCCTATCACATTAATCTCAATGGTAAGAGAGGGGAGATAGTTTTCAGGTCCAAATCCTATCCTAAACCTAATGGTCCTAGTTAGTGGACAAGTATCTGTTTTAACTACCCTGACCGAATTCGTATAGTTGATAGGAATTCGTGTATCCCTTTCCTTGATCATGATTGATTTTTCATGTTCTTGGTTTCAGGTGCTTGATGTGATTATGTGGGTGTTAAATCATGTTATTTATTTAATTGAACATTATTGCAATTAATTATTAAATATAGGGTATTTAATTAATTGAAAATTAAATTAAATACCTATGTTTAATTGAAAGTTTAATTAAAGTGTAGTTTTTGAATATTAATGTTTAATTGAATAATTAATTGAATATTAGAGTAAATGAGCCTTTATGCTTAATTAAATATTTAGTTGCATGGTTAATTGATTAAGTTAATTGAAATTATCTCTCATGCATTTTCAATTTAACACTTTGCTTTTATATTCCTAAGTTGATTTTTGCATGCTTTAAGTGGAATTGAAAATAAAAGAATTAAGTTAATTAATAATTAGAGAATTTACTTTCCCTTTAGGGTTTTCACTTTTGGAAACCTAATTTTTTGGGATATCTATATCTTTGGATTGGAAGCCTTTTTGGAGGTTGTTCAATCAGGGAGAAGGAGAAACCAGGTGATTGGGATTTTGAGAGAGATATTGCTTGGATTTGTGGCTTCTTTTGCTTGGTATTGTGGATTCTTCTTGCTTGGATTTTGGGAAATTGTGCTTCTCATCAGTTATTGAGGTAGGGTCTTCATCTTTTGAATTATAGTTTTCAGATCCCCGTCTTCCATGCATCTGAAAGCTAGGACCCTTTTGTGTGATCTTCCTTGTTTGAAGTATTTAGTGTTTTCATTGATTTAGAGTTGAAAAATGTGATCTTGGTATCAATTTGT